>CAJQZJ010000605.1:1618478-1634183 GCA_907164525.1 Lophiomys imhausi | reverse complement strand
GGCTAAAAATAACTGAGGGCAGGAATGTGGAGGAGACAAGGGAGGGGTGTGATTTTTGGTTGCCTATTTGAAGGCCTAGCTTGCTGGCCCAATAGGGCTGAGATATTTATAGGAATAAGACACACAGGTGCACAGACAAAGCCCACGGATTTTGCTTGTTGTGGCCAACGAATATGTGCCTGGCTGAGGAACCAAAACGACAAATCCTGTTTTAAAATAGACTCAGAGGATGCAAGCCTTAAGAGACAACTGAAGTCATTAAGGCAATGCACACTTAGGAGCCCCATCTCCAGCCGCCTCTCTACCCTATTAGTTCTTAGTATGGTAGGGAGCTCACTGCCTACGGGGTACAGAGGTTGGGCCTCAGATATCAAAGCCCTATGTCTACCCAAACCAGCTTCATAAGCAAAGGCCAAGTTTCCTAGTTACTACACCAAAGGTTAACATCATTCATAAAGAGAGGATAAAAATGGGGTACTGTGCACAGCAGTTGCTATTAAATAGGACAAGTAGGTTCAATAAATGCTACTGGGGTCCCATATCCTGCGTATCAGATGTTTATAGTACAGTAGCAAAATCTATTCTAGTAGGGACTTCTATAGGTGGCACCATGAGCATTTGGGCTGAGTGCCTTCTGTGTGTGTTGGGATGGGGGTGGTGACTGTCTATGTTTTGTAGATGTTTGGAAGCATATCCTCCTCCTTGGTCTACTAGATACCACACCAACTCTTCTGTTAGGTCAATCAAAAATATCTCCAGATACTGTTAAATGTCTCTTCAGTAGATGGGGCATTGATCGATGATCCCAACTCCCTCCCACTCGGGAAGGAGTCCTTTCCAGTTTTGGACAATTCCATATGAAACTCCTGGTGGTCACTATGGTTTCATCTTTCTAGAGCTCCTAGCCCTTCCTTGGAGCACCAGGGAAGAAGGAAGAATAACATGAGTTTCCATCACTTGAAGGCGCCATGGCTCACACTTGAACGCTGTAACTCCACAGTCATTTGTTTTTAGTTTGTGCCATGAGGCAGGCTGACTTACCTGCTTATGTGAAGAATGGCATATCCTTATCTTCCAGATGATTTCCCTCCATCTCCAAGAATACTTAAACACATACCAAAGCTCCCAGGGTAAAACAGAGGGTGAGACAGATCACTCATATGGCTGCAAGGAATCTGTCCAGACTGAGACCAAGGGCCGGGCTCTCAATAGCAAAAGCAGTTTCTGAAATAAGGAGCCTTATCTGTATCAAGCATACAGTGGTATTGCCCTCAAAGCTAGGAAGGACCAAGAACAATAGCAAGGGGATGGGAGTGCACTTTAAATAAAAGTCTCAAAGCGAAAGAACGCCCCCATCGGAAGGTTTCAATGATCAAGCCACCAAAGACAATTAGAATGAGTGTGCTAACCACCAAACTTGTTATGCCTCAAAACACAGGACAAACCTGGAGAGAAAAGCTCAATGACTCCTCCTATGATTTTTTTTTTCCAGGAATCATGACTGACCAGCCAAGTACTTTTGATGGCAGTAAGTGTATGTGCAGCCAGCTGTTTGGAAAGCCCACCAGGATGAGGCCACCAAAGCCTACCGCAGGGTTGTCCAATTATGATAGGAAGCACCTACGTAAACTCTGAAACCTGATGCCTGACCTTAGAGCTTAGCCCTGAAACCCACTTCCTTTGCATCAGATGTCTTGTGCTGATCCCTCAAAGCAAGAAAATTAAATAAGGGAAACCCTGCCTACCAGAAATACAAAGTTTAGGGGTACAGGCAACAAGAACTCTTATGGCAGTGGTTCGAGACCTTTCTAATTTTGAGGACCTTTAATACAGTTCCTCATGTTGTGGTGGCACCTAACCATAAAATCATTTTCACTGCTACTTCATAACTAATTTTGCTACTGTTATAAATCATCATGTAAACACCTGTGCTTTCTGATGGTCTTAAGTGACTCCTGTGAAAGGATCATTCAACCTCAAAGAGGATGTAAGCCAGGTCAAGAACTAGTATCCTGTGGATTTAGGGCATGGCCAGAGCTTGGGGTGTTGGTCCCAGTTGAGGAAGCAACTAGTAGCGATCATTAATTCTGAACCTTCTCGTGGTGGCCAACTTTTTCATCTGGAAAAACAGGACTAAAGACCTCTTGTACATCCATGTGCAGAAAACTCACGCAAGTTCACACCGAATGCTAGGAAGCTATGTAGTGCATGTTTTAAATTGACTGCTGAGAAACAGGATGAGCAGCGAGTTCCTGTCAGGGCTGGCCAGCTGGAAAGCACACCAGCTATTTTCAGCAACCCTGTGGGTGAGTTCGTCTGGTCTCCTATCAAAGACCTCCTTGTGTACTACAAAGAGTTCAGCATGTTCAGTTTGAAAAACCCTATTCTATTCTGTGGGGGCAAAACAATGAAATGTTTTTTTTTTAAATGGAACAAGATGTTATAAAGTTAATTATCCTTTAAAGAGCCAATAAGTGAAGCAGTACTATGTAATAAAACGACCAAGATGGAAGATTATAAAACTGGGTCTAAATTTAAGATATGGGCATTCCTTTGGGATTTTAGAAATGGCTTCTTTTTTTCTTTAGAAGATGATTTGGGGGTTGGGGTGGAGCTTGAGAAATAGCTCAATGGATAAAGCACCTGTTGCACAAAAGTGGGGGCCAGAGTAAGCCTGGATCCCTAGAACGGATATAAATGCACGACATGGATGGCAGCCACCTGTAATCCCAGCTCTGAGTCTGCAGATAGCAGATCTCCTGAGCAAGCTGGCTAGCCAGACTAGCTGACAGATGACTTCTGGATTCAAAAAAGAGACCCTTCCCCAATAAACAAAGAATAGTCAGGGAAAGAACCTGAGACCAACTTTGTCCACATGCATGTGTGCACCTTCCCATGTTTGCTGCTAACAAGGTAAAGCCATACATACATGCATTCTGTACACATACACTCACAAACAAATGAATGAAAGGAGGCTACTACCAACGTATGCCCAAGTACAGTCTTGAAAATACAAATAACATGTGGCTTTCCATGTCACATAAGACTTCCCTGCTGATAGTCAGCAAAAACTTTAATTCCATAGTGGGTGGTGACGGTGGTGGGACTATGGTGTGAGCATTTGTTTTGTTTTGTTTTTTAAATCTTACCAAGAGACTATCACATATGTGACCATTTCCTAAGGTAGTTATTGGGACACATGGTAGATCCTAAACCACTTAAGCACATGTTGAGACTAAATTTGAGCCTCATTTTGAGTACTGTCTGGAGAAACACTAAAACAGCTAACCTTTAGACTCTTTTTTGTTATTATAATGTTTATTTATTACTTCAAGTTACATCTCCATCACAGTGCCCTCTTTCCACCCTTCCCGGTTCCATCCTCCACCCTCTCCCACCCATCCCACTCCTCCTCCGATGTGGAGTGCCCCTACATATCAGCCCCTCTCAGCTCAACAGTCATGAGGGCTAAGAGCTTCCTCTTGCACTGGGGGCCTACATGGTAGCACCACTAGGGCAAATTGTCCCCGTAATAGGCAACAAAGTCTATGTTCCTGATCCTTTTGGTGCATTGGTTGTAGGATAGTTATCCTGTACTATATCATTAAAATCCAACGATAAGTGAGTAGATGCCATGTGCATCTTTCTGAGTCTGGATTAGCTCACTCAGGATGAGCTTTTTTAGTTCCATCTGAATACCAGAAAGCCCTTTCTACATTCTTTATTCTCCCTACCCTGTGCTAACGTTTTCTCCCAAAGTGGCTGGTATAGGAGATAGTTACTTCTTTATAAAATAAAATTTGCCTCTGCTTCTGGCTTATCTGTAAAGTTTTGTCTATGTGTGGCTAAGTTGATTTTACCCATCTACAGAAAATAACTGTAGGCATTTCAAAGCATGGGGTGGGGAGTGGGAGCATCAACCTCAGAGCCAAGCTGTCCAGCAGAGGCTACAATACATCACACACACACACACACACACACACACACACACACACACACACACACTGAACAGGCTGACAAGAACCAAGAAATTATTCACTTAAGCTAAGATCTGTCTTTTATGTATCACTTCTTGCAAAGGGAACTAGCTAAGAAGACATGTAGGAGAAGGTGCTGGTGCGCATTATGTTCATCACAGGGTGAATTGCATGGGATGCTCATTACACACAGACCTTCAGCATCTCACTGTAACAAGTATCCTCTCCTTTCCACTTAAAACAAATTTATTTATTTATATTTTATGTGTATGGGTGTTTTGCCTGCATGGATATCTGTACACCACACACATGCCTGATGCCCATGAAAGCCAGGAGAGAATGGGCCCCTTAGACTTGGGAGTTACAGACAGGGTGAGCTGCCTTGCGGGTCCTGGGAACTGAACCTGGGCCCTCTGGAAGACAACCCAGTAATCTTCACTGCTGAGCCATCTCTCCAGCCTCCTCTTTTTGATTCTTGAGATTCACATAAGGGGCTGGGGAAATGGCCCAACCAGTAAAGCACCTGTTCTGTAAGCATGAGGAACTGAGTTTGTATCCCCAGCACCCGTAAAATACTGGGCATGGCCGTGTGTATCTGTCACCCCAGTGCTGTGGGTGGTCAGCAAGTGTGGTAAATTGGCAAGTACCAGGTTCAGTGAGACCATGACTCAAAAAATAAGGTGGATAGTCATAGAAAGAAAGAAAAAAAAAAACCCATAACATTGACCTCTGATCTCATGCATGTCATGAACAGACTCATGCACTCAGGCACATGAAGACAACACGGTGAGAATTTTTTATGAAACAGGAACATTCATACCATGATTCTAAATGCCAAATGAAGTCAAACTGTGTTCAAATACAAAGTGTTTTCAACCCTCCCTCCCTGCACGTACACATGCACACATGCACACATGCAGACACAGCTGTGTGTATATATTACATGCAGACTCTCAGGTGACTGGATTAAAGATAACATTTAGGAGGCAACTGTCATCAACGTGATGGTTATGTAATCCTTAGTCATGTTATGGAGTACCCAAAGGCTATTAGCTACAGTCAGCAACATAACCATTTATTTATTTATTTTTCCTGGAAGAAATATGCTATTCTGCAATTTGAGATGTCAAGGGGATAAAAATGCAGAGAGACATTGTCATATAAAATGTAATTTAGGACCTTGGTCTATATCCAAGGTGAAATGGTATCCCATGAAATGTTTAATTTGCCATGGTGTGCTCCGGGGAAGGAAGGGGCCAGACAGAACAATGCTTGATTACTTAGGGCAGTGTGTGCTAAAGAGAGCCATTAAACTCATCCAATCCACAAACGCCTTATGTTAGGAAATAAAGGGGCGAGAGTAGTAAACTACAATCTACAATGCCACATTGTAAATGTTTAAAATGCACTGTTTCAGTTAGCAACTCCCAATAACTTTGATGCAGATATTATTAGCATTATTAGGCCTGTTTTACTCAAGCATCAGTAGTCAGCTCACCCTCCATGAGTGGGGACAACTACGCAGTAAAGATCCAAGGTTCAACTTCAAACTCATCTTGTCCTTTACTTCCCTGCAGAATTACAGGTGATCAAGGTCCCAGAAGCAAGCTGGACTTAAAGCCTCCCTGGACTGTTCCAGTGTCCCACAATATAACTAAGAGAAACTCAGGTTCTCTAAACACACAAAAAGGAATAATAACAACTTCTTTCCAAGAAATATTGTAACGGCCTACACTATGATGTGTGACATTCATGAAGCAGGTCAAGCTAGCATAAAGGCAAAGTACCAATACTGTGTCATATGACATTTTGTTTTATTTTATGTTTGTTTTTTGAGACAGGGTTTCTCTGTATAGCCCTGGCTGTCCTGGAACTTGCTCTGTAGACTAGGCTGGCATCAGACTCACAGAGATCCACCTGCCTCTGTCTTCCGAGTGCTGGGATTAAAGGTGTGCTCACCACTGCGTGGCAGCACACATTTTAATGGGCTGCTGTCATAGACTTCCTTGAGCTTGCTCTTACCTCACCATAAAAAGGACAGAGCAAAGCAGACAATGGCATTGTCAGAGCCACAGCAAAAGCAGTAAACTTAGGGAAGTGTACTTCAGGAGAGGCTCTCAGGGACAATGGGGGGAAAATCACAGAACTGGAAGGGAAGTAGTTGAGGAGTAAATTGAATCTGGGGAGCTCCAGCACCCCTTACTACAGCTTTAAGGCCCTGTAGAAATGCCTTATTGGACCACCTAAAATAAAAATTGTGACTCATGAGTGAAAACAAATTCTTCAAGAGACATTAAACTGTCTAAAGGTTTGCCCCCAAACTACCTTATGTTGACAAGGGCACACATAGAAAAAGAAACCACACTGTCATGATCAAATCCTATAGGCCATGTTCACACACAAGCGATTGTCCTCCTAGAAGACAAAGACAGTGGCAGAAATGTCATTCAGTCACCAATGTGTTGAAATTTCTGATTAAAACAACTATATGTGGAGCCCCTGATCTGAAAACATAAATCCAAATGATTCAATACCCCCAACTCTCTTGTTACCAATATGTCACAGGTTCAAATTTCCACACCCGGTCTCACATGAGAGGTCATAACACTGCCCTAAAAAAAAAAAAAACTATGCAAAATTACTTCAAGCTATGTACAGAAAGAAGGTTATAAGGCACATATGTGACATAAGTGAGTTCTAAGATACCTCATCAGGTCATTAAAAAAAAAAAAGACCCGGAACATTTCTTGACCTATCAGTAGGTACCTTCTCAAAAACACTTCTCATTAAAAAAAAAAAAAAAAATTATGTGCTAAGTATCCAGTTACAGCTTAGGTGGTTTTACACATATACACATATATACAATCTGTTCAATAAACCAGAAACACAATACTCTACTACTCCCGATGAGATAAAGAATTCATTTTAAATTGCACTTGCTGATACTACATGATCAATGAGCTACTGCAAATACTGAAATATTAAAACTTCATTTCATTATTTGAAACTCATCACAACTATGAAAACATGGAAGCAAACAAGATGGCCTTCTCTAGGTAAGTGGCTGTGTGAATTGAGATATATCCAGAAGGAACAGAACATTATTCTGCCATAGTGGTTAACTTTGAATGCCAACTAGATTGGGTGAAGGAGAGTGAGGTTCCCAACCTTCCTAATGCTGAGACCCTTTAATATGGTTCCTCATGTTGTATGACATCCCCAGCCATAAAATTATTTTTGTTGCTATTCGTAACTGTAATTTTGCTACAGGTTGAGAACCACTGGTCTAAGGAGTCAGTGTGTCTGGGATGGTATTTCCACAGATGACTAGATCAAGAGGGTTCTGACCAATGAGTGGATCAATCCCTTAGAAATACATAATACCAATGGCATTATTAGGACAGAGTGAAAAGTACTCAGTTGTATGTGGCAAGGGTTTTTGTTTCTTACGAAAACCCAGTTATGTTATGAGAACGTTTTTCTTATAATTCCAGGTGTCGGATACGGGGGCTGCTTCAGTTTGTCCACAGCTGTTAACTATAAAGGTTTAGTCAGTCAGCTGCAGAAAGTTTAATTATAAGAACTCTAGAGAAGGATGCATGACAGAGCCCAAAGAAGGATGGGGCGGGGGTGCTCTGAAGAAGGAAGAGGTTGCTGCTCTCCCTGCTTCTGGAGCTCTCCAGCACTGTTGCTGGTTTGTCCTGCTGCTGTGTTTGCTGGACCACTGTACATCCTGACTACTGAGGTTGATATTGCCCCAAAGAACCTGACAACCCTAATCAGCAGGTAGAAGCTAAAAGAAACCTATGACCTTTCCCCTCTAACCTTCTTTCTCTCCTACCTAGTGTTGGGGGTTGGAAGATAAGGATTGGAAAGGAGGTAGAGGTTTAAGTACCACAAAATAATATAGTGTAATAAAATAAAAAGCCACTTACTACAGTTGTTGAGGAAGTAGATCACCAGGGATGTGACCTTGGGGCTTTTATATGGTGGCCCTAGCAACATCCTGAATGCCACTTCCTGTCCAAGTGGAAAGGAAAAACTACTGCCACACATTCCTGAAGCCCACACATTCTTGGGATGTTCTGCTCAAGAGCATGAGACCAGGTAGCCATGACGGACGGAACCATTTGAAACCACCAGGCAAAATAACTTTTCCCTCTATGATGTGAGTTCTGTTACATGGCTGCTTACAGCCATAAAAAGTAAGTAACTAATACACTTGTGCTGAACAGAACTAGGCTGTCAGGCCAAGAAATGATCAAAGAAACCAAGATGCACATTAGCAAGTGAATTTGAGAAGCTCAGGATTGCAATTATATGACAGCCTGAAAGAAGAAGGCAAGTGAGTGAAGACCGAGGAAACTTTAGGGGCTCTCAAGGACTGTAACATAAGAGGAGGGAATCAGCAGGAACCAGAGAGCCTTTGAGGGAGTCAAACTCCCCTACAATCCTACCCTGACTGATTTCACATAGTCCCAGCACACAGACTGACTACGCTGCTAACAACGATGGGCTTGGATGGTAATGATTCCTTGTGTTAATGCGGCTTCATCAGCTGTCACACATATACCATACCAGACACTGCACATGCATGGAGGTGGAAGGTATATGTGAGATTTCTGTACCCTCTCTTCCACTCCAAGAACTCTAATAATAGTCTTGCCTCCCCACTCTCTATTGAAAAAATCCACTTGTCATCCAAATGTATTTGTGGTGACTATTGTTATAATAGTTATTTTAATTTTATATGCCTACAGACTGGAGATCATTAATTAAATCAGAACACAAGGTAAGGGGAGGTGGCTCATTAGTTAAGGAGTTCATTGCGCAAGCACCAAGTCAGAGGCTTGGGGTTTGGATTCTCAAAACCTATGCAATGTGGGGCCCCAGAGCAAGAGGAAGCTCTTAGCCCTCATGTGACTGATGAACTGAGGGGGTGGGGCACACTAGAGAAGTAGGATAGGTGGGAGAGAGGGTAGAGGGTGAGGGAGAGGGACAGGGAGGGGAGGAGGGAAGGGGCTGTGATCCACATAACTTGAATTAACAAATAAATGTATTTAAAAAAAACCTATGCAAATGCCAGGTGAGTGTGGTGGCCTGCCTACAAGTCTCCTGCTTAGAAGCCGAGGACGGTAATTTCCAGAGCAAGCTGGCTAGCTAGACTAGCTGTAATGTCAAGCTATGTGTTCAATCTAGAGACCATGCCTCAGTGAATAAGATGGGCAGAAATAGAGGAAGACTCAACCTCGGGTCTCCACATGAACACAAATGTGCTTACACCTGCTCCAACATGTACACCCACACATTTTTAAGAACTCACGCACACGTACCACGGACAGACACATGAAATTAAAAAAAAAAATCTGAACACAAATATAAAATGCAAAAACCACTTCAATTACTTTCACCTATCACCTCAAAACATAAAAGAAAAATAGAACCAAATCTAACCAAACAAACACACATTCCAAAATCCAAACAACAACAAAACCCAGTAGGGTCTTGAGTGTCATCCAAATGTGAAATGATGAGATTAGTCCAGAAAAACAAGTCCCTGTGTCATTCAGAAATTGCATCTCCACAGCTGCTAGTTGCTGAAACAGCTTCGGTGTCTGCTCATTTCGGAACTGCTAACTTTTATTTAGCCACTTCCTCAGAATGCCTAAGCTGTAGGAACAGCTGCTGGTTAAAAAATAAGAGCGGATTTGGAGGCTTTGAGTGGAAGCATTTCCTTCCCACCTCAGAGGGGACTTTCTCTAGAACAACTAGAAGATGTAGTTATAAAATTAGTCAACACCAAACAGGTCCAACCCATTTGGGGGGTGGGGGACAGAAACCTTCTCATTTATCTATCTAAACCAAATAGGATTATACTGCCAGAAGGTGCTGGAAAGGAGAATCCTTCCGCTTATTTTAGGAACAAAGGAATCAGAAAGCACAGAGCATAATTCTAAGGTATTGATTCATTCTGAGGTACCCCCTGTCCCCGGTCACATGAAAGTCCCTACACGCAGAAGTGGAGAGCAGAGCAAAATGGGGGTACGTGATGCTGAAGACAAACAGTGCATGAAAATTTCCTGACATTAAAATACCCTCACCCGGGAAACAGGATATCTTAGAAAATAAACAGTAAATATATGAGTAAGGTATTTTGCAAAAGACTAGGCTATATGAATCATCATTTAAAAATTGATCTATGTAGTTGAGATTAAAAAAAATTAGCACATGGTCAGTGCATTTCAGGAGAAGGAACTGTAAAGTTACAGCTCCTTTTAACAACACTTACACAGAAGAATACTGAACATATCCATACAAGGTGACATCTTCTTACTATTAAAAAGGGAAATTCGGGGGCTGGAGAGGTGGCTCAGAGGTTAAGAGCACTGGGTGTTCTTCCAAAGGTCCTGAGTTCAATTCCCAGCAACCACATGGTGGCTCACAGCCATCTGCATTGAGATCTGCTGCCCGGGCATATATGTAGAGCAAATACTGTATACATAATGAATAAATAAATAAATAAATGTTTAAAAAAAAAAAAGGGAAATTCATTACTATCTAAAAGACTTTTATCTTTACAGTTAAAACAACAACAAAACCCACAACACAGCTAGAACAGTACATTAATTAGACTGGCACTGAATTGGCCAGGAAGAGAAATCATTTCTAACTTTATCTTCATGAAATAATTATACTAAACAGCATGATCTACCAGTTAGTAAAGAAAGCAGAGATCCAGGAGGTTGGGGAGGTGGCTCAGTGGAGAAAATGTTTGGTGCACAAACACTAGGACCTAGGTTTGGATCCCAGCAAGACACATAAGCAGCATCATACACATGTGACCCCAGGGCTGGGCTGGCGTTGATTGAGAAGACATGCCCAGGTCTCCAAGGTTCACTGGTCAGCCAGCCTAGCTACAATGGTAAGCTCCAGGTTCAATGAAGAGACTTTGTCTCAAAAAAATATGGAAGAGGGTGATAGAGAAAGTTACCTGACATTGACTATTGGCCTCCTTGAACAAACTCATAGGCAAGTGTAACCACATACACATGTGCACTCACATGCATCACACACACACACACACACACACACACAGTTACCATTATTTCCCAAATGAAAAAAAAAAACCACTGTGTATGTAATCAATTAAATTTGCCCCATTAAATAATACTTTTCTTTATATTGCTGCATGTTTCTTTGAACTGTTAATCTCAATTCCTGGTCCTTTAGCAAGTTTATATTATCAATGAAAACTCAGGAAATGATTTTAGAGGAAAATATTACTTTAGATCCATCCTATATCAAATGCACTTTGAGCTCCCAGTAAGCCAAAGTCATAAAAAGAAGTGGAAAAATTGCACAGTTGACAGTTCGTGTGCACACGTGTGTGTGGACATATGTATGTGTGTAGAGGCCAGATGTCTTCCTCTACTTCCTCCAGTTTTTATTAAAGAAACTTTATTATTAAAATAAGCTGCAAATAAAGTAAGCATCTTAAACCAAAATTAACCAGAGCTAAAGTCTACACATCTCAATGAGCATCTTTGTGGTTAGAGGTGAAAAGTACCATCAGAGGTAGAGTAGGGAAGGATGCCTGCATGGGGTGGCCCAGTGTGCCCAAGAAGGAAAGTGGGGTACAGGGCAGGTGGAAAGGTAGTGGGAAACCCCTCCCCCCAACCTCAGGCAGAGGTATCACAGAGTTCTGTCCAGGCGAGCTTGAGAAAACCAAAGGGTCAAAGGTTGTACACCACCTACCCAAGAATGGGCTCACCTTCATGGGGAGGGATGTCTTCAAACATCTGAACATCAGCAAAGTGAGATGGGGGGCCACAGGACAGAGGTGACAACAGGACACTGAAGAAAAGTCACCCAGGGTTGGGTTGGCTCATCTGAGGGGCACTGGTAAGTCACCTTACTCTGGAGTGTACATCTGGCTTAATTTTTGTGTGCTTTTACATTGAAGCCCACTGACACCTGGGGACTTGAAGTTGAAATCTCTGTCCTTTCAGGGTGAGTCGATGCCTTGGGTGCAGTTCTTTCTCACTGCTTTTCCCACTTGAGGGTTACTGCTCATTATTTAGTAGCCACATCACTTGTACCTGTAGCTTCTTATACTGGTGGTCCCCAGGTAAGGGAAGACAACTGGTTCATTGTTTGCTGTTGTTGTCTTAGAGACAGGGTTTCATTCTGTAGTCCAGGCCCTTCTCTCCTGTTTTAGCCTCCAGAGTGCTGGGATTACAGATCTGTATCCCTCTACCAGGCAAGCTGGCTTCTTCCTCAGTGAGCAAAAATGTTCAAAAGGGTGTGATTAGAAGGATGGAGGAAGGGGATGGGAGAGGCAAGTTATCTTGACCACTACCATTGGCAAACGTTTACCATATCCATGGGGTAACCTCCCTTTTCATTATTACTTGCTAACAACTCTCAGTGGTTAATCTCTTTTCCTTGGTTTCATCCAATTGTGCTTCAGTTTTAAAATTTGACAGAGCATATGAATCTTTTATTCAATATGAAATGTAAAGACCAGGGCTGTGCTTCTCAGACAAAGGTGCTAGCACACGCAATGGATACGCCAGTAAATGATGCTGTGGGTGAGTCAAGCCCTTGGTCATGCTTAGGGCCTAGGAGACAGCCAGTGGACATTTGATGAGACAATTAGATTTTGAAGCTGCACCTATGGTGCTGGATTCAGTGCACCTCCTGCCAGCAGACGTCAATATACAAATTATGACCACCACCTTCCACGTTTCTCTCATTCCCACACTTTCCTGCCCCTTTGCCATTGGGCAGGCCATATCACTAACTGTGGCGGCTGTACCTGAGATAAGTCCCATGCAGGCACCAGCTCAAATGTGAGTGTGTACTTAATGCAAGTTTCTTGGTGACCTTGTGCTAGCCTAGGTGTCTGCTGTGGTCACGTGAGCAATGTGACTTGTGCTGGAACGTAACACCTCACATATTAAGCCACTTAGATTTAGGGTATCCTAGCACAGCTGTCTTTTTTGAGTGACCCTCACAGTGGCTTTCTCATTGGGCATTGCAAACTGTTCCACGGTTGCTAGAAGCAGGGTTCTGTCACTGGTGGCAGTGTGCTCTTCAGAGGATCAGAAGCGTCATTTAAATTAAAAAAAAAAAAATGAGCGCTTAGGCTGGAGAGATGGCTCACACTGGTTTAGAGCCCTTGTTGCTCTCCTGGAAGACCTGAGTTCCACTCCCATCACCTATGTTGGATGGCTCACAACAGCCTCTAACTGTAGCTCCAGGGGATCTGACACCCTTTTCTGGCCTCTGGGAGGGCACACACATGTACAAACACACACACACACACACACACACACACACACACACACACACACACAGAGCATGCCACCTTTGTAAGCAAATGACACAGCATAAAAACTGGCCACCTACATTAGCATCTGCACTTTATCAAAGAGAACTCGAGTACTGCTTGCTCTATTCCACATCCCTTTGCTCCAAGTCCCCTTTGGGAGAATATAACCTTTTTTCTAAATTGTAGAAAGCACAGTAGGAGTTCATTTCTAAGCTGTCACTTCTCTGAACTATTACTCTGTATGGATGCTATTTTCAAACCAAACAAGAAAAGGGATGATTCTCTATTTTGAGATGTTCCACCAGCTCTGGCTGGCTATTGCCTTTTCTATACACTGGAGTGACTGCCAAGCCGTGGTGCTAGAACTGTTTCACGTTTGCCAGAAGCAGGATTCCGTCATTGGTGGCAGTGCGCTCTGCGGAGGATCAGAAGCGTCATCTGTGCTGTTATTTCACGTTAGTGACGTCAGCTCAAACAATGGCTACTCGTCTATTTATCCGGTCTGTCAAACAATGAATGTGGATCTGGTTTTTCAAGAAACACTTTATGCTAATAAGATCAGCAGAAGAAAGTTGTGTGTTTTACTTCCTTATTAAACTTCCTGATCACCAAACCCTAGGATAAATAGTCAATGCTTCCATTTGTTCATTCATTCATTTATAGAAACAAACAACACATTTAATGCGTGTTATGCTAAGCATGAGCAGGCTCTGAACATATGAAGTTTAATGGCAATTCACAGGTTTATAAAAATGTAATACACGTCTGATCATTGGAAAGTTGGTAGATGTGATATCTCTAACAGTGAAAGTATGTGGATACTAAATATGTTACTTTTATTTGATACTGGGAGCTTGAAGGATAAGCAATGAAATTCTGGAAAGCCAAGTCAATTAATTTTACTGTGTTAAAAGTAAGTGTTAAAATCTTATACAAAGACAACAGTGCAATTGAGTTAAGCAGAAGTGTAATTTTTAAATGCCAACCGTTGTGTAAAGTATGAACAGGAAGGTTAGGGTTTCACACTGTAGTACCCTATGGAGATTCTACAGAGCACACTTTCCTCTCCAGGACACCGAAGGCACTCAAGTAAATACTTGGTGGTGATGAGGTGCCAAGTGGAGGCTTCCTTCCCCTCGTCACGGAAGCATTTCTTGCTTCTCTTGCTGTCTCTGGCAGCAGCTACTGTAGCTGGAGGAATGGGCCGTTGAGCAGGTGTGGCGCTTCATCTTACACCTCAAGAGGCGGACAAGCCACAAGGCCATGTGCAAGACTGTGGCTTAGAGCCATATTTATGTCCAAAATAACAGATCTGAGGCCAGGGATGGTGGTGCAAACCTGTAATTCCAGTACTTGGAAGGCTCAGGCTGGAAGATGGCGAGTTCAGAACCAGCCTGGGGGTGTTACAACATCAAGAGTCTGATCTAGTCCCTACCCTCCAATTAAAAAAGACATACTTTGGGGCCAGGGAGTGGCCTAGTGTGTAATGGGTAAGCCTGAACAAAAGTGAGTTGGATCCCTGAGTCCTACATGGTTGAAGGAGAATCAACTCCTGCAAGGTGACCTCTGACTGACACATGTATACAATGGCAAAGTGTCCAAGGTAACACATTTTCCTAGTATTAGACACAAAACAAAAACCAAAACAAACCGCTTCTGTGATTCAGACACACCCAGTGGCTATCCATCCCAAGGGTTTTGAAGATAGTATCGATGAAACTTTCTTTTCCCTTCCTTTTGCAAACAGCAAACTGAAGCTGCCAGTGGCCAATACACTACAGGATGTAGTTAATTCATTCACTTTGATTTCTTTGTACACAACAAAATTCTGTCTGAAAATACTATGAAATTCATTTTAGATTCTAGCCTGTTTCCTTGTCAATCTTACAGAAGCAGATACTCATTTCCGCAGCTCACTCCTTTATCTGTTTGTATATGACAGCAGGTTTTCTTAAACTAGGGGTCCACTCACAGGGCTTAGTTTGTATTTGATGCAAAAATCACAAACATCCAGCAATAAAAAAATAAAAATAAAAATAAATGTAGTATCTGGGTTTTCAACAGCCTTTTGTTTCTCTTCATGGATTTGTGGCCCTATTCCTGCTCTTACAGGATCCCGATACCTTAATATTTATCATTTTGCACACTGAGCCTTGAATTAAGCAATGTAAGCCCTCTTTGCAGCCTAATACCACATTTCCCTCTTACATTTAGTCGAGGAATAGCATGATTTCAACAAGAACTACTGGGTGGGCAAATTAGTCAGGCACGAATTAGCAAAGCTCTTCTATAATTTAATTTTAAAGGTTATTTCCTCATGGCATTCAAGATCCATTCAGTTGTGAAGGAACCAGGAAGATGAACTATGCACATGATTATTATTACTGCCCCTTC
>CAJQZJ010000605.1:1605417-1618468 GCA_907164525.1 Lophiomys imhausi | reverse complement strand
CTTCTTTATTTTTCTTCTTTAACTGTCCAGAGAGGACTCACCCTGCCTGTAATAGAGCTGGTGAGCTCTGTCCTTTGCTTGTCATTGTTTTTTCAGGCAAAACAAATGGTCATGTGCAAACATGCAACTTGTAAGAAGCACGTCTCTGACCCGTATTCAAAGCAAGCCCAACACAACGACTCCATTGTTCATCAATGCTGGAGTTTCCTTTTGGATAAAAACTATGTTGTATAAGGAAGCAAGTGGAAATACTCACCATAAAATCTCTGAAAGACCTCACACTGCAAAAAATATTTTTGTATTGAAGATTTTCAGGAAGCCTGAGAGCCTCAAGAGCTGTGAGAACAAGAGCGGCAATCCTTCTTGTAAAGGTGGGACATTTTGGATCTAACTCCTACACCCCCGTCTTCAGCCACGTCTTGCAGAAGGGAACTCATAACTCATGATCATGAGGACCAGTGTTGTCTTGTGGGGTTCTACTCTAGGACAAGTACAATAATTCCTTATTGTGCTCTCTCCACGAAGAAAGCACACATTAGAATCGAAACTTCGGGTTCTCCTGCCTTTCTTCTCTTGCACCTGTTTTACATAAATTCACTTCTGTTCTATAGTTTATCAAAGAGTGACTGTCTTGTATTTGTCTGCAAATCAAGCACATAGTTTGAATTCTTTGGCAGTGGGCAAATGGTTGTGAATGAGATGGGAATCTCATGCTGTGTGAGGAGCTGACCGTGTGAACTATAGATTTATTAAGCTCCTTTGGATAGAATTAAATGAGGACAAAACTAAACTTGAACTGCATCAACTTATAAGGCTAGTCAAAAAAAGTTAACAAACGGTTTAAAATACTTCTAGTTTCTCAAAGCCAACTAGTACTACAAATTCCTTCTGTGATAATGCCAGTTTGCAGTTGTTTAGTCTAGGTAAACCAAAGGGTTATAACACTATAGAAAGAGAACAAAATGCCTTACATATCCTTAACCTTTCAGGGGAACCTCTCCTGGCCACCAGACAGGATCCTAAATATAATTTCTACTTGCAGGGCATGCACATGAGGTTGTGTATATCACTGTACCTGATATGCATCTGCAAACCCAGTGGCATCTAATCTGTGCCAGCTCTTCCAAAATTCCTTCATTAGTGGTCATGAGTGCTGTGAACCAGCTGCCCATGCCACACTTTAGCTTCTGGAACAACTGACTCCACCAGCTCTCAGGATGCTGAGACTTACTTTGACTTCTAATAAAAATATCCTGTTCACCTTATCAATACGATGAAGACTGGACTAGATAAACGCTGTCTCTCATTTTTCTATTATGCTTCCATATCTAAACCATAATTCACTGGCAAAAGTTTATGACTAAATTAAATGTGAACAGCTTAGCAAAGCATAAAAGGGGATGTTTTCTAAGAAGTTTTTACCACCACTACTACTATCACTAATAGTGTTATTGTTGTTGTTAAGCTATGATGATGACAACAATGATGTAACATGGCTTTACCCTGGTTATCCTGGCACTCATTATGTAGACCAGACTGACCTCAAACTAGCATATATCCACCTGCCTCTGCCTCTTGAATACTGGGATCTATTTTAAAAATACTTTTCCTAACACGTACCTTTCAGAAAATGACAGTGAAGTTTTGTAGATGTCAAGCTAACGTCTTGAACTGGTAGCTGTGTCGACATGCGGATGGCCACAGTGGGACCGGGAGAAGTGAGGTGATATCTATTTGAACTCTACAAAGCCAGGGGCTAGGGAAATGGCCCAGTGGTAAGGTGCCTGCTCTATAAGCAGAGGAGAGGAGTTTGGATCCCCAGAACCTGTGTAAACACTGGATGGGTGTAGTGAGAATGTTGGGATCTTAGTTTCTTTAAAAAACACAGAAATATTGTAAGATTTGCTTTCATTTTAATCCCACACATCTGGGATTAAAATGAAAATCCCTATATGGGGCTGCTTTGCAGCAGTTGCCTATAGTTTGCCTCATGCTTTAGCAGAGCTGCAGATAGTTTCTGTGATTCTGTGATGTTTGGAATTCTGGGAGCTTTTCAGAAGGTATATAAATACTAGGGCCCTGAGAGGCAAGGTGGGTAGTTGGTTGGTTGTTGGTTGCGGTTTGTTAAGTAGTCATGCACAAAGAAGAAACAACAACAAGAAGAAATTAGATATCCTGACAGCAAAGATCAAACTTGCCCCAAGGAGTTCAATGCCGCTAATCAGCAGATAGTAGTCTACTGATAACATCGACTCCTGAGTTTATTCAGGAAACTCTTTCTTTTCTTCTCTATCCTTTTTTCCTCTCATATCTAGTGTTAGGGAGTTGAAAAGGTGGGAAAAAGAGGAGAAGGGTGGACGAAAGAAGAACCCACAAAGTACAAATGCTACAGGTGGGTTTGTCAGTCCTCTTGTAACTGCACTGATCAAAAAGCAGAGACCAGAGATTCCTAGAGCAAGCTGGCTAGCAAGACTAGCCTGTATCAGTGAATTCTGGGTACAACTTAAGGACCCTGCCTCAGTGAATAAGGTAAAGATCAATGAAGACTTCCCTTGTCAGTCTTGGGTCTCAACATGCATATGAACACGTATATACCTGTACCCACAGACATGCAAATAAGCACACACATTTGCATACATCATGTACACATGCAGAAACACAAAATAAAAATTCACTTTACAGAGAACTGTATTGCTCCAAGTACACACTCAGTAATTATTTGCAATGTTAATTCTATTCTTACTTTAGCATGAATAACATAGAGTTGATGTTCAGGTTTTAATAGCATTTATATTTATATCACTCTAGACCTAAATATAACCATACTGAATGACTATCGACAGACCTTAGCATTGAGTAAGAATGGGAAAAGCTCCAACATTTCTGAAATGTGTACCAACAACTCAGTATTTTATATACCGGAATTGTGGGGCACTACTAACAAAATACGGTAACACCGCTGAGTGAACTGCTCCTTAATCTGTGGTGTTTCATTGATTGAGCAACCCAGGTAACAACTTATTGACCACACTATCTGAGATTTACAGGGTAAGTGGCTGAAAAAGAGGGAAACAGAAACATAGTTCATGAAATACCTACATGAGACTTAACATTGGTCTTCCACAAAACAACTTGTTTGAAAGCAACCCCGTCAGAGGGGACATGTGCTCCGGGAAGACTAATGTATCACTTCCTCTGGAACAAGTTAGAAGCATCTAGAATGAGAGCTGACCATTCCTCCTAGACTTCAGTAGGCGATCTTGAGTAAAAATAATTTTCTATCTGAATTGACTAGTACTGGAGCCCATCTCAGGGAACGGCCTGACTTAACACATGGAAAAGTATCTCTAAGGGAAAAAAAAAAACCAATCTAAAAGAGAAAGAGTATACATTCTACCTGGGGCATTTTGTAGACACTCCTGACAGACAACTGAGACAATGGAACATGTCCTGGTGAGGAAGCACACTGAATAACCTTTCTGAAAACAACATGAAGTAGCAGGAGCCATTTAATTGACACTTGGATGGCAAAGTATAGGCATTCACAGAGAAACTTGAAATACACAATACACAAGGCCACTGTTCCTGGAATTGACTAGCAACAGTGAAAGTTGCATTTTTTTGTCTTGTTTTGTTTTTCTGTTAAGGCCCTGAGGTCATATTTAATACATTCATCCAGTCAGCATGTATTTACTATGTCATCGTTATACATAATACTAGGTAGCAGGTAACCTAATTTTGGAAAACTGAAAATGGTGAAAAACAAAACAAACAAACAAACAAACAAACAAACAGAGAGAACACACCTCTTACCCAGAAAACCACTAGGGTACCAAATAGCCTTTCTACTTTTTTTCTAAACATGCCGCAGCAGCAGCATATGAAAACAGAAATATATCTTCAGACAGAAGATGTTAAAGTTCACAAAAATGATTACAACATCTTAAAACAATTATGTGAGCACTACTACAAGGGGTTTAAAAGAGCCCCGAATAGAGAACAGGGTGACAACTTGGCAGTTAAGAGTGATTATCGCTTTATAGCGGACAAGGTGAGCTTTCCACCACCCAAACTGCCTCACAACCCCCTCTACAGTTCCAGTGCATGAGATCCCGACTCTGGTATGCAAGGACACTTGTACACATGTGGTTTAGAGAGCCAAGCAGTGATGTAGACATTCAAATATACAGGTACATACAGCTGTATGGGAAAAGGGTAAGCCCTTAGTGCACCTTTATGCCATTTTGCCTTGCTGGTTACTGTCATGGTTCGTAGATGCTGCAGCTGGGTAGGACTGTTTAATTGTTTCTCTTCCTTGGCATCTTGCATAGTATTTTCTGGAACCATAGAAGCGAGACCACAGAAAAGAGGGTTTTCAGTCAGATCCAGGTTGAAACATGAGGTCCTGCGGCAATAGGTGTTTACCTTCAAACCGTGAGAGGCAACAGAGGGCTATATTGATAATATATGATGTTTCGGGAATCACTGGGATTATCCTGGACCAACAGTCAAAAGCAGGGTTTCTTGTGTCTGGTTCTGGGATTCTTTTGGGCGGGTTAGTTATGGTTCTTGTGGGGAACATGGTCAGTCACAAACGGGTAAGCATTTTTTAAGAAACATGGATGTATGTACACAGCCTAGCTCCAATAAATGCATCTAAATTGTAGCGCTTGCATTTATGGTTCAGGGAGTTGGCTATGAAAGAGTATCTCCAAACAATGGCTGCATAAACAAGACTGGAACAATGGCAGTATCAACGGCCACATTAACATGAAGGGGGGAAATTTTACAGGTTCCCATCCCTATACAAAGAACTACAAGCAACTAATGCTGGGTGACAGAGCATTGGCCTCTCCCATGGGTCCATACACACGGACAACAAAAACAGACTCAGCAAGTTGTGTTTACTTACATATATAGGTGCATACATATATACATACATACATAACATGCATATAACAATAATTAAAGAAAAAGGCTATCAACTTAAGGGGGCCATGGAAGGGATTTGAGGGAGGGTAGCTTAGAGGGATTGGAAAAGGAGGAAGTTATTCTATTCCAATTAAAAGCCCATTTTAAGAAGGGAACACAAAATAAGATAGATTTTTTTTAAATCCATGAGGATTAGATTTAGTTGTTAACACAGTCTAGAATCACTTAGGAAGATTGGCTGTGGGGGATTATCTTGATTATATAAATTGAGGGCGAAAGGGTCCGCCACTGTGGGTGGCATCATTTCCTACACAGGGAAATCTGGGTTGTACAAGAGCAGTGGAATGGAGATGACCCCTGATGCACACACTAACTCACTGCTGTGTGCTCTTAACTGGATGCATCTCGACTACCTGCTCCAAGTTCCTACCAGATGGACTTTCCAGAATGAAGGGCCATAGTCCTATTTTATCACAGCTCCAGGAGCTGAAACCAAGACAGAGCCCAAACAACCATTCTCTATGGCCTCCCTAGGACCTCTTTATAAAGGCAACAAGCTAGCGATAGGAAGGCTGCGCTGCACCAAAAGCTACTTCATGTAAGTACCAGACATTACACCTTAGGGCATTTTTACTCCTGCTCAAGAATCATAAGGGAACATTATCGCTATCAGATCCTATTGCTTTCAGATATCTACAGGGGGGAAAATGATGACAAAATCAGTTAAAACTAAAAGAAATCTATCGCTTGGGGGCTGGAGAGACAGCCCAGTGTGTGAGGTGCTTTGTTCTTAAACGTGATGACCCAATTCTGAGGCACCCAGAACCAATGTGAAAAGCCCAGCATAGCAATGTGTGTCTATAACTCCAGGGCCTAGGGGGCAGGAGACAGCCAGATCCCAGGCTCTCACTGGCCAGCCGAACTGAATAGATGAACTCCAGGTTTAGTGAAAGACCCTGTCTCAAAACCAAGAAGGGGTTGGCAAGATGGCTCAGTAGAGAGTAAAGGCACTTGTTGATGGACAACACGAGCCTGCTGACCAGCGTTCAATCTCTAGAAGCAACATAAAGATGGAGAGAACCAATTCCACAGTCTTGGCCTCTGATCTCTATTTATGCACAATGGCACTCATGCCTCCACATATATACCATATAACACACACACACACACACACACACACACACACACACACACACACACACCCATACACACATCAATAAATAAAAAAATACGATGGGGCAGAATAGAGGAGGGTGCTAAATCTTGATCTCTGGTCTCCACATGGATATCCATACACACCTTCACATGTATTATACACTTGCACAAACACATATGAAACACATGTACAGACAAACAAATGTAAGCTTGGAGCTCACAGGATAATAACTGGTGCTTTGGATGAGTATGGCCCTCACAGGCTCATTTATTTGAATGCTTGGTCTCTAGCTGGTGGACTGTTTTGGGAAGGATTAGGAGGTGTGCCACTGCGGGTGGGCTTTGAGGTTTCAGAACCCACATCATTCTCAATCTGTGTCTTTCTGTGTGTCCATCTCTCTCTGCCTCCAACTTCTGGATAAGACAGAAGCTCTCAGCTATGTCTCCAGCACTGTACCCGCCTGCCTAGCACCTACCTCAGTCATGATGATCATGGACTATCCCCATGAAACTTTAATCAAGTCCCAATTAAACGCTTTCTTTTGTAAGTTGCCTTGGTCATGGCATCTCTTCACAGCAACAGAACAGTAACTAGGAGAATAATACATGAACCAAATGTAATTTATTAAGCAATTTGCTGTATTTCTATGTATGCTTCCCATAATTATCTTAATTAAGCTGAGGGCTGGGATCAGATTTGAGAGCAATACTCTGTTCACTGAAGTGACATATATGCAGAAGACACCTCTTTCTTTGTGTCCTAAAGATTCCTTTTTCCATGGACTAAGTTTTATATTCTGCTTTCCTTACTGTATTGATATCCAGTCCACAAAAGTTTCTAAACAGAATAAAAGTGAAGAAAGAATCCACATGGAAAGAAAATGCTTAGGAAGTCAACTCTTTCCTGGGCGACCAGCTCAAGCACCCGAAGCCCTGGAGCAATCACAGCCTCCACCTTCTATACCTGTGAGCAGGCACACTGCTACCTGGGGACACAGTGCCCCCAAGTCAGTGGCACACCCAATCATCTAGGGAAGAAAGTGGCAAATCCCCTATTAACCCTCTAGACACATGTGCAGCAGAAGCAGAGACTTGGTGGCGCCATAAAAGGCAATGTCAGGGACAGTAACAGCGTTGTTCATTAACCAAGAGGATGATGATGATCAGGCTTAACAGGAAACCTCACACACCTGGTGGTGAGCACGCTTCCCATCTCAAATTCCAAAGAGCACGTTATCGACCTAAGGAAATACTTCAGGAGGCAGAAGAGCACCAAGTTCCTCATTCCTCTAAGCAAAGGGGTTTTAGGATCCCTGACTTAAACTTTTCACGCATTCTAGTAGTAAGTGACCAGTCACAACTTGCTGATTAAGTTGGTGGCGAAAATAAGAATGGGCTGGCTCATCAGTCCTGAAGGCCAGAGTTTTTGAGCTGAAAGTCACCTGGCCACATATCAATCTGCAGGTCAACTTTGACATTAGTTGTCAAAAGAAACTATCAAAATGGACTTCAAATTGGAAGGAAATTCCTCACTGATTTTTCTTGCGATTCTCATTTTGCTACTTCAAGTATCAAAGTTAATGATAATGTCAGTTCTGCAGCATGGCAACCCAGGGGTGCCTTTGTCATGAAGCTCCAAAGGTCCGATGACGGCCTGCTTACAATTCCCTTTCGAAGAAGCGCCCCATTTCTGTCACTGACCCCATTAGCGAAAGACCAAGTGGAACATCTCCTTTTAGCCCTGGAGTGGAATACGGAAAGTGGTGAAGAAACGCGTCAAGTGTGTGGTCGAGGCAGCCAAGGATTTCAGGGCAGCTCACGAACTTACAAGGGCTAGGGCTGAGCAGCTCTAGAGAAGGGACTTCTTAAGTTAGTTGTGCAAACTATGAGACGTGACGTACCCTTTGAGGAAGCCCCAGAAAGGTGTTAAAGAAGTACAAAGTTCTTACTCATGCACCAAAGTCAAGGTGACAGCATTTAGGACCTGTGTGGAATTCCATAACTTTGGTATTTTAAATTTCATAGCACACCTGAACTAGGCGTGGCAGGTGCATGCTTCAAAACATACCAGTGTAACCCAGCCTCTTAGAACGGGCCCACTTACTGGAGACACCAATGGCATAACATTTCAAGTTTCTAAGCAGTAGTAGGAAGTGTTCTTTTCAGAATAAAGTATGTGTCTTTGTGAGTAGACACTCAGCACTTCCATTTTTTAGAAGTGATCAATTCAATAAGTCTTTAATTTCAATAAGAGATCCTCTGCTCAAAGCCAAACTGAGAACTTGAAGTTATGCAGCTTCCAACTTTGAACTACAGCAGCATGGGCGTTGGGGAGGGAGGGAGAGGGGGACGTTGTGACAGGGAGAGAAAGCCTAAACCTGTGCATGAGGACCCACAAGGCAAAGGCACAGAGCACAGGCACCCAACCGTGCAGCAGCTCCTCTCCATGTCCCATGTCACCTTGCGGAGTCAGCCACAAGATTCCTGAGGTCTGTGCCATCCCTCTCCATGGCAACAGGTTTATAATTAAACAGAATATCCAGACGCACAGTCTAGGAAATGTTATAGCTTGTAAACTTCGGTTATATAAAAAGCTTTTAAAAGAAATAAAATTTAAGTGTTTGATAAGCTATTTTTTCTGCAAATAAAAAAAAATATTTAAAAAGACCGGACACTGTCTCAGCCAGTGAAGACACTGATGGGACCCTTCCAGGACACCTACAATTCTCTCCCATCACTGGTGATCACAGTTCCTGTCACAGAGCTTGTCGTTCCCATGAGATGACACTGTGATAAACCCAAATTGCCCACAGTGTTGGCACAGCCCCTTTGTGCTGGAGGCCCTGGTGAGTTTTACACCTCCAGGGCTGCTACACAAGAGACATTTGCTAAAAGCTATGCTCAGGAAACAAAATCAAGAACAAAACAGGAGTGCTGAAACTGCATCTGACTGAAGTTAGTGTTGGACACCGTCAGGGCTGGAGGTCACCAGACTTTCCCTAGGTAGATGACTGTTGCTTCAGTTTTTTCCCATGGGTCTATCAGCCAGGTTTAGGGAAACCACATGAAATGTATTGATTAAACTATTAGTTTCCTAAGGCTGATGTAAAGCATAATGCAAATTGTGTCTCAGAGTAAAGGGACAGGTCAGTACAAAAAACAAAAATGGTAACCAAAGGCATTTTCTTTTGAGACAAGATTAAAAATGTGCTGTGTACGTTCTGCCTCCCTCCCAAGTGCTGGGATTACAGCTGTTTGGGGTTATGTGGTACTTGGGATCAAACCTGGGGCTTCATAAATGATATAGAGAAACACTGTATCCACTGAGCCACACCCCTAGGCCCCTAAAGTGCCTTCAACTGGTTTCCAGAGCTGAGATGCACTAACGCAGGTACGCTGCCCCAAACCCTGGGGTGTGTGTGGGGGGCCTCCCCTCATGATTTTCATCTGAGACATGCTACCCAACTGCAAAGTCGTTACTTATGAAATGGGTCACAATTTGACTGCTCATCCAACACCAGTTTTCGTGAGTGTGCATGAGAGTGTCTGTGTCTGTGGAGGCCTGAGGTTCACTCTTCCACTTGCCAGTTTCTCTGGAGATCACCAGTCTCTACTTTCTGAGGCTGAGATTACAAATGGCATTTATTGTGGGTTCTGCAGGCCCAAACTCTGATCTTCAAGCTTGCCCAGCAAGTGCCATAAGAGCTGAGTCATTTTCCCAGCCCATTTGACTGATTTTTGTTGTTGTTTTTTTTTATTTATCACTTCAAGTTATATCTCCATCACAGTGCCCTCATTCCACCCTTCCCTCTCCCACCCATCCCACTCCTCCGATATGGAGTGATTAAAAAAAAAACAAAAAACAAAAAACAAAATCACCGTCTACCTCATACATGCCTCTTACCCAGATGGCAGGGTGAACATTTCTCAGTGAGAAGACTGAGCAACGTGGTTTCCTTTCTCCACTTTTCTACAATGATCTGGGACGTCTGAATGTGTGAAAAAAAACTACACCTAAGATACTTTCGGAAGATCAGTTCTCAGCTGGAGCCCCAGCTTCTGGTTCCCCTCCAAACTGTTCCCCAGGTTTTCTCTCTTGCTGGTATTTCCTGGTACAGAGTCATGTTCAAACCTGTGAAACCTGCTTCACACCTCCTTAAATCCCTCCTATATGTCCCATCTTTATCATCTCTCCCTCCAAAGTCCAAAAGCTTTCCTTTCTTTACTCAAATCCAGCCCTGTTCACCCTACAGCCCAGCTCCCATTTTCCTACCCTCTGATCTCATCTGGTCCCCTGCCTTATGAAGAAGGCCCGCAATGATGCCGTAAACACAGACAATGCTAACGGAAGTAGGTGGCACTGTCCAACATCAGTCATAGCCACAGCATCCAGCAGGGTGGATTATAAAATGGATGGGGCGGGAGTCAGTCAGTAAGGCAGTGTCTTGGTAAAAATGTCAGGTGTGGCAGACGGCCTTTGTAACCCCAGTGCTGACAGGTGGTAACAGGGAGGTCTCTGGAGCTCACTGACCTGTCTGTCTTAAGTGGTGTTTCAGGTCACAGACACCAATGTACATAAATAAAAATAAGTTATAAAAAGATTTAAGAAGATATTACAAAACCTAGAAGGAGATAAACATCAGATAGTAAGAATAAACCAAACGGCTTCAAACTAGAAGAAAAAAAAATCACATACAGACTCCTAAACTATAAGACAATAAATGTGTTATTTTATATCTGTTTCTTTGAAAATTAAAATAAAAACCTTCATAGTCACTGGGCATGGTGGCACACACTTTTAATCCCAGCACTAGGGAGGCAGAGGCAGGTGGATCTCTGTGAGTTCAAGGCCAGTGTGGTGTACAGAGTGAGTTCCAGGATAGCCAGGGTGACACAGAGAAAGCCTGTTTCAAAAGAACAAAAACCAACCAACCAAACAAACAAACAAAACAAACAAAACCTTCAGAGTCATGAAGTTAAAAACATAACAGTTAAAAGCAGTTTTTAAAAAATGCAATTAGGTTATTGTCTGAATGGCCTTGTCCATAGTCCCAGGACTGAAATTACAATCTATAGGATTCATGCTCCCATTTGAGCCACAGAGACGTCAGGAGAGAACGAGAAGGTTGGCCTTGAGCCAATCAATGGCTGTGAACATCCTACAGTGGTCTGGGAAAGACAGACTGCCACAGGATAGGCGAAGAACTGACACATTAGCAAGATGTTGGTCTGCCTGACAGTCAAGCTGACCACCTGACCCCCTAGGTCATGACCTTCTCCCCCCTCCACTCCAGCCAGAACAGGCGTGCTGAGCTTTTCTTGGAGCCTCAGGGATCATCCTGGGAGAACCCTTCTCAGTTTATTTACTGCTTATGTGTTTACCAGAATACTATCCCCAACTCTTACAGCTTCCCAGGCCAACTCCGCAGAGACCTTCTAGCTAACAGGGCTTCCCTTCACATCCCAGGAACCTTCCCTGCTGCTCATTAACACACTGGCCTCATTTTCCCTTTTCTTCTGGCCACACAAAGTCAAGAGAAGCATGAGCAGCTGGGAGCACTGAGATACTCCCCAGGGAGAAACGGTGTCCAGTCAACAATGCTACCTAAACTGAAGGCCTTGGGTCCCTCCCCTCAATCACTGGCAACCAGAGGTGCCCATCCTTCCTGACAATTAGCTGCCCATAGCCACAAAGTGCTGGCATCAAACTGAAGGCTGCTTATGACATTATGTGGTCTTTACAAATAAATCCTCAGGTCTGTTTAGGGATTGAAGTTTCTCTAGCAAGGGTTTCACTAATTCTATAATCAACCACATTTGTGGAACATTGGCACCCTCAGAGATCTTAAATCTATCTTGTCTGTTCTTTAACAGAAACTTTAGCAAGTATCGCCATTTTACAAATACGTAGTAGATTCAGAAAAGTTAAATGACAGCAACATGGGGACAGGTGGGTGGCAGAAAATGGGTCTCAAATCTAGGATTTTCTTTACTATATTCTAACAGGCCATTTGTAAAAGTGTACACAAAATGTAAACATTGAAGTGTTAAGTTTTCTCTTGTTGCTGACTTGAAAAGGAAGCTGGCATACTAAGTATTCATATGAAGACATATCCAGGGCTGGTGATGTGATCAGTGTGTAAAGCCTCACAAAGTTGGTCTCTGAGCTACACACACACACACACAAAAACACACACACACATGTCACAGTATGTGTATGAAGGCACACACAATAAATACATAAATAATGAATACATAAACATGAAAGAATTGTTGAGGTGCCACATTGGTCAAAGATTTAAACTACCCAGTCCTTCCTGTTGGCATTAATTCCAGCACACTGAAAGAGAGTCCTGCAAGAGCCAATTAGGAAATGCCTCCTGGCCACTGCTGACTTCAGTGCCCGCAGGCAACTCTGTTGGTGAGTGAGGCCTGGGGAGTTTCCCCACCCTCACCCATTCCCGCCATCTCAAATAGGTTGTCACTGACCAGAAGTCTCAGGGAGGTAACAGGTAGAGAAAGCCCGAGGCTGTTGGGGCTGCTGTGGCGGGAAGGCTGGGTGTGGGTAGCACCCCAATATGAAGGTGGCACGCACTAGGAACGCTAACTCAAGAGGCCACCTTATCACTTCTGAGAGTCCAGCTCCCTGAGGATTAAACATAGCCTCATTCTTGGGACATGTCATCTGACTTTAGTATCTTTCCAAATTGCTCAAAAATTAAATTCTGTGGTTGGTGTTTTTTTTTTTTGGGGGGGTGGGAGGAAGGGAGGTTGAGGTACATACAGGGGGCTTATCAGATGACACCAGGAAGGAGCAATCTATTGATGTGTAGGTGTGGGGTGACCTTGATGTTGTGACCCCATGTGCATGTCTGGACTTTATAGTAAACTGAGGTACATGCTTCATGACCCCTTGTGCATGTCTGGACTTTACAGGAAACTAAGCTACATGCTTCATGACCCC
>CAJQZJ010000605.1:1573894-1605407 GCA_907164525.1 Lophiomys imhausi | reverse complement strand
GCATGTCTGGACTTTACAGGAAACTAAGCTACATGCTTCATGACCCCCTGTGCATGTCTGGACTTTACAGGAAACTAAGCCACATGCTTCATGACCCCATGTGCATGTCTGGACTTTATAGGAAACTAAGCTACATGCTTCATGGCCCCCTGTGCATGTCTGGACTTTACAGGAAACTAAGGTACATGCTTCATGAATCCAATTATAGCACTTCTGTGTTGACAGGCCGTGGAGAGGGCTTGCCACCGTGGAAGTATGGGGATCTGAGTTCCATCAGAAGAACCCGTGGAAAAAAGGTAGGCATGGCAACACATGCCAGTAATCCCCATGCTGGATGGAGGGGGCAGAGACAGGCGGGTCCTTAGGGATTACTGACCAGCCAGTCAGCTTGTTGAGCTTAGTTGAAGTCCCTGTGTCAGAGAAAAGGTAGGTGACATTCAAGGAGCCACATCTGAGCTTGTCTGACCTCTATGTAAATGTGCATACAAGCACATGTGTGTGGAAACACACACACACACACACCCCTATCTATATGGCCAAGCACTGTACTACACAGGCATATAAGACTGAAAGTGAATGTGTGTCCCCCCAGCCCCGCCCACTGCCATTCTTTATTGTTGGGAATAAGTCTTCCCCATTTAACTATAAGATCGTTCTGGATCTCAGCAAAGACTGAGGCTAAGAACATTTCTCTTTCCAAAGCATCTAAGAATATGGCAAATAAAGGCTACAGTATCTGCCTTCCTTTAGTTGATAACAAAACACCCACTCTCAGCTTACTCGGGTCACTGCAGCTGTTTCTCAGCTGTCTCAGCCAAGTGTATATCCCTGAGCTATGCCGTCTGCCCATCCTGTGCGTGGCTCCCTTCCTCCAGCTTCCGGGAAAACAGCTGTGCAAGCACGACCCATCCCACACTCAGAGCTTACCTATACTGGGCTTGGTTGAGAAATACAAGGTTAGATCTCTCACAGGAGAATGCTGAGGACACTGTCTCTTGATTACCTATCATCAATAAACCATCCCAAAAGTAAGGGCAGCTGCTTGTAATCTCTATCTTTTGTCAGACAGTATGGGCTCAACCCTGATCACTTAGATCCCAGGCGGTACCCTTGCCTTATCTGTCATATAGGTAGGGATGGCTAGAAGGCTGGAATTTCCCTATTTTAAGATTCTTATCTTTTGCCTATGTGCACATGGATGCCCACAGAGGCTAGGCAGTGTCAGGTTTCCTGCAGCAGGACTTACAAGCAGTTGTGAGGTACCTGCCATGATAGCTAGACTCCAGCGACTCAGGGAGAGCAGCAAGCACTCTTAACCGCAGAGCCATTTCTTGAGCTTCTGGAACTGCTGTCATAAATAGCTAACCTGAGCTTGCCTCCACAGTGGTTGGCTCCACAAAAGCAAGCATTTGCAAAGGCAAGAGGCAGAAGGTACAGGCTAAGCCACAAATAGAATCAACTCAGCCCCGCAGGGTTGAAGGAGAAGGGAAACAGACCCCACCTCTTGATGGAGAAGGACAAGGAAAGTGTGACATCTTTGCTCTTCTATCTTCACCTCCTTATGAGACAGGATCCTGTGTATCCCAAGTTCCCTCAAAACCAATCTTATAATGTAGCCAAGAACGACTCTGAACTTCTCCTTCTGAACTTCTCTCAAATACCAGGGTTACAGGCATGTGTTACTACATGTGCTTGGAACCCAAGGCTTCATGGGTTCCAGGAATACCAGGGAAGCACTTTATCAACTGAACTACATCCCTAGCTTATTGTCTTGTTTTGTATTTCAGAAGGTGCCATAGGTGTAATCTGTAACTATGGTCTTTTGTATATCAAGAACATACAAGGAAGGCCAGGAAGGTCTACCATTTTGACCTACAGGGAAGAAAATGGTACAATTAGGCCTTAGAAAATAGGTAAGAACATCTGCTCAACTTGTTATATAGCTAAAATACCTGTTCTACAGCCACCCAGGACACACACAGAAATTGGTATTCAAAGAATGTATAATAAAAACAAATAAACAAAAGAAGTTTTATTTAATCCAAGACTGCAGAAGAGCCCTTACAGATATCACAGCTGGAACAAATAGCTCTGTACAGAATGTTAGAGGGAAACAAAAGGTTGTTTCAAACTATCTGTGAAAGAGACCATCAGAGAAAGAGATCACTTAAAATCCAGGAGGTGAGATGAGAGTCTAGGCCACTGTTATCCCTCCAGCAATGTGGCTGCTTCCTATGTTTAAAACAACTAACTTTGGAGTCTGGAAGGTGAAGGTATGGCTCAGCAGTTAAGACCACTTGCTGCTCTTCCGCAGGACCTGGATTCAGTTCCCAGCACCCACAGTGGGCAGCTCACAACTGCCAGTAACTCTAGAGGGTCTATTGCCATCTTCTGGCCTCTTTGGGCACACCTGGGATATATGCACTTACGTACCCCGCCCCCCATACATCCATAGGATTTCCCGTCTCTACTTCCTGTCCGCTTCCTCAGGCACATGTATGAAAGCACACATACAGTTATTTCACTTGTCAGGGTCTCTTTGCTCCTGGTAACAAGCACAGTCCCCCAAACCAGGCCAGTCTGGGGTCTTATTTAAGATTTGTACCACCACGGACTTCCCAGAGCCTAGGATGTCAAAGGAATTCAAAGTGTCATTTAGTTGGACTGGCACCTGTATACAGGTGGTCACAACAGGTGCGTCACCAGCTTGTTCTGGCCTCAATTGAGGCTTTCTTCCTTGTTGTTGCGACAGGTGGGGCGGAACTAAGTATTCATTTCCTTCTGGCAGTTAAGAATGCACAGTTACTCTCATCTAAGGGTTTAGAAATAAACATTTACTTAGATTTTACTCTTCAGTGAAAGAATTCATGACCAGTGCAGACTTGTAATCTCTGTTTAATAGAACTAATATCATCAAATCTTAACACAAATAAATCTGAAAAGGAAAAAAAAATCAATGTTCTTAAGTAAGACTGACAAGTATAAAGGAAGTCTAAGATATGACAGATGTTATACTTTTTTGTCTATGTTTTCAGAGACTCTGCATTTATTTTCTATTCCAAGGGTGATGTCCGCTATACAGAAAGCCGCGGTCTTAGGTCTGAAGGTAAAATTTGCTGACCATCTTGTTTCAAGCACATCCAAAATTAGCAACTAATTCCCTCCACTCACTTTATTAATAGACTCCTGAAACTCCGAGATTGAAGAGAAGCAAAGCCAGCATTAAGTGGGTAAATGACACAGGCCGAAGAGAAACTCATCCTAATATCATCATTACCAACAGACAAACTTGATAATCCTGACCCGGGAAACTCCTCACTGGGTTACTTTTAAGCTGGTGCTTACCAAGGGCAAAAGCACAGCAGGTATGGGAGGTGGGAACATCAGTGGTAAAATTGGTCACAGCCCCTGAACCTGTAATCGCCACAATTTACACTGTCCTCAGCCTCTTGGAAAAGGCTACTTAGTAAGAGTTGTCTGAAGTAATTTAGGGTTGAGGATGCAGCTCAGTTGGAGTGCTTGTCCAGCCTAATGAAGCCATGGGTTTGATCCTCACCACTGCAGAACACTGGGCAATCTCATAATTCCAGCATTCAGAGTTGCAGGCAGGAGGACCAGGGGTCCAAGACCAACCTGAGCTACATAAGATCCTATCTCAAAATAACAAATAAAATAATTTTAAAACTATTTTTTTCTAGCATGATTGTAAAAGAGTGACATAAAATTGGATTTAATGAAGACTAGAGAGAACAGTTTTTTAAGAAATACAGTCACAGGAAAGGTAGCCATTCCCCAAGAGTGATCTTACTGTGGCGTTTATAAAAGTGAATCAACCCAGGCCTCTCTAAAGTCCTGTTACCTAAAGTCATAAAAATAAAAACTGCTGATGCTGGCCATCAAGTGAGACATAAAATTAAAAAACAAACAAAGACAACCAACCAACCCTTTTTATTGACTCCCCCCGCCAAGGGTCCGCCATTATAGTATGGTAGAAAATTCGTTAATCCTGAAAGGATGACATTCCCTACACAGCAACAAAAAATATGAATTAAGATCTGTTTGCTGATCACATCTCAGCAGATAGATTTGCTGCAAATTTGATCCTTAAACATCTGTGAGAAATTCTGGTCTTCTCTTCAGAGGGAGCAATAACAAAAACAGCTAATATTTACTTATGGTTATTAAGCATTAATAAGGACCAGTCACCACGGCTTGTGTTAAACGGGGTCAAATGATCCTACTGAATTTGTGCATCCAACCTTCTAAAAAATCTCTGACTTCAGAGATGCCTGATGGAGACAAAGGGTGAGCTAGGAAAGAGATATGAAAGAAGGCAGGAGACAGCAGCATGCACTTTATTCAAAACTACTGTATCTTTCCTCCTGGCCTGTGTGTGTTCTCTCCCTTTATGAACAACATTACAAGCTTAAGCTTAGCTAGCTTCCTTCTACATTCTCAGCATGCGAGGAGCAGCAAATCACACAAGGCCACTGCTCTGAGCTGCAAGAGGATCCCCCAGCTCGGTAAAGAACTGACGGATGAGTTCAGACCGTCTCTGAGATCACAGGGCTCTGTGGACATCAAAATAGCAGCAGCAAGCAAGCAAGCGTGTGCCTATCTTATTAGCCCCACCAGCATTTCTCTCTCTCCCCTCTGTGTGTGTGTGTGCGCACATGCACACTTGTGTGCACAATGGAATATATGTATGCATAGGTCAGAGTTCAACCTCAGGTGTATCTCTTACTGGCCTGGGGCTTTCTGAGTAGGTTAGGCTCACTGGACAGGGGTCAAAAGGATCTGCTGGTCTCCTCATGTCCAGCTTTTTCATGTGGGTGTTAGGGATCGAATTAGATCCTCATTTTGGCAAGATAAGCATCTTACCAACTGAGCCATCTCCCTAATCCCAGCTGTGCTAACAGATATGCTCAGTAATGTGAAGAATAACTAGATCATATAGATTATGTCACAAAGGTCACCTTGAGTAACATGCATGGGACTGTCTATTTAGGATAGCATCAAAGAAACCAATGTAAACATATGAGGTATTGGGCAATCTGAAAGCCAAGCTATCCCTGTATGGCTCACTCAATGAAGACTATAGATGGCCCGGGTCCCCTGTGACCCAAACTCTGACACTACCTGTATAACTACCCTTGGACAAGGGACCAAGCTATCTTGTTCAAAATAGGCACCCATAGAACCTTTATTGTCTTCCCCTTTAATATTCTGCTTCCAATAACAAACAAGAAACCACCTCCCAACTCAGTCAGAAATTATAAAAATCTGACAACTGGTCTCCTCTTTCAAGAAGTGGAGTTTCAAAAGCCACAAAAATGTACTCAGCTAATATTTACAGCAGGGAGATAATGCAGCTACTGGGAGAAAAGGCATTTGTACACAGACTCTAACAGGACAAACCGGCCTGGCCCTGGCTAGAGTTAGAATCCCACTTTCACTGGCTTCTTATAGGTGGAAACTGATAAGAAAAATTAACCCTTTTACTTCTGAGCTATTCCAGGAGATAAGTTCTATTTTACAGAATTTGAAAATATTCAAACCTGTTGGCTTTGAATGCATAGGTGTCTCCCAGCTGTACCCTTAATTTATTTTGCAGAGCACATCCCCATGCCCAGCAAGAGGCACCATATAACGTACACATGGGAGTGATGAAGGTCAGGTAAGAACAGATAGCATGCCATCACAACCAAACAGGTCTAGATTGTCAACTGCGTGAGCTACCTAGTTGTTCTCAGCCCTAACTACACATCAGAACCGCCCGTGTGCAACCCTGGTGGTAACTCTACTGCAGCTGGAAAATAAAAAGTCTCACCTAGGCTCACATGTTTGAAAACCTGGTCTCTGGTGGTGCTGCTTGGGAAGGCTCTCAGGCCTTTAGAGGTAGAGCCTTGCTAGAGGGAGAGAGTGGGTCAGCAGGGGCAGGCTTTGAGGTTTTATGACTTGGCCTAACTTCCTCTTCACTCTCTGGTTCCTGACTATGAATGAGGTGTGACCAGCAGCCTCCCACTCTAATCTGTCATGTTGGCTTGTGTTCCCTCAAACTCAAAGTCTCAAAGTTAATCCTTCCCTTCAGTTGTTTCTTGTCCAGTATTGTCAAAGCAACAAGAAAAGTAACGACTGTACCCCTTTACTCCTTCAGGGCCAAACCTACTTCTGGCCACAAGCATACTTTTCTTACTGGATAATCATAATCATAAAATCCTGTGAATCCATACTGCATTGCCTGGAGCAGATCCTAGCCCACTGGGAGTTAAACCGGCAAACTGGTAAACTTATCATTAAATTAACATAAAAAATATGTAGCAAGGCATGCTGCCACATTCCTGTAGACTCAGTACTTAGAGGGAGGGGGGGAAGACTGGGAGTTCAAGGCCAGCCTCAGCTATGGATCAAATTTCAGGCCAGTGTAGGTTTTATTCAACCCTATTTCAAAAATAACAAAAACACAGATGAAAAAAAAAATCTGGTGGCCAGTAGCTTATAGAAAACAAAATGTTACTATGCGATCACTTCTGCTGTGTTGAACCATTTAAACACTATTTTGAATGCAGGGTGGGAAATGAAATTGTCACTCCATACTCTTGGAAACACTGGCATGAATTTAGGAAGATTTCCTAAGGATTTTAAAGTAACATGGTATTAAAGGTTAGACCTACAGTCTATAAATACTGTCATTATGGCCACCTGCCCCCTAAAAACTCTACCTCCCACTCTGTCCCTTTTCCCCACTTTGGCAAATCTTCCTGCATCTGTTTTGCTTGGCAACACACATCAGCATTCCAACAGATGTCACCTGGCCACTGACTGTAGATTGCAACACACCAAGCAAAACAAGAACTCTGTGCAAAGGGAAAACAACACCTAGTGAGGTTTCTGTGACAGGAGGTCCTTGACCTACAAACTCAGGTTGGGAGTAAGGGAGGAAACTCTGTATCACTCTACCTCCCCCAACCTATCCTGTCCAGGACCACTGGAGGAGTGTGCCCAAGCCCCATTGTACCTAGTGGAAGGCTCCTCCTCTCCCCCAAGACATCTCTTCTCCGCCCACACAGAACCTCTACAGAGGCCTGGTTTTTCAGCCACAGAAATGAGGATTAGCTGGAGTTGGTTTCTTTATGCTACCCATGGGACTCTGTAGAAATCATGATGCCTATTCCCCCCTTTCTGTAAATCCGCATTATAAGGAATGTTTTCAGTAGCTTAAATGAACATCTATTTCCTCAGCAGCCATTCCAACAGAACCCCACCCTATGTCTTCTCCAATGGATTCAGACATCGTCTGTGGGCCCACTCTCAGTTGACCAAGGAAATTCGTGACAGGCCAGAGGATAAACAAATGATTCAGCACCTGAAGAAAACATTCCAAACCTTGATCCCAGAAAGTGCTTCTGAAGAGCCTGCCTTGTACCAGGGGTGAAGCTTGCAGGCCAAATGGGCTATTTTTAAAGCTATATATCTGCTTTGTAGCCCACACATTATTCATCAATGGACAATATGCCTTATAAAAAAATGCAGTCTGAAAATCAGAAGCTGACTCTCTGGTGCAAGGCTGCAAAAATACATCCACCCACACCCTGGCATGACACAAGCAGCAGAAAACATCTTGAAATAACACTCCCTGGAGGAGCATAAAAGCTCCCCATTTTCCAGGCATTGCAAAATGAAAATGGCAGGCTACACGCTGAGGTGAGATGATCTCCTCAGAGAACTGATGATCATCCCTGGTACTCAGGGGAATTAAGAGATAGCACTTTAAGTCAGGGACCAGGACCTTCTGTTCTTGAAGAGGATATGAGCTTACAACAGCCTCCCCAGTTGGCTCCCAGCTCCTATTGCCTTAGAGTGTAGTGGCCACCGTGGGACATCTCCGCCCCACTGGAGCCCTTTTATATGGCCTTCCATCTCCGTATGGTCCATTATCTGTGTACCCCATGGCGATGCTGCTTTATGATGGGCTCCATACATCATCTATAAAGGTTATCTTTAAGTGTTGACTAGACATAACCTAGACTTTTAAGAGTTTCAATGAGGAGCTGTATAGATTAAGTTGGCCTATGGACACATTCGTGTAGGTTTGCCTTGACTGATATGGGAAAACACTGCCTGCTGTTTGGTTCTGGACTGTCTGAGATGAGAACGAGTGAGCTGAGCACTAAGCATGTGTGCACTCATTTCTCTCTGCTCTTGTCTGCAGTGTGGTATGACCAGCTGCTCTAAGACCTGGCTGCCATGCCAGTAACTTCCATGACTTCCATGCAGTCGCCCCTGCAGTGATGAACTGTAAACTGGAACTGTGGGACAAATGTTGCTAGAACCCCTCACTGTGCACTCACCACCACCACGTGCACCCCTTGCCACTCCCTTTACTCTTTAAGTGTGCTTGGCATTTAAGTCTTTTGCATACACTCGTCTCTCTGAAGTGTCTCCTCCCAGCTATCAACCGGGTGTGTTCTGCACCACCCAAGGCTGCCTGAGGTAATCCCTGCCCTGGTTCCTTTTCTGGGACTCCCATCATCTTCTCCTATGCTGAACTTTACACTTTTGCTGTCCATCTGTGTCCCTGCTAGCAGAATGAGGTGTCTCGAGGACAGGTTTGGTTGGTTTTGCTCCCTGCTGTGGTCCCAGAATGTGGACCGGTACCTGGCTTGAAAGTAGAGTTTCTGAGTTCACTTAATAAATGTTTTTCCACCTGATCTACTACCAAGTTCATTTAGCTATCTTACTGGTCTTGGAGGATCCCTCTGTGGAGTCCTACCTATTTGAACTTACGTGTCAGAAAAAGAGACCTTAGAAAAGGTTTCAATAAATATGATGGTTCCATGAGTCAGAACAACATGAGCAATTCATTACCCCATGGCATATAAAACACTCCAAAAAAAAAAAAAAAACAGGCACTGAAATAAAGATCAACACTTAGAGAACCATGCAGGATTTTTCTGTTTCGTCACCAGGACAGAGACTCCAGGTACACAACAGTGTGGGCAGCACTGCCAGGCTCCTCCTGGCTGCCTAACCCTTCAGTCTTCAATGGCAAGTGGGGAAGGTTGGGTATGGATTTCCTACCACTGATGTAAAAACACATGTACACATGTTCAGTGAATATTTATAAAAAAATTTCCCAATTAGTAGTACCTGACCAAAGAAAGACTCCAACCCTTACTCTCACTCACCCCAGATTCAGGTATTTTTGTAGATTAAGCAACTATGTACTCTCATCCCACTGATGAAATACTGATTTCTTTATATGTACCTTTTTTTTTTTTTTTTTTTTTTACAAGCTGCTTTGTCGTGGAGTGACAAAACTTTCTGGAGAGACCCTGCACATACATCTACTCACCCCAATAGGAAACCCAAGACAGACCAAAGTATGGATACCGTCAAAGTCCAATTTGGTGAACCAATGAGTTTTATTGGAGCCGAAATTACTCAAAGACAGCTACATCACCAAAGCCCACCCCAATACAGGTGACAGACAAGTCATAAAGGCTGGGAGCTGGGAGCTGGGAGCACACTACACAGCCCTGTAGGCAGGCATCTCAACAGGTGGAAGAGTATCTTTTCTAACTGACTCAGCTGGTCTAGTCTGTGTCTTCTTTGCAACTTGGCTTGTCTGAGAGAGTGAGTCTCAGCAGTCTTTATTGTTTACTCAGGGAGGAAGGGTCCTAGTGAATCTGGTCAGTTTTGGGGACTTCCTGAAGCTATTTGGACCTGTTTAAGGGGCTTTCCTGCAGGATGGAATGTTTTAATCTCAGAGGAAACTGTTAACACTTGTTGGTCAGTCACAACTCCTTGCTAGGTTCTGGAGAGTCACAAAGTTGTCTTTGAGCCACATGGCTTCCGTGGCATCAGAGTCCCCAGGTCAGTATCTACTGGGGCGATGTGACATCTAGTTTTTCTCAGTGTCCCTGTGTTGCATCAGAAGCTCTCTGAGAGTGCAAGGCCATTACGGACAAGGACCAACCCATGTCACCTCAGCATCTCTCCCATCCATGTGCAACTCCTGATTTCCCAGGGATAATAAACCATTCACCAAGGATAATGACAGCACCATGCCCCCTGAACTCTAGGTATGATGTTTAAAATAGCTGTTCAACATAAGCTATCTCTGCCAAGAGGCAGTAAGCTGGAATCCAGTGACTGTCCCAGACAAAAGCCTCAAAACTCTTACGATAGGGAATTGTCTCAGTTGTGTTTCATGACTGGCTACCTTAGGTAATAGTAATAGGTCTTCATGTGATTGCTATAGGGCTTGGGAGGGGGCTTGATTTTAAAATATAAAATGCTTTTTGGGGGGGGAGAAATCCAGAGAGGTCAAGGACACCACAAGACACCCACAGAATCAACCAACCTGAGTTGCCAACCAGGGAGCCTGAATGGGACTGACCTAAGCCCTCCACACATATGTAACAGTTGTGCACTGCTCCCTTTCCCTCTACTGGGGTCCCTTGTCCAGCCTCAGTAGAAGAGGAGGCACCAACTTGATAAGCCTTGGCTGGTTGAGATCCATGAGGCCCTTTTCTGAAGAGAAATAGAGGAGGAGTGGGGGGTGTTGGTGGGACAGGGAAGGACTGGGAGGAGAGGAGGGAGGGAAAACTGCAGTTAGGATGTAAAATAAATAAAACTAAACTAATTTAAAAACAACTCTAAGTTTAATGGCAATTTGTATGCAGGGGTATGTATGATATCTAACAAGACAAATTAGAATACTAAAGAACTTTAAGACATTTTTATGGCCAGGATTTACTCTACATATGTGAAAGCAGAAATGAAAATTTCCAAAGTTCAATATGATAAATGTGTGGAAGGAGGCACTGAAGAATTTGTATTTTCACAGGGTCCCAGACATGACCCTAGACATGAGTACAACAGCATGATACTCTCAGAACCCTTCTTCCCACCCACCTGTTCTTGGTAGCTTTATGTATAAAGCAAGAGTATCACTCAAACAGCATAGAATAAAAGGGGTGAAGGCGTGGCTCTGCATGAGGACCCTTCTTAGCATGCACAGTTCAACCCCATCACCTCAAAACCAAGCAGAAAATGAGTGTGTCTTCATAAAGGCCTCTGCTTAGATATAACTTCATTTCAGTTGACTCCAATGTTTCTAGCCATAGAACTTTTTTTTTAAAGATTTATTTATTTTTACATATATGGGTATTCTGTATGCATGTACACCTGCATTCCAGAAGAGGGCATCCAATCACATTATAGATGGTTGTGAGCCACTATGTGGTTGCTGGGAATTGAATTCAGGACCTTTGGAATAGCAGTCAGTGCTCTTAACCGCTGAGCCATTTCTCCAGCCCTCTAGCCACAGAACTTTTAACCTTAGAATTTAAAAACAACTAAATCTTTGAAAACCATATCCATGAATAATGTCATCAGCAACTGCAGTGTGTGAGTTCCAACCTCAAATTCTCCAATTGCTAAGCAACATGATTTCACTAATGTGAGGTTAAGTCATCTGAAATATTCGAACTAAATAAAAATGACCGAGGCTGTATGCAATCCATTGTTTCTTTGATTGAGTGTAAAACCACATAGTAAGGCCATATGATGCCACAATGCCATTTTAGTTAACAAAGAAAAGAATACAAAAGAAGCCCAGAGTGGGTGCTGCTAGTCTACCACTCACCTGGGATTAATTCTTAGAGGATATTAAGAAATATCTTAGTTCTGTGATGTAACAACTAGCCTGAAAAACTGGCTTTGAAAACTTTCTAGATTTTTTGGGGGGTGGGGTGGGATAGGGAAGAGGCTAGAGCTTTAACATGCATATTTAAATACTTTTGATATATCTACTCAACTGATTATAAAAATAAGGACCAAAACATTTTCCTTCCTCCCTAAAAGGTTCATGTATGACTCTGCATTCTAAAGGAATATGGGGAAAAACTCAAAAGGTGGTATCATGAAGCTTAAAAAATGGGCAGTCAAGGAAATGGGCAAATACAACATGCATGGGTTATTAAATATATATTAAAGGACTACACTTCTTAAATCTCTAGAATAAAAAGAACCACTGTCCTTCTCTCATGACATAGCTGAATCAAGTGTCTCTATACTTAACTAACCCCAGTACACAGAAAGCCCTTAGAAAAGAATAGCTACTAGTTCACACAGATGCCTTCCGGTTATTATAGATAAGCGAAAGCCAATGGATTCCTAGTCATCTATAAAAAACTGACAATGTAAACATTAGGACTTCTGAAATGCAGATTTGCCTGGAAAAAAACATTTATTCTATTGCAACCTGGTTACATTTCATCCTTTTTACTAATACTTAAACACTGAAAGGTTTAGAAAAATTAGGACAGCTGTGCTGATGTTTAAGGAACCAATACAAACTACTTCGTTTACAAAAATCCCCTGCCCCCATTTTTGCTGAGGAGAAGCACAGGGCCCTTGACATGCAAAGCTCTTCCCCTAGCTACACATCTCGCCTTAGAGATATAAAATAACTCAATCTCAAAGTTTAACCTCCATCACCAAACCAATGAAATCGGGGCTCCTTCCAACTTATTATATACCTTGATTTCTTTGGTACCCTTATCTAAGAGATAGGAGCATTTGACTCATAAGTAGCAGAACAGGCTACAGTTCTAGAATGATCTCCATCTAAGAAGCAGGCTTTTTGAAATTCATTCTACTCCACCCTCTATCCTCCAAACTAACTTCCTGTTCAAATATGGTGCTGCTAAGAGACACGTGGATTCAGGCCACAGCCTCAAACTGGCCAGGACACAGGGACTTACCTTCACACCCGCTCACACCAGGCCACCTGTCTCCCTTAAGCACACCCTCTCTGTATCTCAGCAGGCTCAAGAAAGTCAAAGTGAACCCTTCAAGCGAATTAGGAAGAAAACTCCACGACATTATGCATACACGGTGAACCTGAGAGAGGGTCAGGGTTAGCCCCTGTGAGCAATCTCACTAACCAAGAAACCCACTAGTCACAATTTCCTCAGTAACACTCCATCCTTTTATGCCTCAAGGGGGGTGTGCAAAGCAGGCGGGTGGTTTCTAGTCCATGGTTGTCTCCTGCAGGCAGGTTGTACACTTCTACACCTCTCGTGTGAATTAAAGAAACAAGAGGATTGTGACAGGCCAATAAATGTCTGAACAACCGCCAGCCAATTCCAGGTTGGGACTGCCAGTCTTCTGGCATTTCCTGAAGAAATTTAGGTACTGTCACTGGGTACTCAGTGAACAATTTCAGTATCACTTACTGGTTTCAACTTCCCTGCCATTACAAGTGGCACAACCAGCAGTTTAAAGGAAAATATGTGGTTAGAGATTTTTTAGTGAAGCCCTTCCAGCAAGAATATGGATTCAATGGTTTAAAAAAGAAAATCTAGCTGGTGGCTTCACTTTGCACAACAGCAGGACCATTCAGATTATACATAAAGATATCCAACCATACAGGAATGCGCAAGGTATACAATACGTTAAGATAATCCTTAATAAGTAAATGTCTTTTGGCTTTCTGAACCTCTATGAAGACACAGTAAATTTTCTACTATGCATCATGAGATAAGAGATTGACTTTAGAGACCTGGGAAGTGGCCTCAAGGCTCGCCGAAACCGAGCCGCTGCCACACCTGAACACAAGTATACGCAGCCATCTACGGAGTCACACTGCCAGCATCTCCTTCATTTTAAAGTCCCACCATGAGGACACTTCAGCCTGGACAGAAATATGAGTGAGCATCCACCGCTGGAAACCCATCACAACAAAATGGTACGGCCAGGGTAAGCAAATATGTAGCCAAAATGTTTGCAAGATTAAAAACAAACAAACAAACACAGCCACCACTAAATACAATCAAAGGTCCTCTCGTCGATTTTTTTTTTTTTTTAAGGACTGAATTATTACAGGACCACGCAGGGGACAAGTGGTTAGGAAAGACTTGATGGCATAAAAGAATTAGGTCAGAGGCTGAGATCAACATTTCCTCATAAGCTACCAACACATGTCCCTAGTCATTAGGGACTGGCCACAGTTAACCTACCACTTGGTCCCTGAGTCTGGCTCCTTACTTATTCCTAGCTAGCAATAAGAATGGCGCCTTGTGGAAGCTTGGTGGGTGACAGACACATTCACAGACGACAGAGCTGAAGAGGGAGTGTAACTACCTCAGTCCCCAGCGCCAGACGGGTAGGTGCCTGTTGAGGGTCCTCGCTGCCTCCTACCTCCAGGACAGCTATGTAAAGCTCCGTGGCATTCCCTCAGTTTTTCAGCAGGAATGTGGTATTACAAGGAACATTAAAACTGCCTTTAGGCTTTGCACATGTATGCTGTACGTGCGTGTCGCGTGCACACACACAGGTATGTATATTTTCATCATACATACACAAAACATCGTGGAATATAAGTAATGTTGCTATCACACACAATGCTATCTCATGCCTTCACCTGAAACTGGATTAACAGTGCATTCAAGTAGGATGGCTATGCCCCACATCATATATTCCGAGTGAAAGAATCATAAGCATTTTCAGTTATGAGGTGCTTAAACAACACGAACTGTCACTCCAAGTTCCAGCTGTCGTGGGTAACAAACCCTACTCAGTGTCGGCCCCATGTGCTGCCCATACAATTTTTAACACATTGCAGAAAATAGCTGAAATTGAGTCATATAGAACTAGATTATTCTCATGTATGACCTCACGAAGAGAGATCAATACAGCTGAAATGATAAAACAAACACTTATAAAATCCGCTAACAAAGAAAAAAAAAAAGTCAGTCAATTAAAGGAATACAACTTCCCCCGTTTCCATTGCAATGCAGTTAAAAAAATAAACTGATGGCTAACATTTGATTTGAGTTTTTTATAGGTTAAAAAAAAAAAACTAATACTGCCGGGCATGGTGGTGCACGCCTTTGACCCCAGTACTCAAGAGGCAGAGGCAGGGGGATCTCTGTGAGTTCAAGGTCTGTCTTGTCTACAAAGTGAGTCCAGGACAGCCTGGGATACTCAGAGAAACCCTGTAAACAAACAAACGAACAAACAAAACCCCCCAAAAACCAAAAAAAAAAAAACCCAACAACCCCCCCCCCCCAAAAAAAAAACCAAAAAAACTAACACTAAAATTTTTTTTCCTGTAAAAACTTCTCTGGGAGGCATTTAAAATAAAATTCTCTCCAGGTGAAAATAATTCACATATTCCTTTATCATCCAGTAAAGTTCACCTGTATTCACCAAAGACCACTGTGCACTAGAGTCTGTCTGGTGAGGTTCAAGAGGGCCTGAGGTGGATGGTAACTCCCTTCCCCTACTCTGGGGAGGTGTGAGAATTCCTGCTCTTGCTACTGGGCCCTCCTCCCTGCTTACTTATAAGCCCTCATGTCAGCAAGAAACTCCCCAGCTTTCTAAGTAACTAGGGTGACAGCATACACACGGAAGACCTTGAACACTTAATAATCATCATCAATGAGACTAGAAAGCTGGCTCCTCTGGCTTGTGACAGCCATGAGTGTGAAGGGTGTTCGTGTGTGAGTGCAGAAGGCCCAACCGTCGCAGGATAACTCAGATACAGTCAAGAGGCTTATAAGGAAAAATCTAATCTAAGACAGTAACTACTTCATTACTAGATTGCTAAGAATGCCAACAGAGAGGATGAATTCTAAGACCCTGGAGATACTTACCTGACTACAGCTGACGCCTTTAAGAATGGATTTGCTGTATGAGTAGTGGCTGAACTTGGGGAACTAACTCTACTCTCACACATATTTCCCCTGTATTTTTTTTTTTTCTAAGAATCTAGCTGGTTAACACTTTTAGATTTTTGGTCACAGCAGAATGTTTGGGAGGCACATTTAAAGGCAGCTGAGCATGCTGAGCAAAAGGAGTTCCAAATCAAAAGATTTTCTACATCACTCACACCCAGACTGAGTAATCAATTGTACTTAGTTTTTCATTTAAAATAGTGATGAAATGTCCTCAGACTAATGCGGCAGATATCTGAAACACACAAAGAAGCTAGTGGCAGCCAGACTGTAGACACCCAAGTGAATGTTTTCCTTCAAGATAAATAAGGCCTAAGCAGCTGCTGGCCAAGCCTAACACCCTTGGTCCCTACAATACACACACAAAACTGGTGAATGGACAGACAGTTCCATTACATATCCAGCTCTGCTTTCTTCTCTCTTTTGCTTTGTTTTTTGAAAAGGCTTTTGCTTAAAATAAAAGCTTCAGCTTGCCAACCACATGTGAATTATTTATGTATCCAAAATACACATCTACAGAAAAATGTTTTCTAGGTAGCACTTTGTCTCCAAGGCAAGTTTTTTGTTCCAGAACGTGCTCTCCTTCACATCAGTGGTTCTCAACCCTCCTAACGCTGCCACCCTTTAATGCAATCCTTCATGTTGTGGTGACCCTCAACCATAACATTATCTTTGTTGCTACTCTGTAACTGTAACTTTACTGCTGTTATGAATCATAATGTAAATATCTGATATTTGACCCACAGATTGAGAACTACTGCTTTACATAGTCCTTGCAAGTCAGAAGAGCCCTTCCTAAAATCTACATAATTTTAGGATATTCTATGGGTTTTTAAAAAATTTCATTGGAGATTCTAGACTGCGGGTTTGGCAATGTAACTGCATCTGTCCTCAACACCTAAACACCTCAATGACTGTAATTTTCAGTGGCCCACTTAACCTGAGGAAAGGCATGCCTCGCTGGGGGCGTTCCTGGCTGAACATGGGATTGTATTCATAAATGAAACTGCTTCAACAGTGATTTCTTGGGGTTTAAGGTTAAACATACTACATTGCCAAAACTCACTGAACTTTGTATCACAGTAGAAGAAACTGTATGGGTTTGGACCAAGAAAAGGTACAAGACTTAATTGATTTAAAGAAGAAAAAAAAATCCATTTGCCTTTCACATCTGTTTATTCCTAAACAAGGGTAGAAATTCAATAATGGAGGAGTGATAAAGTTTACTTGAATAACCAGAAACATTTCCTAACACAAATCAATAAAGTATTCTAGGATACCGATTCAGCTACCTACCTTAAAAAGACAAATCACTTGGAACCCCCTAAAAAAAGGCCCACAGGCAAGTAATGATCATATCCTGAAACTATCAATCTCTTGAAGTTCTGGGGACAGAGACCATTTAAAAACAGGAGGCTAGAGCAAAGAAACCTGACTGATTAAAACTGCATCAAAGGTTGTCTTTCTGTACTCTGTTTCACCAAACGAGAGTGAGCAAAAGCCCACATGCAGGGAAGCCAGAATGTACTCCGAGGAGTGTTTCCACAGCTGGAGGCAGGGCACGATCCCACATCAGCAGTCCTTGGCTTAGACACTCAAGTGGGCTGTGCTAAGTTACATTGTTATGCAGTATGTCCTCGCCACAGCTTTCCGGTGCCACTTTGTCCACTGCCAATCTGCTCACAAAACACACCTTCTACTGTCCCCAAAGTGACACTACTCTTGATCAGAGTTACCTAATGGCACGAGAACCAACAACAATAGATTTTATAATGAGGACGAGTGACATCTTTAGGAAGAACCAAGTACACACTTAATCAAGAGGTTCAAATGCCAACCCTTCCCAACAGCCTTTGAGCTTTATCTGAGAGTTGTCAGGCACGGTGTTTGCAAGCAAGGTTTCAATATCAGCACATTTAGGTGTGGACTTGTTTTATAGCAGACCAATTTTAAGAAATATATTTTTAAAGTTCTTTCATCCAGAAGGAAAACTAAAAAGGGTGTGTGTTAAGCTTGGGACTCCAAAACAGATGGAGCTTTTTGACGTCAAGGACCTACAGAAAAGACTTTTTTTTTTTTTTCCTGATAGACTAACTAGTTTCATGGACTGCTACAAAAGCACTGGGATCCACTGACTCCCAAAGTAAGGGATATTCCCTCAGCAGATGACTGGGATGCAAAATAACCAAACTTTCTGGGTTGTCCCGTCCCTTCTGAGCCACTCGAACACGTGCACCTGTGGACTTACCGGAGCGCCAGCTCCAGGGTGCCCGGGACTCTTGGGAGTCTCCTCTTGGTTCTGGGGAGTTTCTTCAGGTCCCCGAGTCACAAGAATTCGGAAATGCTGCTGGCCTGCAGTTTGATCCTGCCTGATCTTGAACATACACCCTGGGCTCTGTGGGGTCCTCTCTGAATTTGTCCTACGGATCTCAGGGGCCATCCTACTGGCCCGAGGCGATGCTTCTAGGGTTCCTCGGTCTTCTGTGGGGCTCACCCGGCCTGCTCGGGGCTGGGTGGGGTATGATGTGCTCCTCTCCAGCCGAATGCGTGGATACCTCACCAACCTATCCCCCTTCGTGCCAGTGAAGCCAAAGTTGAAGTCACCGCCCAGGCCCAGAGGGCCTTGCTGGGGCTGCTGCAGCTGAAAGACAAAGCAGCGCTTCCCGGAGCTCCCAGAAGCATCTGGAACATGCTGGAGGGACCAGCGCCTGGGTTCGGCCTGGCCATCTGGGCCGAAGGGCAGCAGCCGCACCTGGCGCACGTCAGCACTGGAGGCTCTGTGCTGGATGCGCAGGCCTGGGGTGGCCTCCTCTGTTTCCTCAGCCAGGCGGGGACACTGACTACGGTGGTCACAAGTACCATTGACTAAGGTCCCGGGGTCCCAGGCTGCCCTCGGAGGGGAGCTTCCAGGAGTGTCCACTGGAGAGGGTTCGGATGAACTGATCTGAGCCGAGACCCTTGTGGCCGCGGCCTGGTCTCCCAGGTCAGCCTGGGTGCTTGGGGGCCTGTCATCAGGGCTCTCAGGTGGCCCACAGCTGTCCGTGGCACCTTCTGCGGCCTTGCGCTGCAGGGAGATCTGCACCGAGGAGCTGCGGGTGGGCCTGGAGTCCACCCCGGCCAGAAGCTGCGGGATGAACATGGATGAGCTGCGCTTGAGAGCACCCACGCCCTCCTTCAGGCCGCCGTCCACTCCTGCGTTCTGGGTGAAGGGGTGCGGGCTGCTTCTCCGTGGCAGCGTGTGGAATGCCATGAAAAAGTCCTCTTCTCTCTCCTGGTCTAGAATCTCAGATTCGGGGGCCGTATTGCTGCGGCCAGAGCCAAAATGAAACCGAAGCCGATGGGCCATGGTGACCAGGGGGGCCGGGAGGGAGAGGGCAAGCGACAACAACACACCCAGCACTGCCAAAAGTCAAAACCCAAAGACACCAACTCCAAGAAAAAGTGTCCCATCTGCCAAACCGTTAGCACTGCGGCACCAAGAGCGACAGATAGCAGAAATAGCCCAAGAGGCAAGCAGCATTCCACGCATGATTGGATAAGAGCAAAAAGCTCTCATCTACTCAGTGACAGAGGGTAGGATGGCCAGAGACACATGACCGCCTTCTCCCCCTCCAATGCCAGCTTCTAGACTTAGTGAAGTTTCCCCTCTCTTGCTGTTTTTCCCCCCTCTGAACAGCAAGAGCCTGAAACAGCACCTTCCCAGCTGCTGCAGTTCTGTCAGAAAAGGGCGGCCCAGCAGGGAGCTGGGGCAGCTGACTGAGGCAGCAAACACACAGCCATGCTGCTGTAAATCTGAGCCATCACACCCATAGGGCACACAGCTTCCCAAGAGCCCTAGGTCTCTCTCTAGCTGATGTCAGGGACCCTGCACCAAGCCCAAGCACCCAAAGGTGTGTCGGCCACCTGTCCGCCATGCCAGAGAACAAGTAGAGCCTGGCTGCGGGGCAAACCCTCTCAAGCATCAAACGTTTTCTTTCGGTTATGATGTCACTACACGACCACGAGGGAATGCCAAGCAATAAAACGTACTATAAATACGATTACACACCCCACGGAATTAGTGTCCCTTTAATGGGAAATAATTAGACCATGATCTTCAAGTAACAAAATAGCCAACTGGAGGCACAATACTGCACAGCCAGCTGTGAGCCAGGTCCAGCTCTTGCTTACTATAAACATTCTTCATGTAAAGAGGGGGGTGTGTGTGTCACATATAATATGATTGCTAGACACCGCAGTTAACAGAGAAAGGAAACCCAGCTGGAGAAAACAATCTCTCTTGCAACACACACACACACACACACACACACACACACACGGAGGGGGAGAGATAATTGAAGAGCAGTGTGTATATGGGCTTTGTAGTAATTTAATTTAAATATCACACAGAAGAAACGCCTGGAGCTGTTTTCCAGGCAGAACTCAACAAGATTACTACAGTTGGACCGCAAACCCTGAATGGTGCTGTCTGCAACAGGTCAGAAAAGACTTGAGAACTAAAGGGGCGAGCTCAAAAAATAAAAACAAACAAACAAAATCAGATCGATAATGAACCTGGAAATACTCTCTGCATGTTAAATATACTCTTTCCTATGATGCAGAAACACCAGCTCCTTAACAAAGAGATTTATTTAGGCAGGAGTATAAAACAAACAAACAAAAAAAAAACACAAAACAAAAAAAACAGGAGGGAAAAATACCAGGCTGCAAAGAGTGACAGAAACTTATTTTAAAATCTACAAAGCATGTCTCCCTCAACAGCTCTGGTGCAGAGGGTGTGGCAGATTAACCCCGCTTTTACACACATCCGAACTTGAGTTCTAAAACCCCAGAGTTTTGAATTGGCAAAAAATAACCTCTGTGAGACGCAGACTCTAGTCTGTTCAGTGCCAGAACTTCCAAGTAGACTCCAGTCACGTACTGTCTTCACTGGATTAACAAGCCAGCAAAGAAACAACCACCAGCAGCACCATTGGCATTCTATGCATACTAGCCACACAGCAGACAGCCTGGGGCTAGGCGGGATATAACATATAAAACTTGACTGCTCATACAGTTTTTAAAACACTCTGCATTCAAAGCCCCCTTTTGTTTAGAGATGTAGTTTCTTACCCACGGCAAGGTCACGACTGCAATCACTATTTTAGATCCACACAAATGAAAAATCCGACACTTTCTTAAACAGCAAATTTCTCTTAGTAGAAAGAGCATAAAGAGGTATTTTCTCTTAAAGTTTGACGACTGTTTCACTTTAAAACTTTCCTCAGAGGGTAAGGATTGGTTTGCAGGCCCTATTCCTGTACAGACTTACTATTTACATTAGTTTAATGAATGTCACCAATTCAGTCACAGGCCCTTGCTAGATGTGAGTGTGAGAGGCAGGAGCTACAGTGTGCGCTCACACAGGAGTTGCTTGGTGGCCCTAATGATCGCTACCCCAAGACACAATAAAGCCACTACGGTCCCATATTTCTAACAGGAAAGATGCTGGGAAGGGAGGCCCAGTCTGTTACTTTCCCATTTTTGAAATGAAAGTCAAGCACATCAGATTATATCCAGCCCCAATTCTTTATTAAGGATGGAAGGTCTGGCTATTCCCAGCAAAGGCTGCCAAGACAAGGCTTTGGACCTTGTGTGTCCCCCGGCTGGACGTTCACATTTGGAACCAAAGTTCTTTCACCCCTAGTAACAGGGGAGTGCATAACTTTGTCTCAAGGATCCTCTTAATGATACATTCTGTCAACCTGAAGCTATTACACAATTTGTGGAGCTCCAATTGAATTCTGTGGAAAGATGAGTTCATGACTGCATGCTCCTTTTAGGCAGGGCAGTAAATAAGAGTATAATCAATCAAGTGTCCTGAATTTTATTCCCACTTCTGAGGGTGCTTTGAAGACTTACACATAACTCAATTATGTTCATTTTCACAGCTGGGACACTTGGCTCATGAGAATTTGATGTAAACATTCGGGTTACCTGGGAAAGCAAAAAACGCTGGGCCAGCTAAAGTTCTCAGCTGATGGAGGCACTTGTCATGCAAACCCAGTCACCTGTGTCCCTGGAACTCATATAAGAGTATATAAGGAGAGAACTCACTCCACAAAGCTGTCCTCTGACGAGCACATATGCACTGTACATCCTATATCATAATTCATATATATATAAAATGCTAGCTATATCAGCTGTCCTCCTCAAGCATGTCTCTGAGGTTTCTTACTTTGCTCTTGGTAGGTTTTACTTCATGTGTGCGTTTGTTGCTTTTTACAGTATTGGGAATGGAACTTCACACATGGCAGGCCAGTACTCTAACCACTGAGCCACATCTTCAGGTTGTATGCTAGTCTTCTAAAATTACTTTCTACAGGTTTTTTTTTTTTCCTTTGAGAAAGTGCCACTGTTTGATTTCACCTGCTAAGGAGATTTGCTTTAACTAACTTAGTTATAGTAATTAGATTTTTGTTTTTTCCCAGAGACAGCCGCCATAGAGCTGCTGGTGAACTCGCTGCGGTGCTGTATGTCTGAGGAACATCTTTAAATGACCATGGGGGCTTGTTTACAAGCTTGATGGCTTCTTTACAGATACACCTACTCATCTATATTCCCTAAAGAAAGTATAATAAGGAATTTGGGGCGAGGCTATCATAGGTGACTTTTATTAGTACTAACTATAAAAAATGTACACATATTCAAATAAATTTTCTGCCCTAGCAACATACAAATATTTACTGGAACTGAACACTTGAACAGTGAGACAAAAACCATCTTCATGGAGCATGTGCACTGCTGTGAGTGACCCAGAGGATCTGAAAGTGGCTACTTGAATTTAGGAAATAAATTAAAACTCAAAACCAAGGACTTACCAATCTGTTCTCGTCAAATACTTCAAAGAGGAGCCTGTGATTAGATGGATTTACCTAAAAGGGATAGAAACTATATTTCAAAAATCAGCAGAAATAATTTTAAAATTGAAATAAGAGACAGGAAGAATTAAGAATGATTACGAGCACATTTGGCTCTAGGATATCAATGGCTGACCTGCTTATCCGCTATTAGTCTACCCTGAATATCTAGGCATACCAGGAAAAGACGATACCTTTATTATCGTCTCTTGAAGAATGATTCTCAACAGTCTTAAAGGACCTCTAATCTATTCTACAGAGGTACCCTCATGCCTGTAGGTGAAGGTCCTATGGTCATTAGCCTAATAATGGTGGTGGTGATGAACTCAAAAGTAGCTAGTTACCACTGTGCCCCACCTCCAACTATAATCTCCTGAAATACTAATACTATATGGCCTCATTTAATTCTCCCAACAACCCAAGAGTTTGTAACTATCACTTCATTTTCACACAGAAATCAGATACCAAATGCTTGAAACAATTTGGCCTAGGAACCCACAAGCCAGTATACTGAGCAATTGGAACTTGCCCTGGGTCAGGATAAAGTCACATCTCCAAGGCTGCCAATATTTGTTTCTTTCTCTTTACCCATACTCACCCAAACAACCTATTTAGACTCAGGTGCCATGGACTAATTACCAACCCTGTCAGACATGGCAACAGGTATTGCTATTTATATCCTTCCCTGTCAATCAGGGAAGAAAACCCTACATGGAAAGGACTTCTCTTTCTTTTTAAAAGATATTTTTTTTAACATTTATTTATTTATTTATTATGTATACAGTATTTGCTCTACATATATGCCCGGGCAGATCTCAATGTAGATGGCTGTGAGCCACCATGTGGTTGCTGGGAATCGAACTCAGGACCCTGGCAAGAACAGCCAGTGCTCCCAACCTCTGAGCCACCTCTCCAGCCCGAACTTCTCTTTCTTACTCTGGGAAAAAGGGATCCAGGAGCTTGTGAGTGTTCTCATGTTCTCAAAGGTGGGAGTGGCAATGACAGACATGTGACTTGTGTCTAATGCTACCTTGGACTCCTTTCTAATGGAACATGGAATGAAATTATATTTAATTGTGGAACAGAGAGCTCATGTGCTCAACTGGAGCTCCTGGTCCTGAGTCGGCAGATAGCTGAGCAACAGAACAAGCAGATGGGCGGCTGTCTGTTCATCAGCTCTGCAAAGGGTCCCATACTCCTCAGGAAGACTGACCTCTAGAGTGGGAACAGGTACATAATAGACATTCAACATGAAATTGTGGAGGAAATAAAACAAAGATCTTTTTTAAAAAGAGAAAAACAAAAGCAGAAATATGCCTGCAGGTAAGAGTCAATCAAAAATTTTTGTTTATACTAAAATTCATACAATGTGGCTCAAATGGAAGGAGTACAAATAATTTAGAATTTCAGGAGAAGGCTGCTGGCTGTATTTGACAGTTAATTAGAAGCCAGTAACAAACACTTCTCAGCCCCCAGCAGCTTTTCAATTCTTCACAGAGTTATCTAAAATATATTTGGTAGAGGCTGAATATGGGATCTACCAACCGTTAAAACCTCAGAGCCATATTTCAGCTCTGAACATAACAGAAAACAGATGCAGGGTAAATCATCCAAGTTCACAGCACAGAAAAATCCTATCATGGCTGAAAGGAAGAAGCCAGGACTGAGCCAGGACTGTGCGCACAGGGACTAGTGGCAACGTATTTCTAGGTATGTGGGCACGAAGGTCTACGCTGAAGCAGTTTGGGAGGTGAGTCTTTTTAGCACCACAGGTGTCTAGACAACTCAAGCTTTCACTTCTAAACCAGAAAGGCCTACTTCTTCTCTTCCAATTAAATGGCCAAAGGGCTTACCATGTCCAAATATTTGCTGGCAAACATAGGTCTCTGTTAATTCAGAGAATCCCCTTCTGCATCCAGCTGCTCTAAACAGGGGGTGCTGGAGGCTGAGGACATGTTCAGGGGTATTGAAAGTAATTGTATACATTAGATGTCTGAATTAGAAGCCTCCCCCTTCTAACCAGAACATAACTGGTAATTTTTCTGTCTTTTGTGGAGAGGCAGTGTTGAGGATCAAACCCAGGGTCTCCAGAGTGGTAGGCAAGTACTCTGCCACTCAACTACCCATGGCCTCATCACTGATGTACACTGCTTCCTTCTCATCATCTCCCTACTGTGGATGAGCAACTCATAATCAAAATCACATAGAAATTCAACTATTTTAAATTGCATTTTGCCTTTTTTCTTCATATTTTATTTTTGAAAGGTTGCAAAAACACCAAACCAAACCAAAACCAAAAAACCAAACCAAAACAAAACAAAAAACAAACCAAAACCAAAAAACAAACATACAACTGAAATTAACCAGATTTAATTCACTCTTATTTTTAAAGAAAAGTTTGAGTTGAAAAAATAACATGATATTTTGACAAATCTGTTAATTTCTCCTAAACAGCTCCAAATGAAACCTACAGAGATTTTCAAAATTTGGGATACATTCAGGGTCCCCCTACCAATATTTCCTGTCTTAAGAGAAATTTCTTACTTAAAATGCTAACTATATTCTTTTCCATGAGTCTGTTTTGATATATCAATGTAGATATCAATAACAATCATTAAAAATAGAAGAAAAACTTACTCTAAAATAAAACTCTTCATTCCACTTTGGATTCAGCGTCTGGAAGAGAGATTATTTTGTGATCTTCAGCTGTGGTGGAACTGACAGTTACTAATATAATACAACTCTTCACATTTGTGAAAACATTTTCCTCATAAAAATGATTTTCCAAATGGCAATAAAAGCAACATTTCGTTAATTACTTGAGACTGTTCTACAAACCCAAAATGGATGGGGAGGAATTGTATTTATGAAACTTATGATTCATGACTATGAAACCATAAATTGCACAAGCTCACCCGAAAGAGAAATGCTGGGACTTACTGACAAAGAGCCCTGAAAACAAAATTCCTTTTAGAAAGTGATATTACAAATCACATACTCTGTCAAGAAGGAAGTAAACTTTGTTGACTCTCCTTTATCTGCTACAAGTGTCTGTTAAACTTGGAATGGCTGAAAGTGCTCTACTGACATCAATGTAAACATTTAAAAGTATTTTATAAAGAACAATTCTGATGAGATTTTTAACATAACACGTGAACATGCAAGCGTACACACACACGCACACACGCACACACGGGGGTGTTTATAAGCAAAGGGAATTATATTTTTCTCTTTCTCAAAATAATCATTTAAAAAACATTCTTTGATCTTCATTCATGTATCATTCATGGTTTATCAATCTATTTAAATACACATTTTGCAAGAACATAGCAATATTTTGATGCTCAGATTGAACAAAACATCCTTCCAAACTAATATGAAGCACTTTGTAAGATCAAACACACACACACACATCAGAAGATGAACCCACATCTGAAATTAACCAGACTTAACTTACACCCCCCCACACACACTCACACATATACACACACTCACACATACACACATTCATAACACATGCACACACACATGCACGCACACACAAAAACACACTTTTGTACAAGCATAAAAGTCAGAGAGACACAATCTGTAAAAATGACCTGTAAAATTCTGAAATAGAAAAATCAGCTCATCAACATGTTTGCCTTTTAACAGGGGAAAGAAAAAAATCCAGTACAGTATACGACACATGCAAAACAACACTGTGACAACGATCAATTGACATTGGTTTTAAAAAGCAACAACAACAACAAAACTGCACTTTCCCCATACCGGGACTCCACAGTGAACCCTGGGGGTGAATGCTCGCCTCACTCCCCACCTGGAAGATAGCTACATGGAATGAAGTAGGAAGTGCTGCCAGGCAGGCAAGGGACAAAAGAAGACCACAAAGCACATGGAGCAGGGACACAGGTAAAGGAAGCCTTAGCTCTCCCACAAGCCCGGCACATCACAACACATCACAGCACAGCAAATACTAACCAGGAGGCTAGCTTCGAGAATGGAGACACTCCCTCCAGCTGGCAAAGGGAGGGAGAAGCAGGGCTGCCACTCCAAATAAAAGACATTGCAATACCCTAGTCACTGGTTTGGGTCCTTGGCTCTAGCCCAGCAGAGGACCAAGGCCCCCGTCTGTCTGCTGTTTCAACTAGGTGCCCCAGCTTCACTGGGGACAGAACAAATGCCAGCGCCTAACACTGGAACAATGGTCTCCGTCCTCACAGGGAGCCTCTCACTAATCTCTATACTGGCTTCTGTTTGCAGACAGATTTTCCTGCTGGTCTCAATGCCAGGTGAAGGACACTACATTACTGTTTCCTATACAAAATGGCCTGACTGTGCCAAAGATCTGAAGTGTCTCCATAGCAGCAGGAAGGATGCAATATTTTTAAAGCGATCATGGAGTCCGGGTGCATTTCTCAATGTGGCAAGACTAACAGACTTATAGAAACTGTGTGGGGGGTGGGTGGGAGGGATGGTAATAGTAACTCGCAAACAACTCTAAAATAAAATATAGAAAACATGCAACTTTAACAAAGCCGCCCCCACCCAAGACAAGACACACAGATGAAGTATCCCTGTATTTTACATCGGTAAACAAAAACATAGTGGTGAATGGATTTAGACATTTTCACGGGGCTGAGATGGCTCAGTTGGTAACATGCTTGCTGTGAAGCCATGAAGACCTAAGTGTGATTCCCAGCACGCATGTAAGCAGTGGGCGGAGCAGTGTACAACTCCTATAACCCCCGTGCTATCAAGGCAGAGACAGAGCCTGGGGCTTGCCAGCCTGTCCATCAGTGGGCGGGCGGAGCAGTGTACAACTCCTGTTATCCCCATGCTATCATGGCAGAGACAGAGCCTGGGGCTTGCCAGCCTGCCCATCTACCCAAGTCAGCAAGATCTGGGTTTAGAGATAGATCTTGTCTCAAAAAATAGGGAAAGAATGAGGGAGGAGGACACCTGAGTTTTACCTCTGTTCTCCACACATACATGTTTATTTCTCCCTCCACACGAACATGTATAGCGCATAGAAACTACAGGAAAAGATGTACACATGCACGTGTAACTTTATTACTACTTCATTCTGTGCATTCGTTAGGTAATAGTTATTTCAAGCCCAACCATTCCTCTTTCACCTCCTAAATTCAACAGTCCATTTCACTAAATAAGCTTTAGGCCACGGCTTAAATTTCTTTACGAGAAATACTGAGTTAATCAGAAAAACTGATTGTTTGGTTACATGTGTTATAAGGACAAAAGAAACCACAGATATACAAATAACTTTATACAGATGACTCAGGAAAACCATGGAAAAGTTTGGGACTAAGGAAGATTTTTAGATGTAATACTTAAGAGATGCTTAAAATAAAAATATTGCTATCTTATCTTTAAAACATAAACTTCTACAAAGTAAGAATACAAGGTGTTAAATTATGACTTATATAAGTTTTGTAAAAGTTGGCCAACCTACCTTCTTAATTGTCTTTGTTTGAATCAAAGCAAGTTCTCTATTCTCATCCGCTACATACAATGACAGCTTCACGTACGGGTCACTGTAAGGAAACAGCTCAGATTTAATGGTGCTACACTTTTTTTCATTAAAAACAAGCAAACAGACAGGGCATGGTGACACATGCCTTTAATCCCAGCACTTGGGAGGCAGAGGCAGGAGGTTCTCTGTGAGTTTGAGGCCAGCCTGGTCTACAAAGCGAGTCCAGGACAGCCAGAGCTACACAGAGAAACCCTGTCTCGAAAAACAAAAATAAATAAATAGATAAACAAACGAATGAATGACTAAATACATAACAAGCAAACAAAAACAGCAAAATGGAATGAAAATGCAAACACCAGTCAATGCCCCACCTCATGTTTAAGTCCATGAGCTAAGCAGCATATTTTAAAGAATGTTCCTGTTAAACAGAGCCCAAATTAAGTAACACAGAAACACACAGAAGCCAGTGTTCTAACTTTAAAGATGATCTTTCCAATAACCAACTCAAAACAATTAAAGTTGCCATCACTTTCAGACTTTTGACATCTTCAGAGAGACTATTAAGTGGCACAGGAAATTTGTTTCCACAAATAAAAACCTATCGAGAAAACTTAACAGCCCATGCATACCCTCATTTCTACCATGTGGGTAAAATATTTTCTAGTGGACAGAAAACAACAATTATTTACCTAAACCACAACAGATAAAATAAACCAACACTTCAAAGCTAAACATGGAAGCCTAGAAAATTCAATGGTCACCCAAAGGTAGAGACTTGAGAAAGGTCTAGATTAAATTTCAAGGTCCCTGACTACAAGTCCTTGAACATGTTACATGGTCTTTAATTTGAGAAGCCGGCATCTTCCAGCAAGCAAGACGTGTACTGAAAAGTGTACCTAATGTAGACCATCTAAAGAGTACTGGTCTACTTAAATTCCCTAGATCTGCTAACCCAAATGCTCAAAATTAGTCAAGTTTGTTGCAGAATATTAGATCCCATTGTGAACTCCATGACAGTAACTGTAAAAACCTGTTTCTAATTGTGGAATGCCTGAGCTTTAATCTTAGAGTTTTCTGTTTACTGTAAACAAGTACTTGTGGTGTAGATCTGCCCTAGCACACACCTTTAATCCAAGAGCTTTCTGTGCACAGGATTCAATAAAGTTAACGTTGGGTCAAGAGGAAGAGCAAGAAACTACCTGACGGGGATTAAACAGAAAGGAAGGACACTGAGCTGAAGGATATTTAAGACAGAGTGAAGAAGGGGCTTTTTAGCTTTTTGCTTCTAGGACATTGGCGGAACAGGAAGATCAGCTGGGGGCTTTCTCTACCTCTTTGAGCTAGCAGGCTTTTAATCCAGCATCTGGTTCCTGAGTCTTCATTGGTAAAACAGAATAGTAGGGGTTTAAAAAAAAGTTTTTTTTTTTTTTTTTTTAAAGAACACAAATTTTCACTAAGAAAAAAAAGGGGGGGCAGCCAGATGGGTCAGCAGGCAAAATAATGGCAGTGCTAAGTCTGATGACCTGAGTTCAATCCCTGATCTCCATATAAGGGTGGAAGAAGAAAGATGACTCCACAAAGTTATCTTCTGACCTACACATGCATCTGTACACACACACACACACACACACACACACACACACACACACACACAAACACACGTGCGCACACACAGTAGAAAAAATAACCTGTATAGAGGGATTCCTAATGTATTAATCTTGAGACCCCCCCATAGTAGAAAAAAATAACCTGTATAGAGGGATTCGTAATGTATTACTCTTACTCTTGAGAATCCCTAAACCACAAATATTCTCTTATATATTCACTAATTATCTATACCTGATAATTTATTTCTATCACTCAATTGTGCCTGTTTCAAGCCAATCTGAGAGATGTTCAGCTAGCTAGGGTGGTGCACTAACAGAACCCTAGAATTTATGAGGAAAAACTCGAGGCCTAAGGACAGAGAAAGAATCTGTCTTAGAAAGAACCCCCTGACCCAAACACACACAGTGGAGAGAGTTATCCATAAGGGGCTATCCCAACAATGATTAAGCCTCATTTAACGATTTCTAGAGTATTCCCAAAGATTACAGAAAATACTTCAAGATGCTGAGCATATTAATTTCTACTTGTAGAAATTAATATAAGTATATGTCATGAACCCTTCATAAAACACTGGCAGTAAGAGGACTACAGTCAAGACACAACACACAAAACACAAAGCTGGGAGATGCCTCAGTGAGTGAAGTGCTTGCTGTGCAAGTGTGAGGACCTGAGTTCGGATCCCTAGCACCCAAATAACAGCTGAACATGGATGCACATCGAGGTGACAGAAACAGGCCTTCCACAGCTCACTGGCCAGCCAGTCTAATCAAATATTAATAATCATAATAATAGTAATAATAATACATGTCAAGAAGCAAGTGAGGAATATAACCAATGTGGTCCTCTGGTCTCTATATACACCTGAAAGGGGAAATTGCACCCATAAACTCACACACTGACACATACATCCTGATTCCCAACACACACAAAATTGAAGGCCTGTTGTAAAATATTAGTGTACAGAAAAAGAGAGCCGTAAATCTTACCTTCATTCATAAAATAGATACCTTGTCTTGGGCAAGGAACATTTAACTAGACAAGTTCACTTCTCTACCAGGACAACAGCTTCAGAAAACAGCCACCAGCAGCGAATGCCTATTGTATAGACAGGCCCTAAGAAGACCTTCCCTTGGAGGTCTCTGGTCTTGGGCATGAGCCAAGTTTGCCTTGCTGGTCAGTAGTGTTCAGGCCTCAGCCTATCAGAATCTCTGAGACTGCGGGGCTCCGAGGCCCAAGCTAAACTCAGATAACCCAAGGAGAGACCCCAGAATTTCCATTTCTAGAAAATACCTAGATGCAGAGGCACCTGATGCAGGAACTGCACTTGGAAAATCAGTGTTCTCAGTGGCACTTCTATTGCTTTAAAAGCCCTCAAAGCCTGACTTCAGCCTCAAGAACACACTTCTGGTACAGAGTGTAAGTGAGTGTAACCCCCCTTCCCCTGCACGTAACCCTACTTTACAAAAAATACCATATACTCTGTGGTGTTTTTAGATTCTGTGTCCCTGTGCTATCACAATTGCTGGCTACTACATAACTAAGTACAAGGAGCAGCTAAGCCTCACCTTAATAGAACACCCACACTCTTCCACTGGTCATTTGTTTACCTCCGTTTGTACCCCCCCAATAACTTATAAATGACACACACGGTTGGGGTTTGTGGGGGGGGGTCTCTGAGGATGGAACAGTGTCTTCCAGCTGTGATGAGGAAGGTATACACACACACACACACACACACACACACACACACACACACACACACA
>CAJQZJ010000605.1:1521622-1567320 GCA_907164525.1 Lophiomys imhausi | reverse complement strand
ACACACACACACACACACACACACACACACACACACACACACACACACACACACCCTGTGAGTATAAAGGAATAAGGTATTTACATCATTAACAAGAAGTCTATCTGGGCATGGTGGTGCTCAGTTTTAATTCTAGCACTAGGAAGGCAAAGGCCAGTCAGTATGCTGTACATAGCAAGTTCCAGGAAAGCTAGGGCTACACAGAGTGTCTCAAAAACAAACAACACACCCATAAACAAACAAAAGAGAAGTCAAGTTTGAGAGAGCCTTTAAGAAAGGCATCCAAATGTGTTAAGTCAAAGGCCCTTCATATCAGACAGCGTCTCTCATTGGTCCCATGCTTCTGTTTAACTACCAAGTTAACACATATTATCTCTTCAGGGGTTCAAAAAGTCTGCTGTCAAAGACAGAAAAAGTACGATTTTCAAGCAAACTAGAGGGTGGAAGCAGTTAACCTCTGTGAAGCTGTGAGAGAAAATGCAAAACTTCCAAACTGATTAGACAAAACTTTGAAAGGATAAGTTTACAAAAAATGTAACTCTGGACTGAGCGACTATGTTTGCATATTCACAAACAACATGAGAACATTCTGAGAGGCTTTATAGACTCTGGACAAACCTACTGCCTAATGTAAGTGAGAAGCAGAAATAATCCATTCAGAGGTACAAAAAAAGAAACGGGTCTCCGAGAATAGAAATGGTTCTCAAAGATAAAACTCCCTTGCTGTGCTTGTTCCTTAAGTGCTGCCCGGGACCTGGCTCTTAATCTTCCATCTGCAGTAAGTGCTGCAGGAGCTGTCGGCAATGAGAAGGTGGCATCACACAAGACCTCCCCTCACAGAGGACAGCCATCTTTGTTCCCCACAGTCCCCTGGTAGCTAAAGAAGCTGACGCTAGGGTCCTAACAATTCCCATTACTCCTAAATGCTAAATTACTACCTCCAAGAAGTCAAGAAGTTCTTTGAAAACGAGTACTATTTTCTATTTTATATATATATATATATATTTTTTTTTTTTACTCTAAAGTAGGAAGTTTGCTGATTTTGATTAACCAGAAAAGAGAAGGCACCCTGTATGGTACACATGCAAAGTCATCACGTAAGAAATCTTATGTCACAGAAAATATGAAAACTAAAGTATCAGTGAGATTAGATTTTCCATTAAAGGAATCAATCCCTCACATTCTGTCTCTCACCAAGAGTCCTTTTCAAAATCGTCTACTTCTGAGCACAAGATGAAGGCTTAGCACTTGCCCTAGGAAGGCATCCATTTTTGAGTCAGCACACAGTGGTTTGGATGCGTGCCCGTGTTCTACTACACATACACTGAGAAGACACAGTGTGTGGAGGCTGAGAGACTGAGAAGCAGGCAGACTCACCTCTATTGGAGACTGAGGACTCTGCGTCCAGGTGGCCTTCTCCTGGACACAATAACTAAGGTCACCAGAAGGGCAACCTCCAAGGACTACCTGTAATTATAATTTACAAGCCATCATCACTTCATGTTTATCTCAGTGGGGTGGAGGTAGGACGGAAGTGTATCTAGTAAAGGCAAGTCAGGGCCTGCCTGCCTAGTTAAAAAAAATTATTAATCTGAAGCAAGAACAGTTAAGAGCACCTTGCAACAATAAGAGTCCTCCAAGAACTCAGTCCTAAAGGAAGCAAGATGAGAAAACTCTTGAGAGATATGATCGCACTAGTCAGTTAACCCTTATGGGAGTTTGGTAGGATGTGGAGTACCGATCTGTTCACCTACTTACTTCTTGCCTGGTTAGAAAGAATAAAATCACATCAAGTAGGGCTTCATAAGACAAAAGTCCAATGACACATTCCCATTTGTTTAGTATACATTGCTTTTACAAAGTAGCCCTGCCTGTCCCTGATTAATAAAGTGGCATGAAACACACACAGAGAAAGACAGAACTGTTCTAAAATCCAGCGTGGAAAAAGATTTGCAAATGGGTTGTTCTCTTACAGTCTTGCACGGGAGGTCCCGAGCTAACCTCAACTGTGTTCTCCCGGCTGAGAGGGGTAACAAGCATGGCAGGCAGAAGACACTGTGCATTTAGTGACAAGGCACAGCCACATTCAACTGTGTCAAATCCCCAAAGAGGGCAAAGTTCAAGTGTTTGGGGAATCACCTTCATTAACTGACCCGTGAGGGAGGAAAACCTCCTGTAATTAAGTTGGAGAAGAGTCATCCTGTCCTGAAGCAAGGCTTGCTTTTACTTGTGACCAATGTGACCCAATCCTTGTGAAAAAGAGAAACTGACATGCCCAGAGCAGAGACACGGAAGGTGATCCTGTGACAGGGAGCCTGCATCTACAAGCCAAGGACGCAAGTGCTGACTGTCACCTGCAGCCAGAAAGCAAAGAAGGAGTCACGGCAGAGCCCTGCTCCTACAGGTGGCTTCCAGGACAGCCAGGCAGTAAATAAATGTCTTTGGGAAGGCACCCAGCCCTGGTGCCTTGCACCAGCAGTCTTAACAGAGTAGTATCCCTTAAAGCCAGCCTTTACAGGAAGCCAAGGGGGACAAACAAGTTACAGAGTGTCTTTTGCTCACTTTAGCTCTGTGATACTCAGTTATCACAGAATATCCCCAGTTGAGCCTGGGACAGGGCCCAGAATCAAATGTTAATTATCTGGGCAGCTACACACATGAAAATATAAGCTGGATGAGAAACATGGAGGCCAGAAACACTTCCATGACTATTTACTGATTTTTGCTCTCAAAAGTTCCCAATAAACCTACATGAAAGTTCCCAATAAGCCAACATAAAATCTTTGGGACTTTATGGCCTTTGGAATTGCAGATGAGAAACTGAGGACCTGAAGGAAGCTGGGGGACACTGATGAACACCGAATGTGATTCTAATGCCACCCTGTCAATCACACTCGGCCTGCTAAGAACTCAAAATGACAAGACCACCCCAGAAATCCTAATGTTTCAAAGGGTCAGAAGCAGCCCCTCCACTCTCAGAAAGGGCATTTATAATATCCCTTTTAGTAGTTTCATCTTCGAGCATGCTACCAGGCAAGCAAACCACCATATATCTCAACAGTCCATTATTTGGAATGCCGTGGTGAACGTCAAACAGAATTGGAGAGAGGGAAAAGTGGCTGCATTAGCAAAAAAGGGGCTACATTATAATATCCCCCCAACTTTAAAGTGGTAAGTATCCAGGATACGTATTTTTCCATTTAGATGGTTAATATGTGGTAAGCGCCTTCATTTAATTTCTGCGCCCATACACTATCAAGAAAGAAGCATACAGGAGGCAGAAGACCTAGCACTTAGTTGCAGTACAAGTTGGTTAACCACACCAGCAGGAACACCAGCATCCCTTGCCAAGTCTACAAAGCTGCACACACACACTGGGGACTGCTCTTTGTATCCAACTCATCTACAGGATAATTGGGTCTTGCTTTTGGGTTATTAAATCTCATAGAAATCTGGGAGGCATTTGGATATTTTTGCTTTTTAAATCTTCCTTAAATTACTGTATCAGGTGGGAGAGGGTGTTGGGACACTTCTCCAGAACTTAGTGTAGCCTCTGAATAGTCATTAAGAGGGTCCTGTGAGCCGGGCGGTGGTGGCGCACGCCTTTAATCCCAGCACTTGGGAGGCAGAGGCAGGCGGATCTTTGCGAGTTCGAGGCCAGCCTGGTCTACAAAGCGAGTCCAGGACAGCCAGAGCTGTTAAACAGAGAAACCCTGTCTTGAAAAACCAAAAAAAAAAAAAAAAAAAGAGGGTCCTGTGTTCTCATTCACATTCTCTGTCATAAACATGTATCCTCGAGCACTGCAAGCTTTCTCTACTAGAAAGAGGACCATGTTCTATGGATACATCTACTTCTCCATGCCCATGGAAAGGGCTCAACCACAGGATAAAAGCACAGAAAACCTCAAGAGTTTACAGGGAACAAAATGTACTTCTCTCCCAATAGAGCTGACATCAAACTTCTACTATATTGAACAGCCAGCACGTGGGTTCCTTCTTTTACTTTTGCCCAGTGCTTTAGACTCTCTAACAGACAGTAAGTGGAGTGTCTAGCTTAGTCCATTTGCCAACAGCCACATCGGCCTTGCTCTCCAATGATGTGAATCTAACAGTCTACAAATTTCAGTGTTCTCAGCCCCAGTACATCTTGTCATTGGCTCAGATGGATTCTGGGGCCTTCTACCCTTACCTCTATGGATATCCGCTGTCTATGCTTCACACAGCTAGCACCTCTTCCAAACAAAAGGCCCCATAATAACCAGCATCTCCATTCTCTGCATTCCTATATCTAGTGCATATCTGATGAGGCCCCCTTCTTCCCACGGCTCAAGTACCCTTTCTACATTGTCATTGTGTGTTCCTTTTCAAGGCTGTAAATCTTAATTCTCTCAAACTAAGGCCACTGTTTGTATCTTAGGCTTCTGAATATTTCATGGAACCCCGCAGAAAATGGGTCCCCAACATGCAATTTGTAGATGGCTGACTTCCTGCCAAACATTATGAGAAAGGCAACTTCTCCCCGAGAGTTTTGCATTTAGAAAAATCACAACTTACCTAAGTTGCTAAAATGTGGAATTTTCAGCAATTTTATCTCAAGTCTGTTATGCATAACTAAATACAGAATCAATTTCCCACACAAATCTCACTATCTTTAACTTACTTCATATCCTGTACTTTTCTAACATGTGGAACCTCAGGGTTGTTAGAGTATCATAAGGTATAAGACCAAACACACACAAACACACACAAACACACACACACACACACACACACACACACACACACACGGACAGATTCACAGTGAACCTCTTGTCACTGATATGACCGAGTATCATAAGGTATAAGACCAAACACACACAAACACACACAAACACACACACACACACACACACACACACACACACACACACAAGGACAGATTCACAGTGAACCTCTTGTCACTGACATGACCAGATACTGAAAAGTAAAGTCTCAGGGAAACACTACTATTTGAGACCTCACTTGGGGGGAAAACAAAGTAACAGTTCGCTCCAGAAACCTGGATTAGGTGACTGGCTTTTAAAATTGTTAAAATTGAGGAGCTCCCAGCTCCTGACACACAAACATGGACTTCTCAGTCCGGGTGCTTACATTCTCAGAACTACTTTCCATGTCGGTTTCCATCCCTTTCCAAAATAAAGATGTTTGAACCTCACTCAGTCCAGGTGTAAATGTTCACACACAAAGTGAACTCTTGCAGAGCCTTGAATAAAGGCAAGCCGTCCAGAAAGAAACAGAATTCTGCTGAGCTGCCATAGAATGAGACACGGTAACACTGACAGCACTTCTACCATTTGTGTTACGTGTGGGAGCAGCAAGCATCAGCCCTCTCTTCCTACAACAACATTTGGGAGCAAACAGTATGCTGGAGTGCTGCAGGCAACATGTGACCCCGCTTTCCATCAAGTAGGGCAACACCTGGCAGCGAAACTGAATCACCCAGCATAATCCAAAGGCACGAACTGGGTTTCCTTTGAATGAGCATATACCTGATGCACCACAAGTCACACAATGTAAGAAATGAACCAAAATGCCAATTAATCCCTAATTAGATTTTACACTCCATATATCCCATAGTCTACCATTTTGAGGAGATTTTGAAAGTTAAATGGGTCCTATGGAGACCATAAAAAAGGAGGGGAAAAAATCGTCCTCTTTTATATGATCAGTAAAGATATTCTACATTAGAGGCATGGTGATCTGCTAATACTTGAATGTGCATAAAAATCACTCAAAGATCTGATCAAATGGCAGACTCTGGTTCCGGTGTGAGATGGCCTGAAGTCAGCAATTCTACTAGTGAGTATGAGGAGTCTCCAAAAGCAATCTGAATACAGCTGTCTGGGGAAAAGGTACAGGCAGGCATGCAAGAGTGCACAGACTCTTAACAAGAACAAAGTCCTTAAAACAGGGTGTGGTGCTGTATGCCTATAATCCCAGCACACTGGAGGAGGAGGCAGGAGGTCAGAAATTCAAGGTCATCTGGCCTGGGTGGGATTCCAAACCTTTCTCCATATAAAAGGGAGAGGGACAAACTCAGACTTAAAAACCTTCAGGCTCTATGTCAATGCCCCCTAGGCTTCATCTTCCACCTCTTTTAACTCGGCAGTTCTCCCTGCCTGGCTCACTTGACCCACAAAGCATCTGTCCTCCTCCAAGATCATTAACCATCAGGTGAGAGCCAAGTCTCATCAGGCTCTTAGGGCATATGGAAGGGCCCCCCTAGCCATCTCACTTATTAAATGTCCTAAGGATAAAAGTCAAGTCCTCATTAGTTTTTGTCAATTTAGCACAAATTGGAAAAGAAAACCTTAATCCAGAAAATGTGCACCGCCCATGGGCAAGCCTGTGGGCATTTTCTTAATGACTGATATGAGTGGGTCCAGACCACTGTGGGTGATGTCACTCTGGGCTGGTGGTCCTGGGTTCTATAAGAAAGAAGGCTGAGCAAGCCATAGGGAGCAAGCCAGTAAGCAGCATCCTCCAAGGTTTCTGCATCAGCTCCTGTATTGCATTCCTGCCCTGACTGTCCTTCATGATAACTACAAGGTGCAAGCTGAGATATCGCCTATCCTCTTCTAGTTATTTTGGGCATGGTGTTTTATCACAACAGTAGAAACTCCAAGCGCTTCTACACCTGATAATTGACACACATCTCCTTAGCTAAACATGTGGGGCTCATTCCCTCCATGGGCACTTTGTAACCTACAACATAAAAACCCAAACTTGAGGCATACACAGTCTGCGCGGCTCTAGAACTGCCAGCTCTCCCGTTAGCTCAGCTCTAGCAGTGCCTGCCTTTCAACATCATCTTCCATGTGTTTCATTATAAATTCAGCCAAATGGAAGAGTCTTCCTATCAGTTCTCAGCACAGCATATTCCATTCTCTGCTAGAAATGTCCTGCCCTACCTTGTCTGCAGATGCCCTTGAAGACAAACTCCATTGTTTCTGGGAAGATGTCCTAGCCCCATGCCCAGATCCATTGGCAGCACAGCAACCATTTACTCTTTTCCCATTTCTGCTGTGAGCTCTTTGCAAAATGGTCATGTCTCGTTCATTTGTGTGCATCGTGTACCAGAGGACCAGAAGCTGAAAGTGAAGGATAATCCACCCTTAAAGAGTAATTAATAAGGGATTAATGACAACTCCGGAGAAACCACAGGCCCCAGCAACCTCCCCTAGGGAGCCATCAAGTCCTTGAGGATACGCACAGGAAGGCCCCACAGAGACTTCCTTACTTGATCCTCCTGGAGCCCAGCTCTCTCCTTTCTTCCCTTCGTTCATTACTCACTGGGTGCCCACAACATGTTGACTATCTAGAACCCCAGGGAAGAAGACAGGAAACTCCCTTCCTTGCGGAGAGTGCATCCTAGCAGGAAGGGGCAGTTAGAGACAGCAAACAGTGCAGAGTAAACTGCGGACACAGTTTACAGGATGATTAGCAGAAGCAGGGAAAGCGGGAGAGAAGGGAGGACTCCCGTGGGAAGGCGGATGCAGCCTGCGGGGAACCTTTTGGGGGCTGTGCAGTGTGTTCGGGGACTACCTCGAAGGAAGTGTAACAGAGGTCACTAACACTTAACCTCTTCTACAAGGATGGCCTTTACTCCCCCCCTCCCCATTCAGTGGTTGGCTTGTGTTCCTTGACTTAGGGTGACACAGCAAGGTGAATACAGGTGTGCCCTCTGGACTAAGAGATGTTCAGGTTTACATTCAGCTCTGCCACGTGTGACTCAAAATAGCCAGTCGTTACCATCTCCATTTCACTAACAGTGACAGGATATCTATGGTCTGGGAGGCAGGTTCGGCTGCCACTCTAGCCCGGCGGGGCTGCCAGCTTTGGGCAGTTGCCAGCCTGCTGGTGCTGCTTAGATTTAGATGGCGGTCACTGTTGGCTGGCTCACGACTTGGTCTCTTAAAGAACTGAGAATACCTTCAGGGGAGAACGGAACTGCATCCCTACATGTGGACTCCTACCTGCTTCTCTCCCTGGCGTTTATCCTATAGGTGCTGGATAGAAACTTACCAGCTCAACTCAGTGGCTGTGGCAACGAATCCTAATTCTAAGGGGGAAAAACCTGGGCTCTGATGTCACCTCATCTAACACAACTTCACAAATGACCAAGCTGAAGAGACCAAGAGTCCTCTGTGCCAGGTCCCAAAGAAACTCAAGACAAATGGCTAACTGTGGTACACATTTAACTTACCAGAACACATGCTGGCCTCCAGGCTCACTCAGAACCTGTGGTTCCTCTCGGCAGTTCCCACATCCACCCTGTACCCCAAACCCCTCCAGCTCAGGGACTTCGATTCCCTCCCCCTGCTTCTCTTTCCTATATAACTCTGCCATTTCGGTCACACATTCTCTTGGTTCTCCTGGTCATCCACTCTTGGCTTCTGGTCCCCTCTCTCTCCCCTCTCTCTTCTCATCCTCTCATGCTACCCTCTCCTCTCATGGCCCTGTTCAGTCTGAACCCTTCCATATGCCTCTGACTGAATCCTCCCTCTTATCTACCATAAAACCCTTCTCCTCACCCATACTTAGGAGCAGCCATGGCCTCATTTTTGCTCACTATGACCATCAACAAACCAGACGTAACTTTTATCCCTTACTTCTGTTTCCTAAGGTTCCCTTTGATGAGGCTGAGTACTTTACTACATCCAGAGGTTTTCCCTTAGGGGTAGAGAAAAGCTCTAGTTTCCCATATCAAATAGAAGCTTCGCAGGGATGCCTGGGGACAGGAAATTTGCTTTCCCAGTAAATATCTTTTCACTCTGCTCTAAGATCAATGGCCACTCATCCTCTAGACACAGTATTTTACAGCTCTCCCAAGGAATGATGCTTTTTAGAGACTTGTTAAGGCAGGCTTCCTCCTGCAAATCTAGTGTCAGCCTCAGCTTACATTCTAATCAACAACAGGAGGAGCTACCAGGCAGAAGAAACCCCAAACACTTAGAAAAGTACACTTACTCATGAAATTGCCATTTCCTTCCTTGTCTGCTTTTCTTTATGGCTCCTAACCCTATCATAAGTATATGATCTGCGGACTCGATTATTATGGTTAGTCAGGCCCAGCAGGCTGAAAGTTCCCCCCAGGCAGAGAGGCAAGTCCCTGGCTCAGGCCCTAGTAAGCACATGGCCTCTCCTGTGCCTGTGTTGGGAGTGGCCCCAAAAGGACTCAGTACATATTGGTGGGATAAATGAGTGAGTCTAACCTTACAGCCGGGAGGCCAGCGACTCTAACTAGTGCATTCTCAATTAGGAACTTAGGGAGTGCTTTTTATTTTGTTCTCTGATCACATTTCTTCCCTTCCCTAAAATAAAAAAGCAAAGCTAAATATAGATGTGTATAAACATAACAAAGTAGCTACTTAATTATCACTCAGAAACAACTGTAGATTAGGCAACTATGGGAGGCCGTGGAGATGACTGGCAGAAGAGGATGCTGCAGCAGTGGCCGTAGGTTGCACCTTGTACCACCCACCCTTCCCTGCTCGGTCTCACCGTGAAGTTTTTGTGTTTCTTTCTGTAACTGGGTACTGCTATCTGTGCTTTTGTCATCGGGTCTTCTAGCCCTGCATCACACTCAGAGTCAAGAGTTTATGGCACTATTCCTAAGACGGAATGGGTGCATCGCCTCCGCGGACTCTCATTTTTAAATAGGAGGTGACAGGGCCTTGTCTTGTGTCTTCCCCTTCTCCTCTCCCACCTTTTTCCTGGTGTGTCTCAAATCCTCGTCCCTACTAGCTTCTGTCATCTTTCTAGCAGCTAAGTTCTTCTCTTTGGTAGTAGCAGAGCCCTCCTGGTACATCCAGAAACAGAGATCCTGTGCCCAGGCTGCGGATTTCCCATCAACGAAGAATCAAGAAGCAACCTAATTAATTGAAGCCAGCTACCAAAAATAGACCACCTGTTTTGTCAGCCTGATTCGGCTTACAGGTCAAGCCTTCGAGAAAAACATCTTCACTCTGCCCGATGCGCTAGCAGTGCTCATACATATGCTATAACACAAACCAAGTAAAAATCAGAACATAGAAGAGTATCAGTCCAACAAAAACTGACAAGCGTAAGAAACGTACGGCTCAGTAGCTAAGAGACAGCCACCACTCATTCTGAAGTGCTATAAGAATGAGAAATTATTTTTAAGCAAAGAGCAAGGCAAGTGCTTAAATCATGTATTCAATGAGTGAGTTACTTAAACACAACACTAGACAGAACAAATCTATTTCAGATAAAATACTCCCTCATTGACCTGAGATCTCATTCTACTGAAAGCCTCAACCAAAAGGGGGGAGCACAGAGTTAAACTCTAGAAGCTTGTCACACCTGATTCTTTACAAAGCCAGCCTTCCTTGAGTCTGAAGCTTACCTCCCGCTAATTGAGTGGTCGATCTCAAGCCTCCACACTGGCAAAGGCCCCAAAGATCATCCCTGGGGATTCTGAAAGGCCTCTATCCAGGAATCTGGGATCACGTGCCTTCCAGTTCTGTGACAAGGTTTCTAGTCACTGACTGGGGTCAGAAGAGGCTGTTTACAATCACATGTGACTCTCTGCCTGCAGCGGGCCACATGAGTAAGAGCAGGTGAGTAAGATGGCTTACATCACTGGAAGTGGCCCTCTCAGGTAGTTCTACGGGAGCCATTGATTACATTTGAATCTGTGAAGTCTGTGTTTTCACTTGGTCTAAAATCCCACTGTTCATTGCCTGAGGGGGTGGCACCGCCATGTCATGTGCTGTTCCAGAAACATCCACACATCCTTCCACTTTTCTAGAAGAAAAATCAATCCTTTGTTTTCAGGGGCAAGGAGGGGGTGGGTGGTTGGTGGGGTGGGGGGGATGTCAATCAGCAGCTCAATTCTAAACCTTTTTCCACTAACGGCAGTGAACAAAGCAGATGACCTATGCCTCTGCTGGGACAAGGTGGTTTGTGATACTGGACTTCATCCCATGGTTAGCTGGTTGGATTCATTTCCGATGACCACTGCAGGGAGGAGGAGTGATTGGATCCCAGGATTTCAAGAAAGGTGGGAAACACAGTCTCCTTGGATTTCCTGGCTTCGGGTGGAATCTTCATTCGTTCCCAGGGAGCGTTTCTTAACCTGTGGGTTGAGACCCCTTAGGGGGTCACCTACCAGATATCCTGCATATCAGATATTTATGATTTGTAACAGTAGCAAAATTCCAGCTATTAAGTAGCAACAAAACAATTTTATGGTTGAGGGGGTCATTACAACTTGGGGAAATAAACTATATTAAAGGGTGGCAGCATTAGGAAGGTTGAGAACCACCAGCTTAGAGGACAGAATGGCTCCCAGGACCTGACTATATCCAATGCCCATCTGTTCCCCTCAGAATCAAACTAGGCCAGGTAAAAGCAAAGCACAAATATTTCCTGAGGTGAGGGCATGTCGAGTAGCCCTCTCCAGAATTATAAATCACATCATCAGTAGCCAACTCCAGAGGGAAAGATTTCTACCTGGCTCAGAAAAGGTTTTTGCCAATACTTGTGTTTGAAAGCTGCTTTGGAAAAGCCCTGGCAGTTTTAAATTAATGAAAAAACAAAACAAAACACCTGGAATGAAATGTAGACAATCAACCCAGCCCTCCATCCTGAAAGTCACCTTCCACATACCAGGAATGCCAGCATCTCCGGCCAGCAAGCAGCTGTTCTGGACTATGGTGTCCACACTTCTCCAGGGCAGAAGTTCATGGAATCCCTGCCTTGAGTTTTGTCCTCTTGAACAGTCCCCTGTGCTGACAACTGAACAACCCGAACATGTGATTTTAAAAGCCATATCCAGTTCCAATACTTGCTTCCACAAAGTCTTCTTGAGAAGAAAAGCCAATGTTCATGAAAACAAGGGCTGTGAAAATTCGTAAGACAGCCACAGCATCAGAGCATCTTTCTTGTCTCTTACCTAATTAAAACAACACCACCACCACCAACAACAACAACAAAAAATCCTCTTTTTCCTTCATCTCCTGACATCACGGTCACTATATTCAGCTTTGCATTGGAAATGAAACTCACCACGTCCTCCTCACAGAACTCTGGAAATGCTTTAAATTCCCTTTACTTTCATATTGTTCAGTTAATTTCGCCCCCAACCTTGCCAGAATCTAACTCAGATGCGAAATAAAGTGACGAAAAACTCAGATCTGACTGTAGTTTTTAATGTCATATTTCTGATACATTTTCATTCCTTTAGATCCAAGCTATCTTAACACAACACTATCAGAATGTCCATGGAAAGTAACCAGGCTCATTAATAGAAGGCGTGGCACACACTCATTTATTCCAGGCTTACAGATGCCCTACTAAACTAACAGTTTATGAATCATCAGATGAGACGGTAAAGAAATATCACATGTTAATCACACCGAGTATTTGCATGCATGAGTAACATACATGAGAAACGACAGCAAAACACAAGAGAACATTTCAGTTAAATATGCTCTTGGCTTTCATTTTAATTCTCTCAAAAAATTATTTTTAAATAAATTCAGTTAGTATAAATTACATAAGCCAAGTCCAGACAAAAGATTTCTATGACCGCCACCTAACGATTTGAATATAAACCACACGTTTTCCAAGTAAACCACTGCATGACCTAAGATGGTGTTTCACAAGGACAGTTGGTACCTCCCTCTTCTCCCATGAAACGTCACAGAAATAGCGACTCGACACATGACAGGAAGGTTTTTGAGTTTTCTGCCCCAAGCAGTGATTTCTAAATCAGAGAACAAATGCTCACAGAATTTAAGTGGTGATCGGTTTCATTAGATTTGAAAGATCTCAAAAGTAATCTTCCTGTGTCTCTTTGGGAGAGGAACCTTATATATTTTTCTAAACTGTCAAGACAGAGGAGAAAGCAAAAATGGATCAAGTCACGGCCCCTTTCAAGTTTGTCTTTTACACAGAAGGAAGAAACTGGCCAGCTATTGCTAACCTTTAGAAGCATTTACAATGGAAACTCTTGGTATGTGTTAGAGTAACACCGCTGATATGAAAACAGTATTACGACAAAAATCAAACTCCGTGCCAATGGATCCCATACACCCACATGATGAACTTACAGTGGTGTCTTTGTTCTTACCTGTAATTGTCCTCAAGAACCAAGACAAAGAAGGCATGTGTGCTGCTGGAGAGTGCTGGGCTGGACTGGTGGTGACAGAAATCTACCTGAGCAACCCTGGGGCTCCCTCCCTGGTCTTCTGACTTCTCTGCTTCACAAAGTGGTATCTGCACACACCTCTGTAGACACTCTGAACAGCAGCAAGTTTTAACACATCTGAGAAAGCCTGCCAGAAGCATACTGCTTATGATGATGATTCACTTCAATGACAGCTAGACCAGAATCCTTCTTGGTGGGAACAGGGAGTTAAGCCAAGCTCCGCCCTATCCATAGCTAAGGGTAGAGTAAGTAACTCCACCCAGCTCAGCAATTAGCTGAAATCCTCTCACCCAGAGCCCTCCGGTAAAGTTACCTGCGGTTGCTCTTTCAGTATCATTTTTTCAAAGGACAGTCCTCTACTGATAGTTGATCCCAGCATGGGATGCGAGCAGAGGTCATGAGGTCTTGTGCCCAACTGTATGTTTCTCTGGCTTGCTGAGCTCTGGTTCTCTGGGCAGGCAAGAGGATCAGCCTTCCGCCCTTCACTAGTTACATTCGCAGCTCACTCAGCTTTTTTCCTGCTCTCTCTGCTGGGCCCCACACCAAGCAGGTTGGAAATCACAACTTCCTGGCCCTCGGAGAGCTTAAAGTAAGTAGCTACAAAAATAACGATCCTAGAACTACCGCACTGAAAAACAGCAGGTGAGACTGGGTATTTCAGGAAAGATGAGTCCTGCCTACAAACCCACAATCCCAGTTTTCATGTATCATCTCCCCCCACCCTCGGCCCCTAGGTGCCTAGAGGTAAGAGAAGATGAAGAACTCTGCTGTGTTCTCTGTGTACTTGTCACTTGCCATTTGGGCAGCCCGACCACCTGTCCTTGGTTTGGCATCTGTCACAATAAAACCAGGATCAAAACCAACTTGTGGATGAAAAAGTGTATTTCCCTTACACTTCCTGATCATTGTCTACCACTGAGGAAAGCAAGCCAGGAACTCAAGGCAGGAGACTGGAGACACAAGCTGAAGTTGAAGCCATGGAGAGATCACAAATCCCCATAAACAAACATACCTAAAAAGGTGTGTGCGTGTGTGTGTGTGTGTGTGTGTGTGTGTGTGTGTGTGTGTGTGAGAGAGAGAGAGAGAGAGAGAGAGAGAGAGAGAGAGAGAGAGAGAGACAGACAGACAGACAGACAGACAGAGACAGAGACAGACAGGGAATAACATTTTGCCTTTTGGGATAAACATGGAAGGCACTGTTCTGGGTCATTTCATGAAATGTCTAGCTGTGTGCCTTGCAAACATGAGGACCTCATTTCCATCCTTCAGAATCTACATTTTTTAAAAAAATCTGGTCATGGTAGCATGTACTTGTAATCTCTTCACTGGGGAGGTTGGAACAGTCAGATTACTAGAGCTCACTGGCTAGCCTAATCTCCCATGTTTCCTTTCTACAAATTTATAGTGCCCCTACTCAGACTACAGTGAAAGGTGACATGGACAAGACCTCAGATAACCAAGGGAGCACAGCCAGGCCAGAGAGTCTGTCTAAGATAGTTTACCCTTTAAGTGTGGATATTGGGCTGGGTCAGTCTTGGTTTGCTTTGGGAGAGGGGAATCTTGTGCACCGTAGGGTGTTTATCAGCATCCTTACCACTGTCTACTAAGTAGCAGATCCTCATAAATGTGAAACCGAGAACATCAGCAGATACTGTTTAAAGTCCTTTGGAGGGGAATATGACTCCAGATGAAGCCACTGGTTTAAAGGACCAGACCTAGAACAGAGTGCAGTGGTGGTGGCCTTGGGGCCACAGGAGAAGGAATAACAGTATAGCTGTGGATAGGGAAGAATCAAAGGAGCATAATGGTGGCTTTAGCATTTCCCCAGTGGAAGCCGAAGAGGCACATGCCAGGCTGAGAAAAGCAAAGGCTCCAGATTTGGTAAACAGGAAGGAGCTAATAATGTCTGTAGACTGATGATGGCCCAGTTTCACAATATGGGCAGCGTGCAGTCAGCACCTGGAGTAAAGGAAACAGCAGTCCTTCTCAGCATAGCCGGGGGTCTTCACTGTCCAAGGACAGGCCACCTGAAAATGACCAGGGAAGGGCCTGCCAGAAGCCTTCATTCTTGAAACTCTTGGAGACATTTCTTTTCCAAATGACATTTCAAACTATTATTAAAAATCATGCTGAGGCTGTCTGGTGGAATAACAGTAAAACACAGAGAGAGCTATTCCCAGCCATTCTGGAGGCTAAGGCAGTAGGTCATGAATTAAAATCCTGCCTGAGATACAGAGGGACCTCAACAGTAGCCTAGGAAACTTACTGAGATTCTGTTTCAAATATGAAAAGTGGAGTAGGAGGAACAAGGAGATAGAATGCTTGCATAGCATGCACTTGGCTCTGGGTTCAATCTTCAGGAATGCACATATAAAAATTATGTTCCCAAAAAATCCATATTATTTGTGATTAAATGTGCAACTCTGGATGACTCCTGGGTACTTCTGATGTATTACCTAACAACCCTGCTCAACAATGTTTATTATTCTTAGACAACAGGGTTTTTAATAAGCTAGGTCTTATAAACATTATTAATCAGATCATTTGTTAAATGTGGATTCTGAAGGATGGAACTGAGGTCCTCATGCAAGGCAGACACCTAGACATTTCATGAAATGATCCCACCCCAGTGCCTTCTATCTCTAGGTAAAGAGACAAACTGTTATTCACACAAACACACACCCCTTAAACATCTAGGTCTTATAAATGGGTGATATTGTATCAGTATGTTCCAATGAGATATAAGAAATGTATTTTATTATTTATGAGTGTGTGTGTGTATACACCAGGTACATGTGGTGCTCATGAGGGCCAGAAGAGGAGACTGGATACCCTGAGAGTAGAGGTGTAGTCAGTGGTAATCCATCTTATGTGGCTGCTGAGAACTGAACCTGTATCCTCTGCAAGAGCAGCAAGTCCTCTTAAACACTGAGTCCTCTATCTCTTAAGATAAAGTTTAGCTAACATAGCCAAAAGGAATATGAAAAGAGTGACTTTAGTCAAAATAAGATCCTAAGAACATAAAATCTGAATTTCTTAGTATTCCAATGATGGTTCAGATTTTGTGCTTTTATTCTTTTAAAAATATTTTATTTCTTGTTTTTTTTTTTTTTGAAACAGGGTTTCTCTGTGTAGACCTGGCTATCCTGGACTTGCTTGGTAGACCAGATTGGCCTTGAACTCACAGAGATCCACCTGCCTCTGCCTCCCAAGTGCTGGGATTAAAGTCATGCGCCACCACACCCAGCTTTATTTCTTATTTCATATGCATTGATGATTTTCCTGTGTCTATATCTGTATGAGGGTGTTCAATCCCCTTGAACTGGAGTTATATACAGTTGTGAGTTTCCATGTGGGTGGTAGAAATTGAACTCAGGTCCCTCTGGAAGAACAGCCAGTGCTCTTAACCACTGAGCTATCTCTCCAGCCCTTGATTTTAATCTCAAAAGGATCTGCGAACTAGTGAAATCTTCAGGGATTTTCCCCTAAAAAAAACCTTCATAATTTATCTATAACATGCAGCCTCTGAAAATTATTAAAAATATAAGCTATGATGAAAAATTTACCATAGAATACTGTTTATGTCAAATTCACAAACAATTTCCATATATATAATCACAAACATAGCCAATAGGCTCGAAAGAAAGATAGCAAGGTGATGACCAATTTTATCTCTCAGATTGCTTGGATTCATAGGTAGACGGCTTGTATTTTATCTTTACACTTCATCTGCTATGATTAATAAAGGGTATTTAAAAATGGCGACACGACTGTGTTCTGTCACTTCTTAAAGAAGGATGAGTAAGCAAGTGGAGAGAACCCAGATGCTTGATGTAAAAGCCCAAAGTTCTCTGTTTTGCTCAAAATCAGCTACAGTAGAGCAAAACTGGGACACTTGGTGGGGGAGGAATGGAGCTGAACAAAACAGGGATGACACTGTGTAGGCAAAACCCTTTATGTAACACAGGCAGAACTTTGTATCATTGGGTCTTGAATTTCTTCACCAGGTCTTCCTTTAGCTTTTAGTTCCATTTCCTCACTAGAAAAGAGGATGTGTGTGCATGTGGTTAGGGTCCTTCACAGGTTCCCACCATCACGTCCTTATGTACTTATCAAAGTATCGAAAAAGGACGTGGTTTTACCAAGAGGAGGAAAGAGCCCCTGGATTCTACAAGTACCATTCAGTATACAGGCTCTGCCCAAAGCACATGGCTCCCAAATCCATATTCCCGAAAGCCTCTGTCGTTTGGCAGCTTCCAGATAGGTACGAGTTTGTTAAAAGACTGTTTCTGATTTTGAGTTTTCAGGGGAGTTACCTAGAACCCAAATACGCTGTCAAACTCCATGATGACCACTCAGCACTGGCCCATCTCCCAGCTCCTTTGCACTTGGAGGTCTAATGGGCAAAGATGACCTCTATGGAACTTAGGCTCCAGCTGCTCCACCGCTCATCCCACCTCAGGGCTGTCAGCCAGCCACACTCTGTTCTTGCCTTTCTCTCATGCATCCAGTCCATCATCTGAAAAGGCTCTAATATCCTCGTGAGCCCCCTTTCTACACTTGAAGCCACCACTCCAGTGTTGAAGACATCCCACCCCCCATTCTCCAGGCTACAGTAAACAGCCTCCTTACTGGCCTGGGGGTACTCTCATGTCAACACTAAGCCATAGCAAGCTACTCCCATTTCTGGCAACAAGGAGGTCCACTTCCTTCTACCTCAACCATATAAATGCAAATTCCTTACAATGGGCTACACAGCCCTGAGAAGGCCAGGGTCCTGGCTGCTTCCTAAACCTCATTTCTACCACCCTCCCCAGCCCCACTGGCCTTGCTATATCAGTTGACCCTTTCAAGTTCATTTCTACCTACCTCTTTCTCAATGTGCCCCCCAAGTCTCTCGTTTTTTTTGAAGGAAGCTCAATGACTCTTTACGCTGACAGGAACACAAATAGGAAAGGAATAAAATATGGAACAAACCATTTAGATCCCCAGATTCTTTTAGTTAGTACTCCCATTTCCAATCAAGAAACACAAAAACAAAATCCAGTTTAAAATGTTTTGCTTTGCACGAAAATATTCACATCTTTTTCCATTTCTGGGAAAACAAACAAACAACAAATAACCTAGAAAGCTCCAACCGACGTGACAAAATAAGATACCCAACACTCAGAAAACAGAATGTCATTATGTATCACATGGAAGATTGAGGGACGGTGTTAGGAGGATGACCAGAAAAACCCACATTACTTCCCAGAAGATAAATAGAAAGAAGCCACCTGGTGTAGAATGATGCTTCAGACAGCTTTTTCCTCCTTAGTGTTTAGACTTAGAAACTTGGGTAATTTTTCCAACGAGAGGGGAAAACCCCCAAGAATAATGCTATAAATAACTGTTAACTTTCCAAGTCACCACAGAAGGGATATATTGAAAAGCAGGATGTTAAAAGTGTCTATGTGATGATATATACAATAAATCAAGTGTGAGCATTGGAATAATAAAGAGGTGGCCAGGTCCACTTGTTTTCCTTTTACAAAGAACTTAAAAATCAATGAAAAATTAACAACGGGGAGGGAAATGGACAAAGGGTACAAGAGAAACTTCGTAAAAGAGGAAATAAGAAAGCACTGGGAGTAGTGGACACCTGAACTAATCAAAGGCAGGAAAGGGAAAGACTGATAACAGGGCAACACCACGCAAAGCAGGGATGCTGCGCTCAGCACCAGCCGGACAGCAGGACTAGTAGGCAACTTCCCAGTGTCTACTCTGAAAGGTCTCCCCAGACTCATGTCCGGATGAATACCTCCCCAGGTGCTGGGGCCCTGTGGGGAGCCTGTCACCAGGCCAGGCTTTGAAGGTTACAAACCCCCCTAACCCCCAGGTCGCTCCATCTTGCCTTTTCTGCTTCCTGTTTGTGCTCTCATCGCCTTGAGTTTCACCACGCTCTCTTCAGCAAAATGGACTGAAATGTTCGAAACCACTGAGTGGAAAGTACCTATGCCTTAAGCTTCTTATTTTAACTGGAGTGGGGAGGGGAGAAGGTGGGGGTGATGCATGGGTACATGTGCTTCCTTGTCCTTTGTTCCTCAAATCCCATCCACCTGCTTGTTTGGCACAGGGTCTCTTGATGCCTTGGTGCTCATTAAGAAGGCTAGGGCAGTGTTGCAGAATATCTGACCACATTGTGAATCCTGATTTTGCAAATTGAAAAGTCTGTTTGCAATTATGGGATGGCTCAGCCTTTAATTCAAGAACTTTCTGTTTATTGCAACGAAGTACTTAAGGTGTGGCTCAGCTCTAAGCACACACCTTTAATCCAAGAGCTTTCTGTACACAGGATTAAATAAAGTTAACCCAGGTCAAGAGGCAGAGCGAGAAACCAGTTGACAGGGATTAGACAGAGAGGAGGGACGTTGAGCTGAGGGTATTTAAGACACCATGGAGGAGAGTTTGTATTCCTTCAGGTTTTCTCCTCCAGAGTTCTTTCTCCTTCAGAGTTGTTCTTCCTTTGGAGTTTCTCCTTCTAGGCGTCTTCTTCTAGGTTCTTCTGGGCTTTTTTTTTTTTTTTAGCTTAGTGCTTTTGGCTGAGACATTGGTGGAACAGGAAGATCAGCTGAGTGCTTCCTCTGCCTCTCTGAGCTAGCAGGCTCTCACCCCAGCATCTGGCTCTTCACTGGTAAAAATCAAACGACTGGGATACTTTAGGTTTTTTTAAACAGGCTAGCAGTCAGTGGGTCCCAGGGATCCTCCTGTCTCTAACTCACCAGCACTAGAATTACAAGTGGACGTCAACACCCCAGGTTTTTGTTTTTACGTGGGTTCTGGAGGTTAAACTATAGTTATTGCAAGCACTTTATCAACTGAACTATCTGCCTAGCCTGACACTGGGAATGTTCAAAGCCACTTTGATCCAAGATTCAAGTCTTGTAATTTTTTTTTTTTACAGAAACCACAGATGCACAATAAATTCCATGAGGGCTTTCAAGATAGGCAGATATCCTAGCTACATTAATGGGGCTTTGAAAAAAAAAAAAAATCCAAGCCATTTCAAGTGCTAGAAAGTGGTACACAGACAGGGTCTCAGGAGAAAAAAAAAGGTGGGGGGGGGGCGCGGCAGAATTTAATTAATATGCTCAGAAAATCCAGGAGGATATCAGGAATCCATGGTCTAAGAGAAAGGAGCCTGGGTTTCTAGCCTCAAACCACAGGCCTCTGCAGCTTCCTCCACAGGGAAAACGTGGGATGCAGTTGACACGTAAGCCAGATGGGTAGCTGCTCAGCTGTTGATCTGGCAGGGAGGAGAGGCTTGGCTATCCCTGCTGTCCTGTTCCTTGTCACCTACATCAACCTCTGCTCCCCCACCTCAGACCAGGAACATCTCCAGCTTTTCCCCATGCTCACACTTTGAAGTCTCATGAGATCAAAGCCAGTCTGACACAGTGCTAGGCTGAGGATGACTTCTTAGGGTGCACGTGTTCCATAAGCCGGCCATTTTCAAATGATGGCCGTTCATATCGATAGTGTTTTGCTACTAAAATGGCCTAGTAGATCTATTTACCTATGGGACTAGGCGTACATTTTAACTTCTAGAAGATTCCTGGATGAAAGCTGTAGAGAAATCAGTGAATGTCATTTTAACATACACTGTGGTCTGCTTTGCAACAGAGCTCAGAGTGAGGCACATGTTTATCACGATGGGATGGTTAACCTTGCAGGTGTAATTCCACCTGTGAAGGTGTTTTTAGGGTACTGACCAAGGGGAGGGCCTGCCAATGTGGGGGTACTGTAGGGTGGGCCCTGCACGGAACAGAAGGGAGAGAGCCAGAAGCTTGCTTCTGACAGGTATGCCATGCCCCCACTTCCTTCTGCCATGAGGTGGACAGCCTCCTCCTTCCTCTGCAAGATTCAGACTTGCTGCAGGCCACAGGTAGTAGGGCCAGCTACCAATGGACTGACGTCTTTGAAATCATGAACTAATCTTTCTTCCATTAAAACTGTTTGCCAGGGCCAGTAAGACAGTTCTGCAGGTAAAAGAGCTTTCCACCAACGCAGACCACCAGAGTGTGAAACCCAGTTACATGGTGGAAGATGAGAAGTACCAAGCTGTCTTCTGACCACCACCCCCCACACACATACATGCACAATGAGTCTCCGCCCCAAATAAATATATGTGATAATAATAAAAATGGCCATTAGACTTTTGGTTGTTGTGACTAACACAATTAATATCATGGCAATATCTACTTGGTCCTGCTAAATGAGTATTATTCCCTATTCTTTCTAGTCAGATGGGTTTCAAGCAATGTCTCATTTTACGCTGCACTTCCTAGCAAGAGGAACTACTTTTTAAAAAATACCTTTGCTGGTTGTCTGCATTTATTCTCTGTGCTTTATGTATTTTGTTTTATTTTGAGACAGTCTTGTTACTCAGCCAACTGGCAGTCCTCTAACCTGGGACTACAGGTGCATACCACCACACTCAGCTCATGTTCATTAATATATTCCTTATTCGGTTTTCCTCGAAACATGCTGTTCTTACCAATTTCTAAGTTATTGGTACGCTAGAGACAGTAATAACTACCCTTTCTCCACTTAAATCATGCTTCTTTACCATACAAGGTTTTCCCTTTTGATGCAGCCCCTTACAGAGTAGCCATTTAGTGATTTTTTTGTTGTCAGGTACTTAACCTGCACCTGAGTGATGCAGTTTGCCTTTTACCTGGGATTTTCCGTGCAGCTGGTACTTGCTGGGCCTTCCTGATTCTGACGCTTTTGTTTTCCACATCTGCTTGTTGTTCTCAGCCTATATAAGCAGATGAACCTTCAGTCACCTTGATCAGGTCGCTGTCTTGCTGTCCCTCTTTGTGTTCTTTGTCTCTCCAATTCCCAGCCCCCTGTACAGGTGGTACAGCCAGTGGTCGCAGGTGACAACACCCTTTAACATAAGCATCCAATGCCTATAGCTTTACCGCATTAAATTTTTCTCAAGTCCTGCCTCCCACCACGATTTTACAGTTTCTTACATTTGCTTCTTAAAAACTGAATTGTCTGTACGCAGTTAGGTTTTAGAGATTCTGGGGTTTATTTCTGATAACGCTGACAGAGTCATCCCCTCGTCATTCCTGCCATCCCCACTCCAGATGAAGAGATGGCGGAGCCTGTTCCGTCCATCAGATAACATGTTTTTCTCAACACTATGCAACTATCTATCTTATCGTATATGAACTATGCCTTACCTGGTGTGACAGCCATGCATTATCTGTTTGGGTCCATTAAATTCTTTGGACTCCTGAATTGAGACTACGTGACTTTGACCATGAAAACTTTTCTCAGTACATTGTGACCACAGGTGAGCCCAATCTGTGCTCATTCGTTTTCTTCCCTCGAATACATTTTGGCTCTTCCCTGGAATTATGCATTTATTCTTTTATATAAATAGCAAGATTTGTTAAAAAAAACTTATGAAATTCCAATTAGAATTGCAATAAATGTACTTATTAACTAATTTGTATTAAATATACTCATGTGCTTATTTTCATTCCTTCAGATTTTATTTCATATTTTTCACTAAGAATGAGGTAGAAACAGTGCTGGGTTTTGTTTTTGTTTGTTTGTTTTTGTCAACTTGACACAAGCTAGGGTCATCTGAGAAGAGGGAACCTCAATTTAGAAAATGTCTTATCACATTGCCTCTAGGCAAGTATGTGGAAGGGCATTTACTTGGTTATTGCTTAACGTAGGAGGTCACTGGGGTGGTGCCACTCCTGGGCAGGTGTTCCTGGACAATACATGAAAGCAGGTTGAACAAGCCAGTGAGCATTGTTCCTCCATGCCTTCTGCTTTTAGTTCTTGCCTCCAAGTTCCTTCCTTGAATTCTAGTCTTGACGGCCCTTCATAATGGACTGCAACTGCAAACTGAAATGAACTCTTTCCTTCCCAGGTTGCTTTGTCATGTTGTAAAACACATCGACAAGGGAAAAAAAAACCCACAGAAACTGTTCTAGGAGTGTAGGGTACTGCTGTGAGAGCTGTGGGGAGGACTGTTGGAGGTGTTCAGAACTGTGAGTTATCAGAGCTTAATGGGCTGTTCTGTAGGAGCTTGAAAGATAAGAATGTTGAAAGCAGTGTGGATAATGGAGGCCTGACTTGTGAAGCTTCAAAGGGAAGTTTTGAGGGCCCTTTAAGACTCTATTGGGACCATTTGATATTTCGAATTAAGAATCTGTGGTTCTGGTCAGCTGGGACTATGCTTTAAGAACCAGCTGTGAACCAAAAGCCCAAAACCATTAATGCGAACTCTGTGCTTTGCTGGGACAATCAAATCTAGTTACCTGGACTGGGAAATTAGTAGTGACTGAGAAGAGGCCAGCATCACAGAGGTGAAATCTTCTGAGAAGTGGTTGCTCAGGGTCAGCAACTTGTAACCGTACCTTTTAATTATTAAACACTTATATATTAGTAACTATATTCACTTATAACAAATACACTTAACTACTATTCCTATAAATTCCTACAACCCCTAAGAATTGCTACACCTTAAGACCTAGCCACTAAACCTATTGACAACTATTACAACTATTTTCATAACCTTTTAGAAGGATACAGTCTCTGGGGCAGGTCCTCAGTCGTCAGGAACACAGTCTCTGGGGTAGACCCTTTAATGCACTTAGCAGTCTTTATTCTGGAATATCTCAGTCGCAGGTTCTTCGGGGTAAATTGGCTATCAAAGTCTCACCTTAAATAAGGCTTGAGGCTTTCTTCTCTTTGGGAGACCTCAGCGTCTGTAGGCCAACTTACTTCCTTCGTATCAGCAACTCTGCCGCTCTGCCTCAGTCTTTAAAGCCGGCCACAGTTCCCTTCAGGCCGCTGTTCGGACAGGTCAAACCCCTCTAGGCAAAAGCTGAGCCACAGGGTTTAGTCCTTGGCCTTTTGCTGTCTTGCTGAGGCTTTCTCTGCTCACCAGCTTCTTTCTGCCTCAGGGAGATCCGGCCATCAGTTCACCAACACTTTCTTCAGCAGGGGATACAAACTACTTGTCCTTTTTAGTGTGAGGACTCGCTAGCATCGGAGCTCGCTAGCATCAGAGCTCGCTAGCATCAGAGCTCGCTAGCATTGGAGCTCGCTAGCATGGAGCCCTTAGCATGCCCCTCTCTCAGACTCATCCATTTGTCCTTTAATAGGATCTCTCCTTGTTCCACCTGCTTTAGCTTAATTTGGGCTCTGCCCACTTAGCAGTTGAAAACAATGCCAGGTCATAAAGTCTTTCCTTGTTTCACCTGGCTTCAACCTTGCTTTTCAGTCCATAGAGACTCCCCTCATGAATTTTAAAAAGGTTGTGTTTCAGGTGGCGCCCAACGTGGGGCATTATGGGTAATTTGGCTTTCAAAAGTGTAGAGGAAACTGCAAAATTTGAAACTATGGAACCGGTGGTTGACAAAATGACAATGTTTACAGCTGAATTCTGTCCTATTTTCCAGTCAGACCGGATGTTTATGTTGTTTGCCTTTTCCTCTTTTATTGGCTTATCATAAAGAAGTCAGCCTCACAATTAGAAAGTTTACAAATACAGATTGATGAGCTAAAGAAAAATTTGCCAAAGATGGTAACTGCAACTGACAACTTGCCAATGGTTGAAACAGGGAAGCAGGAGGAGTTGCAATGCATAGTGTGGCCCCGTCCTGCACCTCGTACTTTCCTATCTAGGTCTCCAAAGGTATTACATGAAGCAGTGACAGCAGAAGATCAGGCAAGTAATGGTATGAAACCAAGTGCACCCTTAGAGGAGCCGCTTGGTACTCCATAGGCACCATTAGCTTTTCCGGTAATTTATCAAAATAGGCCTGGTATTAATGAAGGTCAACCCAATCCAGAATTAACATGGTATCCAATTGATATGTTCGATTTGAAACGATTCAAAGAGTGTATTGTGTCTTATGGTATCCATTCAGGCTTTGTCAAGCAAATGCTTAATAACTGGGCAATGCACCATAGAGTCATTCCTCAGGATTGAAAGGGACTGGTACTAGCTGTGCTGGAAGGTAGCCAGCAATTACAATGGTTGTCATGGTGGAGACATGAAGCTACAAAGTTAGCACAACAAAATATGGAAAGGGGAATAAATGTTACAACTGATCAAATACTTGGTGAGAGACGGTATGCTGACTTAAGGGAACAAATTCATATGGATGATACTGTAATTGATCAATGCTGTAATACAGCTTTAAGGGCCTGGGACAGGATTACAGAAAATGGAGAAAGATATGTTTCATATGTTAAGATTATACAAGGTCCAGGAGAAATATTTACTGACTTTTTACAGAGGTTGACTTCAGCTGTGGAGAGAGATGTACCAAACCCTGATATCAGACAAGAGTTAACAAATACCTTGGTGTTTGAAAATGCCAATGGCCAATGCCAAAGAATAATTAGACCATTAAAGGCTCGAGGAGCCGCAATAGACGATTGGATAAGAGAAACAACTGATATTAGTTCTCAAGAATATCAGGCTAATATCATAGGACAAGCCATTGCTAGGGGTTTTAATTGATGCTTTAAATGTGGTGAATTTGGTCATTTCCAAAAAGATTGTACAGCTACAACTTCCAGAGCTCAAACTGATTTCAGAGCTAAAAATAACAGGTATTATGGTTCTACAGTACGTGGTCATAACACGGAACAAATGGTTTCTGATAACAATGAAAGGCCAAGGTCTCCAGGTTTTTGTACTAGGTATGGAAGAGGTAAACACTGGTCCCAGGATTGTAGATCAAAAACAGATGTCACAGGTAACCCCTTGCAGGGAAACAAGGGGAGGGGCCTACTGGTTCGAGGCCCCACATCAAAAAATCTGAACCACTGTCCATCAGCCACTCAGAGGGAAATAATGAATCAGGAAGAACAAAATTAAATGTGGTCGATCTTTTGCATGCAATGAAGGCAGTGTAGCTTTACATCTGGCCACAGACAAGTCCATTACATTATCCAAAATAGATGAATGTTATATGTTGACCACAAGCATTTATGGTCCTTTACCATCAGGGACAATAGGTTTAATCTTTGGAAAAAGGGGATATGTAGGAATTAGATTAATAAAAATTAGATTTATTAAATATCTAGGTTTCTGATACAGTCTCTTAATCCAGGGCATGAAGATCAATTTTGCTGTGAGCAATTAGCTTATCAGCTTATGGAAGTCACGTGAAACAAGGGGAGTCTCTATCGACTGAAAAACAAGGTTGAAGCCAGGTGAAACAAGGAAAGACTTTATGACCTGGCATTTTTTTCAACTGCTAAGTGGGCAGACCCCAAATTAAGCTGAAGCATGTGGAACAAGAGGAGATCCTATTAAAGGACAAGTGGATGAGCCCGGAGAGCTGCGTGCTAGGGGCCCCATGCTAGAGAGTTCCGATGCTAGCGAGTCCTCACGCTAAAAAGGACAACGAGTAGTTTGTATCCTCTGATGGAGAAAGTGCTGGTGAACTGATGGCCAGATTTCCCTGAGGCAGAAAGAAGCTGGTGAGCAGAGAAAGCCTCAGCAAGACAGCAAAAGGCCAAGGACTAAACCTTGTGGCTCAGCTTTTGCCTAGAGGGGTTTGACCTGTCCGAACAGCGGCCTGAAGGGAACTGTGGCCGGCTTTAAAGACTGAGGCAGAGCGGCAGAGTTGCTGATACGAAGGAAGTAAGTTGGCCTACAGACAGCTGAGGTCTCCCAGAGAGAAGAAAGCCTCAAGCCTTATATAAGGTGAGACTTTGATAGCCAATTTACCCCGAAGAACCTGCGACTGAGATATTCCAGAATAAAGAATGCTAAGTGTATTAAAGGGTCTACCCCAGAGACTGGTTTCCTGGTGACTGAGGACCTGCCCCAGAGACTGTATCCTTCTAAAAGGTTATGAAAATAGTTGTAATAGTTGTAAATAGGTTTAGTGGTTGTAGGCATTCACAGGGGTTGTAGGAATTTATAGGAATAGTAGTTAAGTAAGTGTATTTGTTATAAGTGAATATAGTTAATAATAAATAAATGTTTAATAATTAAAAAGTACGGTTTCAGCAACCAGAAGCTGTGGTCTCACAGGAGCCAACGATGTACTTTGTGTTGGCAGCAAAAATTGGTAAGGTGTAAGAGTTTCTCAGGTGGTACTGATTTTGAAGGCATGAAGGGGTCATGGAGAGCAGCTGAGGATTGGCACTGTGAGAGACCAGGTGAGGCCACTGGTGTTGGTGCAGCCTCGGATGCAACAGAAACCCCAGGATTGAAGGGATCATGCAGAGAAGATGCGTCTGGGAATCATGTGACATGGTCTGAGTACCTGAAGATAGTCCAGGAAGGCTATTGGTGAAGGTGCAGCCCAGTTCCAACAGAGACAGCAGAATTTTGGACATGCCAGGAGCATGGGATGAGCAACAAGGACAGCAACAGTTGTAGAGAGAAGCCGGTCTGAGCCTGCAAGACAAGCTATGTGTCTTGTGAAAGGCAGAACTCCAAAGGAGCCCAGAAGACTGAATGAAATCTCAGATGGAGGACATTGGGCCAAATGATTTAATTTACATTGCTGGATGTTGGTTTTGCTTTGTTAAAATTGTGACTGTGCCCTGGTTCTAAAGTGTGTAACTTACTTTATTTTACAGGAACCCACAGTTGATAGACTTTGGATTTTTAAAGAGCCTTTGGATATTTTAAAGAAAGCGAACTTTTAAAGTGTTTGAAAAGATTTTTAAAGACTGTGGAACTTTAAAAGTCATACTATGGTGCTTGCTTTGGCAGCACATATACTAAAATTGGACTGATACAGAGAAGATTAGCATGGCCCCTGCAGAAGGATGACATGCAAATTCATGAAGCGTTCCGTATTTTTAATAAAAATGGCCATCCTGCCAAAAGCAATATACAAATTCAATGCAATTCCTATCAAAATACCACCACAATTCTTTATAGACCTGGAAAAAGCAATTCTCAATTTCATATGGAATAACAAAAAACCCAGAATAGCTAAATCAATCCTGTACAATAAAAAAACATCTGGAGCCATCACCATCCCAGATTTCAAGCTGTACTACAGAGCAATAGTAATAAAAAACAGCATGATACTGGTATAGAAACAGACCAGTGGATCAATGGAATTGAATGGAAGACCCAGAAATGAACCCACACACCTATGGTCACTTAATTTTTGACAAAGAAGCCAAAACCGCACAATGGAAAAAGGACAGCATCTTCAACAAATTGTGCTGGTCCAACTGGATGTCAACAAGTAAAAAAATGAAATTAGACCCATACTTATCACCTTGTACAAAACTTAAGTCCAAGTGGATCAAAGACCTTAACATAAGGCCGGACAGGCCGGACACACTAAATCTATTAGAAGAGAAAGTGGGGAAACCCCTCAACCTCATCAGCACAGGTGACAACTTCCTGAACAGAACACCCACAGCTCAGGCTCTAAGACCAACAATCAATAAATGGGACCTCATGAAACTAAAAAGCTTCTGTAAGGCAAAAGACGCTGTCATTCGAACAAAACGGCCACCTACAGATTGGGAAAAGATCTTCACCAACCCCACATCTGACAGAAGGCTAATATCCAAAATTTACAAAGAACTCAAGAAATTAAATGACAAGAAACCAAATAATCCAATCAAAAAATGGGGATCAGAGCTAAATAGAGAATTCAAAAAGGAGGAATCCCTAATGGCTGAGAGACACTTGAAGAAATGCTCAGCATCCTTAATCATCAGAGAAATGCAACTCAAGAGGACTCCATCTCACACCTGTCAGAATGGCTAAGATCAAAAGCTCAAATGACAGCACATGCTGGTGAGGTTGTGGAGAAAGGGGAACTCTTCTCCATAGCTGGTGGGAGTGCAGGCTTGTACAACCACTATGGAAATCAGTCTGGTGATATCTTAGAAAACTTGGAATAGCTCTACCTCAAGACCCAGCCATACCACTTCTGGGTATACATTCAAATGACTCCTCACCCAATCACAAGAAAGTTTCCTCATCTATGTTCATTGTAGCCTTATTTGTAATAGCTAGAAACTGGAAACAACCCACATGTTCCTCAACTGAGGAATGGATAAAAAAAACTGTGGTACATCTACACAATGGAATATTACTCAGCCATCAGAAACAATGAAATCATGCAATTTGCAGCCAAATGGATGGAACTAGAAAAGCTCATCCTGAGTGAGCTAACCCAGACTCAAAAGGATGCACATGGCATCTATTCACTTATAGTCGGATTTTAGCCATATAGATAGGATAACTATACTACAACCAATGCACCAAAGGGAACATGGACATAGACTTTGTTACCTGTCAATGAGACACTTTTCCCTAGTGGTGCTGCCTTGTAGGCCCCCAGTGTATGAGGAGGCTCTTGGCTCTCATATGACTGTTGAACTGGGGCAGGGGACTGTTATGTAGGGACACTCCACTCCAGAGGAGTGTGATGGAAGGGATGGGAGTAGAGAGTGTAAGGGCAGGACTGAGAGGGGTGGAAAAGGGACACTGCGATGGAAATGTAACCTGAAGTAATAAATAAATATTAAAAATTAAATAAATAAAATAAAAGTCATACTATGTTTTATATTGTGATATTAACATGAGATCTTTGGAGACAAATGAGAAAGGAATTTTAACAGTAAAATATTTCTGTGCCAGGCTGGCAAGAGGTCAGTTATGCTCATTAGTTTTTTATGTCAAGGGCTCACCGTGACACAGCTAGGGTCATCTGGAAGGGGAACTCTCCATTGAGAAAATGCCTCCTTAAGATTTGCCTCTAGGCAAAGCATATTTTCTTGATTAATGACTGATGTGGCAAGGGCTCTGCTCACTGATGGTTGGTGCCACACCTATGCAGGTGGTCCTGGATGGTAGGTTAAGAAAGTAGGCTAAGCAAGCTGGTTAACATTGTTTCTCTATGGCATCTGCTTCAGTGTCTGCATCCAGGTCCCTGCCCTGACTTCCTTGAGTGTGACCTGAGAGTTGTAAAATGAAACAAACCCTTCCCCGCCCCCCATGGTTGTTTCTGGTCATCGTGTTTTATAACAGCAATAGAAACCCCAACAAAGACAGTTACCTTGCATTTCCATGCCACTGTCTTTGAAAGTACAGAAATTTTCATAAAATGTTTTCACTGTTTTTTAAAGTCTAGCCCCCTTGACAATTGTTATCGCTTTTAGAGTCTGCTTTTCCTTAGAGGCTCTTGGAATTCCAGGTACACAAACATTTCAGTGGGCCTTCAATACAATATTGAATAATTGTAAAAGGGGACATCCTTGCTGATTCCTAATTTTAAGTGAAACAGTTTTGACTTTTAAATATCTGCTGTTGTGATACACACACATACATACATGCGGGTACACCTTTTACTAATTTTTTCCCTTCCGTTTTGCTTTTTCAAATTTATTGTTTTAGAAATATCTACTAATCTTATCAGCCAGCTTTCCAGTCTCTGCTGTCCTGGCAAGCACACATCTCCTTTGATGTATTAATACAACAGCTGATGGCAAGAAGAGTCGCCAGTCCTTAAATACCCCAGTTTCACTGGAGGGTGGCAATGTCTACAGTGTATTAATTAGCTTTTTTATATATTCACAAATCAATCAGTCACTATTTTATTGTAAACTTCTTGCATTGATAGTAATAGTCTACACTGCTTAAATCTATCAGTGGGGCTACAGTGGTGGCTCATCAGTTGAGAGCACTTAGCTGCTCTTTCAGAGGACCTGGGTTTGATTCCCAGTATGGGGGAAAAAAAGGTCTTGAAAGCATCTCAGTCTTGTATTGCTTGACAATTCTGAAAACACACATAATACATTTTGATAAAGTCCACCGCCTATTCTCCCCCTTCTTATCCTCTCCACTACTCTCCTCTCCCAAGTTCATGTGCCTTTTCTTTCTTTCTTTTTTTTAAGGCTTACCAAACCCATTTCGTGCTGCCTATGTATGCATTGGTGTAGACCATCTACTGGAGAACAGGTAGCCTCTCAGGGACTGCATCCTTGAAGAGAACGACCCTTCCCCTGCCTCCTAGTGGCCACCAATTGCCAACAGCTCCGCAGCTAGGACTTCCTGAGCCCCTGCCCCCTCTGTGCTGGGAGTGCCAAGATTTTAGGTTAAAATCTTGCTGATTCTCTAAGTGACCTGGGAGCCTTTCTACGCTTCGCCATGTCTTTGAGTAGTATAAGTGACACCCAAATTTTATGTTTTGTTTGTTTTTTTTTTTGGTTTTTCGAGACAGGGTTTCTCTGTGTAGCCCTGGCTGTCCTGGACTCAATTTGTAGACCAGGCTGGCCTCGAACTCGCAAAGATCCGCCCGCCTCTGCCTCCCAAGTGCTGGGATTAAAGGCGTGCGCCACCACTGCCCGGCAAATTTTATGTTTTGTAAAGGTTAGCTAAGATAGCTATAGACCAACCAACCAACAAATAAATAAATAATCAACCATGTGGCCTGCCTGCCTTTTTCCATGGCTACTCTGAGCTTCCCTACTTGCCTCTTCTATAGAAACTTCTATAAAAACTGGTCTACCCAGCTTTGCCTTGATTCTAGGATCACTTTTGGTCATTGGTATTTTACTAATGAATCAGCCCTATGTTCTTTTAAGTGTGTTGACTAGGGTTGCATATGGCACTTTCCTGTAAATTTTACTGCCCACCCACCGTGCACCCCATACCTTTGTCTTTTTTTCATTACTATTGCCAAATTATTTTTATTTGTTTGTCTTCAGACTGACCTGAAACTCAGGATCCTCCTGCTCCCACACCTTTCTCACTCTTGTCTTAAAGGACTTTGTGGAAAATACGGAACAGTAAGTACGTGCTTGTAATCCATGCCGGGCCTCACCTGTCTGACAAGGGCACTAGGCTTGTACTTTCCTCCCTGCGAATTCATCAAGGCAGATAGGCTTGAGTGTGTATATACACAGTGTGGGAGAGGGCACTGTTTACACTGCTATTTCTAGTGGAAAAGGAATGTATTAAGGCCCTTGGGTTGCCAGAATCAGTGTTCTAAACCACTGATGACTTTTCTGTGCTGCTATTCTCCCACAATGCTGTCCTCGGGGCTCAGTCACTTGGTCACCGTTCTGGGCCCCTACTATGGCTTCCTGTCCTACATCCTTAGGATGATGGGAATCCGCCATTTGTCCTTCTGACTAGCCAGCTGCCAGATTTAGTTAGCTTTTCGGGGCTTTGTTTTGTTCCTATTTTAACTTTCACCTTTATCTGTTAATTTCCCTGTCCTTGTTTATTTTTCAAATTCTTATAGAACAAACTTCACACCTTAAAGTGATTTTATAGGCCCACCCTTTAATACTAAGGGCAGCTTCCCTAGTCTAAATGATATATTATATAATATTATGAATTTTTACAAAAAAACAAGAAGAAAAATTACCACAGATGGAAACAAAAAATTTAAGAGTCTCTAGTTCAGGCTGCCCTAGAAAATCCCTGTGTAGCCAAAGAACCTTGAACTTCTCACCCTCCTGCCTGTACCACCTGAGGGCTGGAATTACAGGTCTACACATCACACATGGTTTATATCAGATGAAAGTGTTAAGAGGCATGCAATTAAGTCAGGATATGAACACAGAGCCGGCATCCTCACAGCAGAGCAATAGCAAGCCAGTGTGACAAGAACAGCAACAACACGAAGGGATATCTCCATTCCTGACACAGACTTAGTTAGGGTTACTATTGCTGTGATGAAACACCATGACCCAAAGCATCTTGGGGAGGAAAAGGTTTATTTCATTCACAGTTCTATATCAAAATCACAGATCATCATCAAAAGCACCGAGGGCAGGAACTCAAGGAGGGCAAGAACCTGGAGGTGGGAGCTGATGCAAAGGCCAAGGAGGCTGCTGCTTACTGGCTTGCTCCCCATGGAGCTTGCTTTGTTATAGAACCCAGGGATGGCACCACCCACAATCGGCTGCCCCCCCCCATTGTTCACTAATTGAGAAAATGCCCTACAGGCTTGCCTGTAGTCCAGTCTTATGGAAGCATCTTCTCCATTGAGGCTCCCTCCTCTCTGATGACTCCAGCTTGTGTCAGGTTGCCATGAAACTAGCCAGCACACAGGCCAAATCTAAGCAAAATCACCTCCTCCCTCTCACACCATGTAGCTGTTAGCTGCCTTTTACATTCTGGAAAAAGTGGTCCTGTTCACAGACAAGTGTAAAAAAAAAATAGCATATGCTGGTAGTGTATGCCTTTAATTCCAGCAATAGACCGTCAGCAGCAGGCAGAACACTGTGAGTTCAAAATTAGCCTGCTCTACACAGCTAGTTCCAGGTTAGCCAGGGCTAAATAGTGGTACCTGTCATAAATAAATAAGTAAATGACTACCCACCAGCAAGCAAGCAAACAAAAACACATGCAAAACAAAACAAAAAACACCACCACCACAACGAATCTTGCAGTCAGTATGTATTTCTGCCTGGTCTTAAAACTTCAGCCCACAGGACTGAGTACACAACGCAGTGTTATAATGCAGTTAGCATCCATAGTGCCCTGAGTTCAATCCCCAGCACCATTAAAAAAAAAAAAAAATCACTTGTACCTGTAATCCTAAATTAAGCCTTTTCTGAACTCTGACTGAACAAGACCTGCTCATGGATCACCATGTAAGCTTACCGCAGAAGCATTTATGGCACATGGTGGTAACTCGGGGGTGGGGGGTTGTGTGTGGGGGGGAGGGAAATGAGAAGAATCAATCCTTCTGAAGCCACTGCCCTCCCAGGTTCAGCCAATTCACAGTCTGAGAAGAGATCTCATCTCAGCTTCCCGAGGCAAGTCTCAGAAATGGATGCTGAAGGGACTAAGGTCTATGTGTCCCGGGGTGGTGTGGGCACTCTGACCTACTTAGTAGGCCATCTAAGGCCAGAAGCCACGCTGCTGCTAGTCCCTTAATCCTCACTATGGGGTTTTTGAGGTGTTAAAGGTCCCAACCTGGCTGGTGGCATCTGAAAATGACACTCAAATAGAATCCCATTCATCTATGCTCTATTAACTCAGAATTAGTTTATGATCTGGAAGGCGTTCAGGCTCCTGCTTCCATTTTTAGACCCTATGACAAGAGACTGAGAGGAGGCTCAACCTCTTTAAGGGAATACATTAGAGGTTCCGACTCATGACAACCATTAACACGCTAATAATTTATCTAGGAATGTGAGGCTGTGGCAAATACCACTACCCCTTCCCAGGAAGGCCTTCTTTTCTGTTCTTGAGAACCTGACCTCACGACCCCTGGGAATATTACACAGAACTCGGTCCCCATAACTATCTAACCAAAGACAATGGTCCCACCCTAGCGAGCTAAAGGTTGAGTGTACATAGCTGACTGGAATGCCCCCCCTTGTTCCCCCTATCCCCCCACCTGATTGCGGTTATTGCCCAGCAAGCTAGAGATTAAGTTTACATAAGCAACTTTATTGCTCTTCCTATGTACCCTCCTGTTTGCGGTTTTTGTGCTTAAAAGATGCTAGCTGTCCTTATGAGAGCCAGAACTCCAAGGAAAATTTAGTATCTTCTCTTCTTTCACTTTGTTTTTAAAACACTTTCTCCAGAAAGTTCCAAAAAAAACCAACCAACCAAACAAACAAACAACAACAACAAAACAAAACAAAAAAAGTTACTATAGTAACAGCAAATCTTTCTGGTGGCCACGACCTAGTGCTCCTCAGGGTCTCCACAGCCTGTGAGGAAATTACCTCCTCCTCCTCCTCCTCCTCCTCCCTTCAGGCCAAATGCACTCTGTGAGGGAAAGAGAGTCACGGGCTCTACCTTCACCGGCTCTACCTTGAGTGAATAGCAACAACAACTGCGCAGCATCCTGTTCCTGCATCTGCAGACCCGGACGGCCAGCCAGAGCCTGAACACTCATGCACAGTTACGAGTGCAGAGGCCACTAGTACACACACTGGAGTGCAGAGGCGAGGTTCAGGGTGGTCAAGTTCCCAGAACACGGAAGCGCAACGGTACTGCTGCCAACAAGTCCAGACATGCCCAAAAGGTCTCCACTCAGGGGATCTATGCCATCAAGCCTCTCACAATACACTGGCTGGCTCTTCCTAAGACTGATATCCCAGATGCCTTAATGCATTTCTTTGCACTAGCAGCAACGACAGATTATAAATAACTCCTCTCCCCCCACCCCCGTATATACACAAAGACCATTTACAGGGAGCAGACTATACCTCGGACACTACAGACCAAGGCCCTGCCTGGACTCTAAGCAAATGCCCTTCCCGGTTTTTCACAAGACCTGTAAACAAGGCCCCTGGTTAGGCGTTGGTTCTTCCTCCTACATGTATGCTGCTTTTCTTTGGTGAAAGATTGTAGGGACAATCTGTTTTCCAAAGTTCGCTGGCCCTCAGCTCCATGTTCTGGTACAGAAACCACGGGTTTGGGCTCGCTATGCCCTGCAGATCTCTCATCTTATGCTCTAAGGCACCTTTTCACCTATCGCCACTCTTAGCAAATGAGTACAGGTAAGAGCTTAGTAAGGAGGCAAGTCGGGGATGGCAGAACTGTGGTGTGCCTTCAGTGTTCAGGGTAACTGAGGTGTGTCAAGAAGCTCGCGTACAAGATGGGTAGGATGATAAGGTGCCTGAGGACAATGCCGTGTTTCCATCACAATACTGTTGGCACCTATCATGTGCCCTTTAGAGGCAGGAATGTCATTGGTGCCTGCTTGCACGTTTGTGCTGTAGTATTTGCCAAATGGGGTCAAGGACTAACATGCCATCATGCTTGCTTCAAATAGCCATAGACCCAACACCTCCCACCTCAACAGGATTCAGTTCTGTGCACACCCGTCCCATCACCTCTTCTGCGTTCCTTTATTTTGTGTATGTAACACTTCTCCAGCTATCTTAAGCTATAAGATCGTATCTCCAGGCACTTCAGGCAGTGTGGCTGTCCTCCAAGGGCTTATTTATGAATCCAGGAGGAAGCAGCCCAGCGCAAACAGTTCTGCAAACATCAAATGAGAGGATGGTTGGTTGCTTCTGACTGAGAAACTTGGTGTAATCTTAGAGCATCTGGTACTCAGTGCGCAGAGCACCCCAGTCCTGAGTATGCAGAGGACAGAAAGGAACTGAGGAAGCCTTCACACAGAAGTTTGTATCCCAACAGGGACTGACTGGTATAAGAAGACTCATCCTCACACAGGGGGTGTAGGGCAGTGGTTCTCAACCTTCCTAATGCTGCAGTCCTTAATACAGCTCATGTGTGGTTACCCCAAGCATAAAATTATTCCGTTGCTACTTCATAGCTGTGATTTTGCTACTGAGCAGTGTCTCAGTTCCTAAGATCACTGGAAATGTGTTCTCCAATGGTCATGACCCACAGGTTGAGAACCACTGGTGTAGAGCACTCAGAACAAGAGGATCCTGGGACATGGAGACCATGCAAAGGAAACAAGAATGACAACCGAGGCAAAGAGCAGACAGTTGAGCTTTCCCAGAGCAAAGGGAGCAGAAAAAGGAAGGAACAGAACAGAGCTAAAACAGAATATATTTAGACTATTCTACCTGCATTTGAAGGGAAGGCTGGAAACTTCTTTTGGTGGTGGGTGAGTCTCTATCAATTCTCTTAAAGCAAAGCCTTCAAGTAATGACTAACGGATGGATGGCCCTGAAATTTCAAGATTCTGCTTCCTACGTACTTTCTATTCTTATTCTACACCAATTAATCATCTCATTTTCCTCTCCCAATGGACACACTCCAGTCTCTCTGTCTCCCTCCCTCCCTTCCCATGTCCCTCTAGGTGAAATAACCCAAGCTCCCAAGGATTACAAAACAAACTTTCAAATATTATTACCACAAACATTTCCTCTAAATATAGCCTCTGTAATGTTGAGAAAGGGCAAATATCTTCGCTAGGTGACCCCATTTTTCCTTCCTTAATCTCTGTGACTCTTTCAGCCATTTGTGATCAGGACTCATATCGCCAGGGTTATTCAGGGTCCTGCTCAGGACTGCTCAGGGTCCTACTGACCCACAACTTTCCAACTGTCCAAGCTGGTTGGTGATCACAAAACCACATCAGTTCATCAGGAATTAGAGACCGATGCTATAAACAGCAGGCCACATAAGCTTGTCACAGCAAAGAGGTATAGTATCCACAGCTGAATGTCTATTGCCATGGTGGATCTTAGGCTACCTTGTGGCTCTTGATAAAAATAGTTAACAATTTTAACTCTCAACCTAACAGATTTTCTTTAAAACAGTACACGCAGTTTTTTTTTGTTTTGTTTATGTGTGTCTGTCTGTCTGAGTGGATAACCACGGAGGACAGAAGGAGTGGGATCCCTTGAAGCCACGGCTACAAGAGGTTGTGAGCTGCCAGACCTGGGTCCTGGGATCCAATCAATCCCTAAGCAAGATCAGAGCATGCTCTTAAATGATGAGCAGTCTCTCCAGCCCCCTAGTCCAAGCCTTGTCTATGAAGTCGTTCACTGGGTATTTGCATCTGATTTACATTCTACACTATCATCGGTAGGATGCAGGGTTCCTCCTTTTCTTGACGTTTGTTCTCAGCCTTTTTTTTTTCCTTCATTGCACTCTAATTTTAGAGTTGGAAAGCTCAGTTTTTATCTGACAAACCAAGTGACTTCTCCTTTAGAACTTTGCATCGTATATTCTGGATTCCCAACTTTCTACATGTGACCCTTGCACCTTTCAATGAAGACAAAGACCTCTTACATAATGTGTGTTTAAGGCTAGAAAGGATATGGAAACTCTACACCTAATTTTAAAATGACTGACTAAAGCTCAGAAATACATGCAGTTCTACTTCCTATGTCACCGCCTGTCACCAGTAGACACAAATACCTATTAAAGCAACAGTAATTGCATTTGTCTGTCTAAAAGTGTGGTGGTTAGGTTGGCATCATCCGGTGAAAACCCTGCCCTGTGGAAATGTCACACCACCCCTTAGAACATGAGCATCATGAAACCAAGAGACTGACTACCTTCTGTCCTTCTGCACTGCACAGAACCAACTTGCTTCTTAAGCAAAGTCCATAAAATATAGACCATAGCCTGTAGAGTCTAAGGCAGGCAGACCGGTGACAAGTCCAGTCGTAAAGCCAGCTACATTCTTCGTGAAGCAAAAGCCGAACTTCACTTCAGTCACCGTGTGGCTTAAAGAAATGGTCTTCTTGGGATGGAGAGATGGCTCAGTGGCTAAGAGCACTAACTGCTCTTCTGGAGGTCCTGAGTTCAATTCCCAGCAACCACATGGTGGCTCACAACCATCTATAATTAGATCTGATGCCCTCTTCTGTCATGCAATCATACATGCAATATATACATAAATAAATAAATATTTTAAAAAAAAGAAAAAGAAATGGTCTTCTCACAGTGGATTACTACAAGGGGATTCGCTTGCACCAGGCTGACAAGATGGGTCCAAATCTTAGAGCTGAGGAACTTCTCTGTATCCTGAATAAGTCACAGTACATAGTTGTTATTTTTTTGAATGTATTGAGTTTTTAGGGTCTGATTCACTAATCTTCCCAGACAGTCTGGCAAGACTGGGGTTTATCTCAGAGATGACAACCAAATGGAGAACTTACTTTAATTATATAAAAAGTAAAAAAGAATTTGCGAAATGTTTTTATCAGCTGTGGTTATTTTAGCATTTACTAATTTGGGTGCAGCTAGCATAGCATATGGAAAAAAAGATCATCTGTTTCTTAGTATTAAAAGTATTAAAATTGTCTTTTTAAAAACAAAAGCAGCCCTCCCCTTATCTGGGTACTTTTATCAACACTAGACATTGGTGCCTTACATTCACTGTGTTGAGCATGCTTGTCAACCTAGATCACTGGCACTTTCCAAAACTGGCCTCCCGACATTGCAGTTCAGAGACCAGAAATACTGAATCCGACAAGATATGATTCTTACTATCACAACAAGTAAGATTCTTACTTGAAGCACCTTACCTGCCAAGCTTGTTTGTGTGTAACTTAAGGAGCAATTTACAATTAAGTTTTTATTTAAGTATACCCAAAAGCCTAATAAAATGTTTATTAATATAAGTTATGAACATGTTTGTGCTCAGGCGTGCACGTACATGCGCCTCGTGGTGGATGCAGAGCAAAGCTGTGGAGCGCACAGTGCTTACATGCGTATGTAGGCCATAATGAGACTGCAGTGTTCCTTCAGTTCACAGAGTGTTGATGCAAGGACACGAAGATACTCAAAACCTGCATGTCATACTATGCCACAGTATTTACACACAATCTGCGTTCATCCTCCACAGAGCTTACGCCACATCTAGATAATATTACACTTAATGCCATGTCAGTGATACGGAAAATAGTCTTCCCGTGTTGCAGAGGGGAGGAGGGTGGCAAGAAAGAAGGTTCTAGACATTTTCAATATAGATGCAGTTTTCTCACTTACATATTTTCGGATTTCCACTGAGTCTCTGATTGCTTGAAACTGTGGATCTGGAACCACAGATATGGATTCCATGAGGAGTGCATGGAGGAAGGAAAGCTGGGGCACTTGTCAAACGAGAGAAGTGTGGGACTTTCAGGATGGTTAGAAAAGACAAGCTGAATGCATGAAGCAAGAATGGCAGGCTGAACTTTTCTAGATAGTTCAGCCTGCCACAGCAAAAGGGGGCCAAGCTTGTGCCCATTCCAGGGGAAGTGGCACAAAACAGGCAGGCTGGAGAACGCACTGGGGAGAAAATGAGAATTCATACGTTGAAAAGGGGCTTACATTGTCTCTGGTGACTAACCACTGCCGTGTCCCCTCCTGAAGGCGGTATCAGATCAGGGCACCCTCACATTCACCTTCCTACAGGAGACCCCTGGGAACCCACAAATCTGGGGCAGGGCCTGACATCTGCCTACTCTGTTACTGCTCCTGGTCCACGGTCCCCACTTCAAGCAGTACTTCCCTAGACCAGAACCTAGCCAGGGAGAAAGAAGAGAGCAGAAAAAAATACACCTGCTTTGGTGGGGAGGATGGGAGTGGGGTATGTGTAAAGGGAGGGTCAGGAGACATGGGCTGTCCTGACATTTCCTGGATCTCATGTGTATCATGAGTAGAAGGGCAAGCCCTCTCTCCTTTTCTAAACATGGGGGAGGTATCAGGTTTTATGAGCAGAGAGCTGCCTCTTCTGTGAGACACTACAGGGGAGCGGAGCTTAGTATAGCTCTACAGAGGGGGCGGAGCTTAGCATAGCTCTACAGAGGGGGCGGAGCTTAGAATAGCTCCAGAGGGACAACATGTCTCTAAGACGAGAGGGAGTGTTACTAAACCCCACTAGAATGCCTGAATAGCACTGGCTCAAGACTGTTTATTACAGAGTACCAGCCACACCTGGGAATAGCCAGGTCTACCAAAGGAGGGGCTGGTGTACTTTTGATCATCTACATGACAAAAGGGGAGTGGATTTTAGGTCAAAAGAAAAAGGAAATGTTGGATGAAACACTGTTGAGGCTCAGTGTTTTACAAGTCAGCCTTGATTGACAGCAACAGGCACCTCTGACTCTCAAATAGTTGCAAAGCTACCCATGTGGAAAGCAAGTCAGTTCTCACACAAAGGATGTCGATCAATGGCGGTTCTAATTCTCACACTAGCTCAGTCATGCCCAGGTCACCAAATACCTTCTATGGGCCTGAAATCTACCAAATGCCTCTCTGGGTACAGCAAGACACACACAATTCCTTCCACCGCTATCCCGCTCCCAAAGCTAGTTTAATCTAATTAAAGAGTCAAGAAGCATATGCATAAGAAATTAATCTCGAAGATTTCTAAGAGCAGGCGGCACGACAATAAAAGGTGTCAGAAATGAGTACACGATTAACTGAAAAGTGAATTAATTAACAGGGAAAGTTTCGCTAAGAACTGAAAGGAGGGAGAAAAACACGTCAGAGGAGACTAGAGAAGGAAAGCTAACCTTTCTGACCTGTTTCCGCTATCTCCAGAGGGAGCATGTTACACTGAGTTAGCTCTAAGATCTCAGTGCCTGTTTCTAGAATTGGACATTACTTTTCATGTCGTCCCCAACCTCACAGTGACAGCCACAGACATGTGCCTATCCTATACCCCCCAAGTGAGAGATAAGGCATAGGCCCAACTAGAGACACAAAGGCCCAGGGTCAGATCTCCCACTTGTTGCTTCTCTCTGTGCCAAGGAAGCCTGCCTCCCCACTCCAATCAGCTGGTGCAAGAAATTGTCAAGTCAGGGAGGGAGGGGCCTGTAGCTCAGAGGTAGAGCAGTTGCCCAGAAGCTGCAAGGCCCTGATTTTCAACCCAAGTATCACACACACACACACACACACACACACACACACACACACACACACACGCACCCACCCAGGAATAAAACAGTATCAGGTAACTATGATACTTAATAGTTATTAACTATCATACTAACCATGTCCAATCACCCATATTATATACTGTATCTGTCATTGTTGTTGGTGCTAACCTGGTTTGAGTCAATTTTGTAATTGGTATATGGGTATATATATATGTATTTTGCCCTAGTGCTAAGGTATCATCCTGTGGTATGTAAGCTGGTGTATTATTCACATTAATAAAAAGAAAATGATCTAAAAAAATAGTTATTAACTATCAAGGTGTGTTAAAAATAAGGCACTTCGCCAATAATTTGAACTTGAAAGATCCTTTAAAAGAAACTTTTTACATTTATTATCTATTATTCATCTATGTTTATTTATTTGTTCAGTGTGTATGTGGGGGTATGGTTTTATTCATCTATTTTTATTTAATGAGGGGATGTTGTTGCATGTGGAGGTCAGAGCACTACTCACCTTCTACCACATAAGCTCGGGTGGGGGTGGGGAGGCATGGAACTCAGGCCATTATACTAGGCAGCAAGTACCTTTACCCAAAACCATGTCCTTGGTCCTGTCAAAGATATTTTATTATCCTAAAGCAGTATCAACGGCAGCTCTTTTGATTAGTTAATCATGCCCAACTCTCCTCTTCCTCTCTCTCTCTCTCTCTCTCACACACACACACACGCACACATACACACACACACATGCACGCACACGCACGCACATGCACACGCACACACACACACACACATTGTTTTAGTCCTTATAAACAGACCACCCAGACACATTGTTTAAAGCCAAGCTCTTAACCCTGGGCATTACAGAGATTCTGGGCTGGATACATGTGTCAGGTTCCTCCCGCACAAATGCAAAAATCAGAATGGCAAGAAGCCTCAACCCACAGGTGCCCACCCATTTCCCACCAGTATCTTGTCCCCCAGACTGTGACAACCAAAGAAAGTCTCCAGAAACCACCACATGTTGGGGACAGAACTGTCACTATTGGAGAACCAATTTAAGCAACTAACAACGATTAAGTATACATACGAGAGCTCAATGTGAATGAAATGACCATTTTTAAATGACTGGCTGGGAAAATGGGTCAGGGAATAAGGCACCTGCCATGCAAGCACAGGACTGGAGTTAGGATGGAGAGACCTAAGTAAAGCGGGTAAGTACTGAGCCACTGGAATCTCAGCCCTTCTGCAAGATGAGAGGTGGGGCCAGAAGAATCCCTAGAGGCTAGTAGGCCAGCTAGCCTGGTGCACACGGCAACAAACAGGAGACAGGTGACATCGAAGGATGGCCTCTCGTCTCCACATGCATGTTGTCACACATACATGTGTGTGCACATGCACACAGGCATGCACCCCCCCACATACACAAAATCAAAATCACAAAATAAAATAGTTCATCATAAAATAAAAAAGCTCCTTATTAGAATGTACAAACTAATGTTTATCTATAAAACACATCCACTAGAGAAGAACAAAGATGCAAGGTCAATGTTTTATCCTCATCTGTACTGAATTATGGTGCTGTCTTGTTTTTGTTTATTTTGGTGTTTTCAGACAATGTCTCATATAGCCAGGTTGGCCTTGAACTTGCTTGGCAGCCAAGGATGACCTTGAAATCCTAATAATCCTGTTTCCACCCCACAAGTAGGAGTAGACTCTAGACACGTACCACTATACCCAGCTGAACTGGTGCTTAAACACACACACACACACACACACACACAAAAACACACACACACACAAACACACACACATACACAAACACACACACATACACACACACACACACACACACCACATATATTTTATAATACCCTAGTAACAAAGAATTCAGGTTAGAAAATCATACTTAATGCTACACATCCCATGATACTAGAATAGACATCAGAGTCCCAGCTAGTGGCTAATCCAGCCTGTGTGAGGCAGAACTTGGCCTGGGAAACAGGCCAAAATGTCTCATGATGGACCCACCCACACCCTGCCTCAGAGGACCACAGAGCCCAACTCTGCCACCCACAATTATCGCCGGGTCCATTCTCTAAAACACAGTTAAAAGTAGGGAAAGGGGGAAGTTGCTTCCAGACAGGGTGTATAAAATAAATGCCTTATGTAAATGTCTCCAGATTTCATATCTGCAGTTCTGCTTCTTCAGGAGAAGTCAGGGATGAGTGCTTCAATAGAACTGTGATGAACACATTTCCAACACAAACCTGAGACACTATGGGTTGAAAGCTTTTATTTAAAAAGCAAGCAAACAAACACCCTAACACTACCTTTAATGGATATCTTTCAAAAATCACAAAGGGGAGGTCTTGTTTCTGTTACTATAAAAGCTATTTTTAACTTTATTTTTAGGCGTCACTGTGAACATAAAGAATCACCAGTGCTGTCCTTAGATAAGAAGGAAACACTGCTGTGTGTCCTCCTCACCCTACAAGTTCGAAGGCCACCTAGATGGTACAGCCCTGCCATTTACTGAGAGTGTCAATCAAAGATGACAAGAGTAGATGGCAGTCAAGGTGACTAAAGGAGACCCAGGCAGTCACCACACGCAGATGGGAGATGCAATCATTTAATATCATCATCTGCCACCAACCTGCCTGGTAGACCTGTCTGCCCCCAAACCCCAACCTGAACTACCAGGGAGTTTTCTGGGGGGCAATTTGTAGCTGTTGCCTCTTCTCTAGCATCTGTAGTTCAACCTCACCTGTCCCACCCAGGAAAGAGCACAGAAAACTGGCTCTGCCCAGTTCCCACAGGTGGGCAGGTGGCTGGCAGGGAAGAAGTCCCCAGAGGAGGGCGTGTAATTCCACTAGAGCACTCTCCCAACCAGGTTAGAGTCATTTACACTAGAGATCATTAACCAGGTGCTGCGGCCTCTTGGAAAGAAGTGAGAGTTTGCAAGTTGAAAGAATGTCACCAAACACACAGTTTAGGTCACCAGGAAAAGAGCACATCAGTGTCCAGGCAGGAGTAGAAATGAGGTAACCCCTAGCTGGAGGAAGAGGGGATACTGATTTCTTCTGGAGCTGCCTGGATCTACTTGCTCTTCCTGCTCCCTTATGGGGACAAACATTAATTACCACATGTGCAAAGAGGCCTACAGGGAGAGAAGTATACATAGGTAAGGAGTGCTAGGTTTTCCTCACCAATTCTCAGATGTCCCTTTTCGTGGTGGTTTTGGCTCTACAATCTCATGTCACCCACAAAAAAAGAACAATGAGTTCATCTAATTATTAAACTGTTCTGTCTGCCCCACATCCAAAGACTCAATGCCACACAATTTGCAAGGAAAACAAGCCAGCCACCATGAAGCAAGAAGGGTCAGAAGTTCAGTTTCACACATTACAAAGGCCCATGGTTTTGAAGATTCCTGACAAAATGTTTTGTTTTCTGATGTGTTTCAAGCTATCCTCACAAAGTTAACTTCCTCCTTCCTCACGCATGAAACCACACAGAACACACATGCTCTGCCTCAACTTCTGTGAGAGTTTCTTATTGTTATGGGTATATCCCCCAAAGGCATCCTTGCCTTGGTCTTCCATTCAGTATTATGTAATTTCATTTTCCTCATTATATATTTGCCATAGAACAAATAGTTTTGTGACTACAGCATGAGCTCTCTCTCTCTCTCTCTCTCTCTCTCTCTGTGTGTGTGTGTGTGTGTGTGTGTGTGTGTGTGTGTGTGTGTGTTGAGAGAGAGAGAGAGAAAATATGAGACCCATACCGCTCTTGCTATTGCAAATGACCTCATGGAAAGACAGCTTACTCCAGGAAATTAATTCCTGTATTTTTCTAAATGGCATTTACATAAGTCCTCTTTAACTCAGAATAAAGGAAAACATAAAATGTCCATTGCACTTTCTCCAGAAGGGGATAATAGTTTCTATTCTAAAGACTGAGAAATATGAGAAGACAGTGAGAAAGGAGAGAGTCACTGGGCACAACACTTCCCAGTTTTAAAACTTTTTGACAGGCCGGGCAGTGGTGGCGCACGCCTTTAATCCCAGCACTTGGGAGGCAGAGGCAGGCGGATCTTTGTGAGTTCGAGGCCAGCCTGGTCTACAAAGCGAGTCCAGGACAGCCAGAGATATTCAGAGAAACCCTGTCTCGAAAAACCAAAAAA
>CAJQZJ010000605.1:1462002-1521522 GCA_907164525.1 Lophiomys imhausi | reverse complement strand
GAGAAACCCTGTCTCGAAAAACCAAAAAAAAAAAAAAAAAACTTTCTGACAGGATGCCTCCTTCGCTATAGGAGCAGAATGATAAAATCTGTGAGCCTCTGTGAAAAACCAAAGTTAGGAACTATATGATTTGTCCCCTAGCATTTCCTGTAAAGGTCTACAAGTCACCTTCTAGGAAGTAAATCTCCAGGGACCAAGAGGCACACCTGTCCCATGACAACCCAGATAACCACACTGGCTGGACTTTACATTGAAACAAATACATAATGAAGCCTAAAAAGAAAGATCTGTCCTTATTTCAACCTAGAATTTTGAACCAAATTTCTGAACTCTGTGTGACAGATCCTTTCACTGTGTCTATTTTTGACATTTCAGGAAAACAGCAATGACAAAATGCAGTCATTTTATTCACAGGGAGGGCACTGGAGAATTAGCTGCATAATCATTTCCAGTGCTCTATCTACACTGAGAAGAGGCTTCAGGCAAAATGACAAGAGGTTAAGCACTTAAGGAATGAAGAAAAAAATGTTATGGTATACTTGTTGATACAGGTATCAAGGTGTGCTAAAAATATTCAATGAGCATGAGAGAGAGAGAGGGAGAGAGAGAGAGAGAGAGAGAGAGAGAGAGAGAGATAAGTTGAAAGACTCCTCTAAATTCTGGCACATGTAGGTTAAAGCTCGTGGACCCACAACATAAGAACGATCTGCACAGATCAAGAAAGGAGACAGAGCCTTTGCCCACACTTACCAGATTCCAGGCAGGAAACCTCCTTTAAAAGGGAGGGGAAGAGGAAGGCTGTTCTAGATGCAGATGGTTGGTCTGTTTCCCCTAACAACAGCAAGAATGGAAGAGGAATCCTGGTCTCTCCAGTTCCCCACAGGCAATCAACAGCCTGGAACGGGTGGGCGGAGCAAGGTGCTGGGAGGGGAGGGCTCTGCAGCTACAGCCCAGGTAGGGACACATAGAGCTTTCCACCAGGCAGGGCACCCTGAAGCTGTGCTAGGCTGGCTCTGCTGAAAGCTGTCTTGAGCTGGAAGCTGCTGCTGATGCCTGCCTGTCTCAAACCAGGAGAGAATTGAGATGTGGGGAAGGCAGAAACGGCTCATCTCAGAGGCAGCCCAGCCAATGACTACAGGCAGGACCTGGTGGATTCCAGAGACCCAGAGGAACAACTCAAGCTCCATATAATGCTGCCCTGCAGCCAAACTGCACTTTGGAAGACGACAGCCAAGTTTTAAGAAGAGTGCAGTCTGCCCCAGGTGCCCTGGAACCTCAGAGTCTCTGAGCCATTTGGAAAGCCCCTTGTACAGTAATTGACACAGTAATTCCTAAGTGTCCATAGCCACATAAGAGGACTACTGAAGGGAGCAGCACAGACACCCCTCCAGACATTTCTTATCCTCATAAAGATAAAATGAACCTTCAGTTTTAAACTGTCTGGCTTTTTAGCTTAGTGACACTGAACACATTTCTGAGACACTCTGATCCGTGGCAAATGAAGCCTTCAGACCTTTCTCCTGCTCTGTGCTCAGAATCAGTGAGAGCCTAGTGTTCTTGAGAGTGACATTCTGCCATGGGGCACTCTTAACCCCTCTACACTTCCTCACCCTTCAGTGCTGAACTACTGTCTTCAATTAGCTCTGGCTACTTCCCTCCCCTTCCCTCAGTGAGAAGACTGAGTCAAGAGGCAGTGTGGGAAGACAAAGCTCATGGCTAGCGGCAAGGCCCCGACTTCATCCCCAGCACTGCTAACTAAACAGATCCATACCCCAATGCACATTTATTATTAGCACAAGATGTTTTTCCTTTCACCAATATCTCCAACATGTTGGAGGCACCACTTTTAAATTCAGTCTTGAATCCAATGGTCAAAGACAGAGAGCCCATGACCCTTCAGACTCAACCCTGCCTGGGACACCAAGCAGCAGCCCATGATAGACAGGGCCTCTGCCTAAGACTCGATGTAAATTCCCACTTTAAAGCCAGGAACATGCTCCTTTCTGGGAATGTTCTAAGGGCCAAGAATGCAGAGGAGGAGCTGACAGCAGAGCCATGGGTCCTTTCCTTTATGTTTCCCTTTGGGAAGCACTTGAGTTCAGGGCTTACTGATGGTCCCCACTCTTCAATAATGAGGATAAGGAGTTTAAGAGAATGCTTGGTTTAGGTATCAGGGTAACTGTGGCCTCATAGAATGAGTTTGGCTGTGTTCCTTCTGTTTCTATTTTGTGGAAGAGTTTGAAGAGTAATGGTATCAGCTCTTCTTTGAAGGTCTGGTAGAATTCTGTCCTGAAACCATCTGGCCCTGGGCTTTTTTTTTTTTTTTGGTTGGGAGATTTTAAGGACAGCTTCTATTTCCTTAAGGGTTATAGGACTGTTTAATTTGTTAATCTGTTCTTTATTTAACTTTGGTAGGTGGAATTTATCAAGAAGATCGTCCATTTCACCTAGGTTTTCAACTTTTGTGGAGTACAGGTTTTTGAAGTATGATCTAAAGATTCTACAGACTAAGAAAAGATCTTCATCAACCCCACATCTGACAGAGGGCTAATATCCAAAATATATAAAGAACTCAAGAAATTAAACAGCAGTAAACCAAATAATCCAATCAAAAATTGGAGTACAGAGCTAAACCTAGAATTCACAAAAGAGGAATCTCAGATGGCCGAGAGATACTTGAAGAAATGCTTCAACACCCTTAATCATCAGAGAAATGCAACTCAAGGTGACTCTGAGATTCCATCTCACACCTGTCAGAATGGCTAAGATCAAAACCTCAAATGACAGCACATGCTGGCGAGGTTATGAAGAAAGAGGAACACTCCTCCATTGCCGGTGGGAGTGCAAACTTATACAACCACAATAAAAATCAGTCTGGCGATATCTTAGAAAACTTGGAATAGCTCTACCTCAAGACCCAGCCAAACCACTCCTTGGCATATCCAAAAGATTCCTCACCAAACCACAAGGACATCTTCTCAAGTATGTTTATAGCAGCTTTTATTTGTAATAGCTAGACACTGGAAACAACCCAGATGTCCTTCAACTGAAAAACGAATTAAAAAAAACAAAAAACGCTGATATGTCTCGATATCAAAAAAAATAATCTTGATTTAAGATAACATCTTTGAATGCCATATTCTGCAGATCTCTTGGGGTTTTTGAAGATGCCCTATCGATCTCTTGTATTTAGATAAGCAAATGTTGCTTGTCTCTTAGCAACTTGATTACTGGGTAGTTTAGAGAATATCTGTGATGGACTGTCATAGTAGCTAACAAAGTGACATGTTTGCATGACTAGGAGTTTGTTTTAACTATCCTAGACCATTTTAGACGGTTGGTATCAAGAGGTCACAGCTTCACATTTTATTTTTAAGTATCTCTAGGTATGATACCATTAGGAAGCGTTACCTTTAAATTTGTATCAATATACAAAGATCTATTCAATTGTGGTTAAATATACTCTTAATTATGTATCAATATACCAAGATCAATGCCTATGTAGCCCAATATAACCTTAATATTATGTCCATATGCAAGGGTCAATACCATTGTGTCCAACTATAATCTTAATTTTGTATCAATATACAAAGATCAATACCGATGTAATCCAATACAATCTTATTTTTGCACAATAAACAATGGTCAATACCACTTTAGTCAAATAAACTACTAATTTTGTATCAATATACAAAGGTATAAGGGTATATTCAATAATCTGCCCCTTCTTCTGACAGCACCACCCCCTATTCTACTCCAAGTAGAAGATAAGCATCGAAGAACCTCCACTGTAAGATGGTTGAATTAGTGGCAAGCCTATCTCTTGGCATGAAAAAACCCCTTGCACCAACTGCAGACAGACTGCTGTCCAAAAAGGACAAAACTTGGTAGCAGGGAAGTCGACAGCCTAACTCTGCCAAGACAGGGTAGGTAAGTCCTTCATAATCCCTGCTCTACAACAAATGTCTGTCAGAGAAACAGGACCCAAAGGCTGAAGACTGATGCTGGAATGTATGGAGAGAAAATGGGAACTGTTCAGGCAGTCATTGGTATGTTCTTTCTTAGTTTTGGAAGCTGCAGGCTCTGCACTTCCTATATAAGCAAATGTATTTATCCCTCTCAGGTCTCTGAGGTGGTTGAAGAATAGACAGCTAGAGTCTCATAGTTAAATTTTGAATTGTTTAGGAATCAAGAGGGTGTTATAGATCTAAGAAGATACTCTTAAAAGTGTGTTGCAAGATAGTATGAATGTTGAGTCACATATAGACCTTTAAACTCATGGAGTTGGTTAGATAGTAGAATGTTAAAGTCAGGGGCCAAATATGTATAAACTGGACATTGGGAAGGTATACTGGGCCACTTAACTCTCATAAATGTGGCATATTTATATCTATTGTTTTGTATAATACTTACTGTTATAAGAGAAGGAACCATCTGTTGGACTGAAATGGGAAACTTCTGGGAGGAAGAGGGTGGAAGGGCGGGATAGGAAGGGGGAATAGGGAGGGGTTTGTGACTGAGATGTAACTTGAAGAAAAAAAAAAAGTATTAAAAAAAAACAAAAATAAAAAACAAAACTGTGGTACATTTACACAATGGAATGCTACTCAGCTGTCAGAAACAAGGAAATCATACAATTTGCAACCAAATGGATGAAACTAGAAAAGCTCATTCTGAGTGAACTAACCCAGACCCAGAAAAATACACATGGCATGTATTCACTTATAACTGGATTTTAGCCATATAGTACAGGATAACTATCCTATAATCAACAAACCCAAAGGAACCGAACCATGATCGTTGTTACCTGTTAGTGGTACACTTCACTCTAGTGGAATTACCATGTAGGACCCCAGTGCAAGAGGAAGTTCTTAGCCTTCATGTGTCTGATGAACTGAGGGGGGCTGATATGTGGGGGCACCCCGCACTGGAGGAGTGGGATGGGTGGGAGAGGGGGTAGAGGGTGGGAGAGTGGGACCAGGAGGGGTGGAGGGAGGGGGCTGTGATGGAGATGTAACTTGAATTAATAAACGGTTAAAAAAAAAAAAAAAAGGATGGTTAGTCCTACCTAGGCCAAGAGACTGCCATCCCCATCTGCTGGTGGCCCTTGTATACTGCAGTCAGGAACCCTACTCCATCTTCAATCCACTCTGGAGAGGTAGCCATGGAATTCCTGCTTCACCAATAAATACTCCCAGACAGCCAGCCTGATTTCTCAAGGACAAGCTTTGTTCTTTCCCATCAGATCTTATTTCCAATCTTCATTTTTTTCTCCACACTTAAAACATTTCTTTTTCTCTCTCCCTATATAACATCTGGGAGCATGGTTATAAAACTAAGATTCTCAGCACATACACAGAGAAAAGAGAAGTGAGAGCCAGTATGCCCCACACACTAGAACAGACAGAGCCACAACACTACCAATCCTCAGGCAGCTGAGGATTCTGAAAACACCAAAGAAGGGAACACCTTGGGACTGGGACCTTTAGTCTCTCTCTCTCTCTCTCTCTCTCTCTCTCTCTCTCTCTCTCTCTCTCTCTCTCTCTCTCTCTGTGTGTGTGTGTGTGTGTGTGTGTGTGTGTGTGTGTGTGTGTGTGTGTGTTACTCAGGGGTTCCTACAAGTTGTTCTGTGCAATTCATATTTAAGAGATGCCACTGGGTCAAGTCTCTTAAACGATGCTGTGATTTATAAGAAAGGAACAGTGAGAGGACAATAAATGCAGGTTTCCTATGCAGCTGCCAGAAGGCCCAGGAGGCTGGCATTGGTACATGGGGGTGGGGATGGGGGGAGAGCAGCTGGTGTCTGGAGTTTAGTGCTGAGTGAGGAAGGCAGGAATTGTCAGAACTTCACACTGGTAAAAGGTCCTCTTTAGAAGCCACTTCGCTCCAGTGTATTGTCTGTATATTATTGCAAATGCAGAACTAGAAATCTTATTTATAATAAGCTTATTTCTATACTAGAATAATCAAGAAGTCAATTTCAATAGCTCTGTCTTCCACTCAGAGCACACTTAGAAAGTAGCACCAAGAAATGGCTCATTTGCAAAATGGTGTTGATCGGGAAGTCTAGTTCAATAATGGTCTCCATCTCTGCAGAAAAACACTCCTCTGATGAGGGGTGAGAGCCACATCTATTAAGAATGTAGTTCAAGTCAGGTGGTGGTGGTACAAGCCTTTAATCTGAGCACTCAGGAGGCAGTGGCAGATGGATCTCTTAGAGTTCGAGACCAGCCTGGTTTACAGAGTGAACTCTAAGACAGCCAGGGCTACACAGAGAAACTCTGTCTTGGAAAAAAAAAAAAAAGAAAAAAGAAAAAGAATGTAGTTGAATATCACACTGGTTTGGAAAAGTGGAAGAAGCAGGTGCTCCCTTGGGCTCCATGTTGGTACCAGCTGGCTGGATTACAGCATAAAGTCCCTCCTATTGATGAGGCCTTGATTCCGATTAGACAGCTGTTGGTTAGCACCAGGATCTAAGGGTACTGTTGGACCTTGGGTATCTTGCCACTCTGGCTCCTGCTGTGGTCTGTAGGTGGGCACAGCTGGGTAGGACTACTGGCTACTCTCTGCTTTGGCATCTTGAATAGCACCTTCTGGTTGTATGAACACTAGTCCTCAAGAGGAGACTTCCAAATCATTATATTTATATATTTATTTGTGTATATGTATGTGTATGTTGGTGTAACAATAATGATTAAAGAAAATGGAGCCATGGGTTTGAGAGGAGGCATGAGTGACACAAGAGTGGCTGGGGGGAGGAGGGGACTGACGTAAATATAGACACATACATAAAATTCTAAAAATAACAGAGTTAAAAAAAAGGATGAATGAAGAAGAAACATGAAATATAGTTTAGCCTGGTGTGCTAGCGCATGCCTATAATCCTAGCACTTAAGAGGATGAGTCATCAATATCAACAGCTTGAGGCAGGTGGATTGGGAGCATCAGTCTGGGCTACATAACAAGGTACCATTGAAAGAAAGAATGAGAAGGAAGGAGGAGAGAACCCAGATACCTGCCCCTTTCCTGTGTATGTATATACTCATAGCATTTCTTTCTACTTAGTTTCTATGTTTCCAAGAGCTTGCATCTAACCACAAGTTTACCTCCAAGGCCAAGGCCACAACACAGGCTACAGTGTTATGCTGAAGCATGACAACATCCACCAATCAGTTGCTTAAAACAACCAAAAATGAAGTCAATAGAAAGAATATATTGCTGTATACTGTAACGTAGGGGTGTATGCATACAGTCTTGGGTAGCTATGTATACAGTCTAAGGCAAAATCTTAAACTTATCTAAAACACTGTAAGATTGCGGGTGGGGAATGACTCTATAGCTTAGTTCTCTAGACTGAATTTTTCTGGCCTGTGAACCCTACATTTGACAGTATTGTGCCTTAATAAAATGCTGGACATGCCTATGAGAGTCTATTAAAAGACAACAGCAAGAACACTTGGATATCTAGGATCTATGTTCATGGGCCACGCTGAGTGCAACTCGGCAAGAGTCACTTAATTTCTGAAAGGCCACACCCATGCGCTTCATCTCTACTACAGCACCTTACAACGTGTCAGTCAGCATGAATGAGGGCGACTAAAGTCCATGGAAGACAGAGACAAGTCTTGTAGGCTGCGTCGCCACCAACTGATGAGACAGAAAGCAGTGATGTTTGTGTTTGATTAGGTAGAAAGCAAAAACACCATGGAGACATAGTCAAGTGCATCAAAGCCAGTCAGCAAACATCGCTGAAGCGAGCAATAACCTGTCAAATCACTAACCTGATGAGCTAGGAATTAGGAGACCTGAGAACTAAACCTAACGGTTCCCTTTTTTATTAAAAAAAAAATTGAGGATGGGGAGAGGAGAGAGAGTCTCTCTATGCAGCACTGGCTATCCTGGAACTTGGACAGGATGGCCTTCAACTCACTGACTCTGCCTCCCGAATGCTGGAATTAAAGGTGTGGGGGGGCCGGGGGGGGTGAGCCATGAGGAACCTCCCTGTCATTTTCTCCTCTTGTTGATGACTAATGGTTCACTTTACAGGCAATCAATAGAGTCTGAGTCCACAAACTACTTGTGATCCTGAACAGTGCATTTAGCCCTTGGTTTCAGTATTCCTCTATGTTACAATGACGGATCATTCCTTCAGTTTTAGGACTGAGGAGCCCAGGCTTGAAAAGCCAACTCAAACCAAATGCAGTCCCATTCAGCAACCGCCTGCCAGCTCCTTCTGTACATTTATCAATCACTCTACTGTTGGGACTTCCCAGAGGAATCCTTGTCAATGCTTGCTTCACTCCGTCCATTCTGGTCTTACCTTTCTTTGTTGAACCTGAAGTGTTCAACAACGGTCATGATCTCTGCTATAATATAACTGAGCATTCTGAATACACCAAGTCCCAGCTCCACGTGATTGTACTGTGATGAGCACATTTCACCAATCAAGTTCTAAGCTGCGACAGGATAGCGCCGAAGTTGTTCTGAGCAATTTACTAATTATATTGGAGCCAGCCTGCAGACAGTTTAGTTCAGGAAAACTTAGCCACAAAATCCAAATAAACAGAAACAGGCTTTGAATTATGAAATAGCGGCCACCGAGGCCAGGCCCTGGAGCTCAGAGCTTCAACACAATTCTGAGTTCATTCCATCATTTAGCTCCCCGTGGTTAAAAGTGGGCTTCTGATCTAGTCAACGGCATTGCTGCCTCCTCTGTAGAAGCCCGATTGCAGGGGAAGGGGAAAGACACTTCATCCACACCATCTTTAAATATCTCAGTCCACTGAGAAGTCTGTTTGGGTCGGTCAGCTCTGTGCTCCACACTGTTCTTGAATGCAAAAGCTCACCTGTGAGAGGAATCACAGGGTCTCACTCGAGTGGATAAGTTGATCTTCTAAAACTAAAATAAACCTTTCTAATTCCAATAAAAGCAATGCAGTTTTGTTTCTTGGCCCTTTGTTTAGACCCAGTGCAGTGGTACAGACTCTTTACAGGAAAACTTGAGTGTATGTGGGGGGGGGGGAACCCATGGTATATGTGTGTGTGTGTGTGTGTGTGTGTGTGTGTGTGTGTGTGTGTGTGTGAAAAGAGGTTGGAGGGATCGCTCGGTGATTAAAGGTTTACACTGCTCTTGCAGAGGCCTGAGTTCAGTTTCCAGACCCACATTAGGAAGTTTACAAACACCTATAACCTCAGTTCCAGAGGATCCAACACTCTCTTCTGGCCTGTGGGCTCACCTGCACTTAAGTGTACATACCTACACATAGGTATATACACTTCTACATATTTAAAAGTAAATCACACACACACACACACACACACACACACACGAATGGAAAGCTAAACACTCAGAAGCCCCTTCGTAAGGCACATGGTTCTCTGACACTAGTGTGTTGATACTCAGATCTACATTTCTGTGTTGTGTTTTTTTACTCACATGTAGCTTACTTCCTACTCTATGATACAAAATGATTCCAAATCATTAAGAAGTTCTTTATAATGCCATTTAAAAAATTAGCTACTAGTCATTTGACAATTTTGTACAATGAGTATTGGTCATATATATTCACTCTCCCTCCTCCAGCTCAGATACCCTCCTTTCCCACACACTGTATCTTTTGTTTCATCCCCCACCTAGGCCAATTTGTGCTACCCAAATATTCTTGGATTGTGACCTTCCACTGGAGTATGGCCAACTTATCATGGGCTACTTTTTAAAGAACACTGACCCTTCCTCTCTCAGCATCTAATGGTAGCCAACAGCTTCTCAGCTAGGAGTGGGACTTCATACTCAGCTCCCCTCTCCATGCTGGGATTTGGCCTGGGTTGGGCTTGTACACATGTTGTACACACGGTGTCACAACCACTGTAAGTGCACACATGCAGCTGCCCTACTATGTCCAAAAGATAATGTTTTCCTGTAGCCATCCACCCATTTAGTTCTTATACTTTTCCTTTTTCTGCAGTGATCCCTGAGCCTTTGAAGGAAGGTCTACAGTGTATACTTCCCCTTGGACTGAACATTCCCACAATGCCATTTTAATGGCTTTTACACTGTTCTATTATATAGCTTTATCATAATTAGATATCCTTTGGATGCTGTGATGGCTCCCATAAGCCATGTTTTAAGTGCTTGTTCTCCAAATAGTAGTATTGAGGGTTATGGAGCCTTTAGGGAGTTGGGGTGTAAAGGGTACAAGTGGCTCACTAGGGATGGACCTTTGAAGTCCATCTACTAGCCCTGGTCCTGGCCAGATCACCACTTCCAGGTCCACTACAATATCAACAGCCCTCATGACATGCCCCTGCTGCCATGCCTTCCTGTCACAACAATGGGCTGCAATACCTATGAAACCATGAGTCAAAATCAATCTTTCCTCCCTTGATTTGTTAAATGCCAAGTGCATTTAATAGCAATCAAAAGTGACCTCTGCAGATGACAAGGATGTAACACGGCCTTCACGATTTCCTTACTCTGTGTTCCTTCAATATGTGTCTTCTAGGTCAACAGACACACAAACTTTTCTCTCTGTATTTGCTAACATTAAGTACTGCATTTATTTGAAAAAGAAAATACAAAAAGCAAAACTGGCTGTGTCCTGTTGCCCTGATAGGATGTTAATATTTTATGGGACTTTAATTTTTTTTATATTTTTAAAGAGTTATTTTTTTATTTTGAATGTGTGTGTGTGTGTGTGTGTGTGTGTGTGTGTGTAAGCACAGGTGTCCACAGTGGCTAGAAGCATCAGATCCCCCTGAAGCTAGAGTTATAGGCAGTTGTAAGCCATCCAACATAGGTATGGGAATCAAAATAGAGTCCTCTGCAACAGCAGTAAGTGTTCCTAATCACTAAGCCGTCTTCCAGTCTCCCTGCCCCCATTTTTGTTTTTAAGACAAGGTCTTGATGTCTGTGCTATTTAAAACACAGGCTGGCTTCAAATTCTCCTGAGTCCTGAGCACAGGGTTCCAGGCAGGTATCATGACATCCAGCGCCAATGTCAGTATGTTGCTTTGTCCCCTTTCCACTGTTTCCTAGCCATGTGCACAGGCTGAGTGTCACTTATCCCAACACGTAGGATAAAGAAGTGAAGCGGACTCCAGACTTGTTCAGACATCTTGAGGCTGGAACCCAATTCTAAACATGAAAATTCACTTATGTTTTATATACAGCGTGTGCGCACAGCCTGAAGAGCATACAACCATCTTCATTGTGCCTGTCTTTGACTATGGCCTGGGTATAGATGGGTAACTTCATGCCTGTGGCATTATATCAGTACTCAGATTTGGTCTGTGGAACATTTCATATGTTTAATATTAGGGATGCTCAAACTGAATCTCCCCATCACCACACACACACTCCCACACACAAAACAAATAAACGAAAACATTCAAGAAGATATTCTGCCCAAAGGAATGATTAGCTTAGTTTTATTGAAATGAATGAGAGGATTCTATATAAAATATTCCACCAACTTAAGTTTAATATGAACTGTTAAAATTTTACTCAATAAAAGTCTAAAAGAGACTGGATTTGTTGTTGTTGTTGCTGTTGTATGATCCAATATGAAGGATATAAAGGTTACAGGAAGGGCAGGTGGGAAATGCACAGGAGATGTCTTAGTTCATGTTACTATTGCTGTAATGAAACACCATGACCAAGAGCAACTAGGGGAGGAAAAGGCTGATTTGATTTACTCTCCCACATCCATTCTCCATCACTGAAGGAAGTCAGGACAGGAGTTCAAGCAGGGTGAGAACCTAGAAAAAAGAGCTGATACAGAGGCCATGGAGGAGTGCAGTTTACTGGCTTGCTTCTCAGGGCTTGCTCAGCCTGCTTTGCTATGGACCACAAACTCAGGGATGAACCCACTCACAATGGGCTAGGCCCTCCCACACCAATCACTAAGTAAGAAAGTGCTCTATAGGCTTGCCGACCACCCTGTCTTATGGGGGCATTTACTCAATTGCGGTTCCCTCCTTTCAAATGATGCTAGCCTGTGTCAAGCTGATTTAAAATTAGCCAGTAAAGGGGACATGATCATGGTATTTCTTATATTTTTGGTTGTGAGCCTAGCCTTTAACGGCTGAGCCATCTCTCCAGGCCGATCATGGTATTTCTGATGCATGACTTCCCCAGCACTGCCTTTCACTCTTGAGCTTACTGCTTCCTTTAAAGTTATAGGTGGTTAGTAACAACCTAGGTGTGCATATAAAAGAAACAGGCAAGCTACTGACTAAAGAAAGAAGAATCCCGCACTGACCAGGAAATGGATAAGGCTCCAAGTCAACACCTTAATCCTGTACTGTGCAGTTTGTTACTGAACTTGAGAGCACCTTACCCTACTAATCATCAAATAGCTCTGATCTTGGACAGCCGCCTGGAGAGCCCCCAGTTCAGTGGAGTCCAGTGAACTAGTTAAATGCATCTGGGACGAATCAAGTCTTAAGCCATACCAAAATATACTCTCGTTCACGTAACTGTGCTACTGTTTGGAAGATATTTTCTATCCCTGTTGTATTGTTTCTACATCTATGGTGTAAAGGTTATTACCTGTGGTTTGAAGTTTGGTTAGAATGAGGGAAGAAAAAGCCCCAGGGCATTCCAGGGCTATAGAGTTCAAGGTGGGAGCTAGCCAGACAGTGCTGAACTTTAAAGACAAAAGAGCCTGCTGCCTTCCAAGCAGCAGGCTTGGAGCACAGAGAGAAAGGCAGCAAAAATCTGTTGTGGGCTTTATGAGGTCTAAAAATAGGCATCTGCAGCAGAGTGGTTTCTTTGCAGAATGATTTTAAAGATTCTCAGGAGGTGTCAGCTGCTCACTGCACACCAGAGGAGGACAAAGGCTTCGTGGGTTGTCTGGGAGGACTTGAAATCCAGAGAGGGAGCCCTGGGAAGGTACAAGAAACATCTTTTGTTCACAGTCCTCCTGCTGGACAAAGGGGACTGCAGGAGAAGGTCAAAGCTTGGTTTCTGATTCAAGAGAACAGTACTGAATAGGAGCCAAAAAATCACCCCGTGCTTCTGTCCCAACACAGTAGACGGGAAGAAGATCAAGGCATGCAAGGGACTTCGATAGAAAGACCTGGATTCATCGACTTGCAGGACTAACAAATACAGATTGCTTGTGCAAAGAGACAGTCTCTTCTATAACACAGCAGAAATGTACATTTGCATTACACACAGTCATTCTTCAAATGGTATTGGAGGCCACTGGATTGGTGCAGGCCCTATCCACCAACATCGTATCATGGAAAAGGTCAAGAGTAGAACAGGGTATTGCAGTGCCTGAGAAAGCAGTAGCAGTACTATGCTAAACACAGGCCTTGCCAGAGTCACGGATGCAAGTCTGGTCCAGCCACTTCTATAAATTTAGAACCTTGGGGTAACAGATGACCTTTCTGAAATGCAGAGCTGAGCTCCCCATGGCTCCCGACCCTGACTGGCTGTGTCTTACTCCAAGCTGTTTAAATCAGTTTCAGGGGTGAGACCCCGGTGAAGAGTTCTACCGTGGAGTCAGAGTTGAACATCACTAGTTCAATGCGCAACTCAGTGTTCAAGTTCCATATACACACCTAAACTTCTGTCTGCTGTGACTGTCAGCCTACATAACTGAATCTACAGAACTGAAGGGACTTTGGCTGAGTGCAAACCCAGCAGGGAGGTGGGCAGGGATGTTGATTTCTGAACTCAGGATCAGTTGCTTTACGATGGACGTTTCTGTTGTTTATTCTTTTCCTCCATCAACCAAGGAACAGCCACGCTATCTCTCACTGGTCACCTATGATTGTGTATCTGTTAGAAAAATAGAATGGACAGGCTGAATCTCATAGTGGAAGGCATTTGCCATTTTGACAAACCTTCCACATTGCTAGAGGCTGTACCCACTGCCACACCTACCCCATGACAGCAATGCAACTGTCTATACCTTCATTCCCTGGTGTACAGAGAGCATGTGGAACAACTTGACAACACGACTGTGGAAAATAGCCTTCCACTGGGGTCGAACACTCTAACTGCTACTTGGCCTCCATTTCCTCCAAGCAATATTTTCACATTCTCTGAAAATCATCCCTTACTGGGTTACTGGTCTTTTTATTGATTTATAGACCATAATATATTAAGGAAATTTGGTCTTCTTTTGTGACAGAATCTTGCAGTAGGTTGTCTAGTTTGTCTTTGTTTTATTTTTCCCATGAATTCTTTTTCTCAGATGATCACCAGTCAGTCAGTCTAGTAAGTACACCTTCTCTGACTGTGTTTTTGCTGAGATGAGCAGCTTAAATGTGTTTAAAAACTCAAGGTCCAGGGCAGGGAAGAAGGCTCAGGGGGTAAAAATTTCTTGCTGTATAAGCATGAAGAATTAAGTTTAATCCACAGTACCCATGTAAAAAGCCAGATGTGGTGGGACATACTTGTAATCCCTGTGATAGAGGGACAAGGACAAAGAAATCATTTGAACTTGCTAGCCAGATAGCCTGGCTGAATGGTCAAGTCCCAGGTCCTAGGGAGATTCTTTGTCTCAAATTCAAGATGGACACCTCCTGGGCATAACACCCAAAGTTGACAGCTGTCCTCCACAAGAACTTGCACACACAGGCATGAACACTTGCACACTTGGGAGCAAAAAAACACACACACACATTGCAAATCTGCACACACTGCACATTCACACACACACAATACCTTAAGGCTGGTAAATATTATTAGCTTAAAGTATCCACTGTGGAAAAGGAACTGACCCTTATGAAAACTGGTTCCAGCAGCTTGATAGGGAAAGTGAGCCTAATTCAAGACACTCTTGTAGCCCTTTGTCACCTCTATCTTGTCACAATAAAGGCCTCCCTCACTTTGGTAACATGTGTCCCTGTGCAGTCACGTATTTGCACTATCCCTCTAATACAAAGAAACTGACCCAGACCATGCGTTCCTAGTATTAACCACCATATGAACACAAAACCAAGTGCTCCCTTTTTGAGAGAGTAAGTGTCTCACTGCAAGTGAGGGGACAGAGTGGCTTGGAAATCCTACCTTTTTGTACCCTAAGCCCAATGCTTCATGGGAAAAAAAAAGTTTCTAGACTGCTTCTCTCCTGGTCTGTCATATGCCTAACAGGCTCCGGGGTGAGTGTCAATATTGTCAGCATGTCCTGGCTCCACTCCACAATCAGAAGCACCCAAGCAGGCTGCTGGTAGGAAAACAGCTGAGTGGTTTTAGAACTTTTACCATAAGATAATTCTCCCACATGCAGCAATTCCTGAAGGAATAGTGACAGCAAGACCAGAGTTCCCACCAGAACCCCCCACCCAAGCAGCATCCCTAAGCACCAAAGCACACGACCACCTCATTCAGGAAGTTGTTTCTTTCGTAACTAATTCTTCCATAACTTCGTCAACTCTGAAAGTGAAAACTCATAAAATAGACCACAAAGACAGAAGTTAAATAACTAAAAGTGACTCAAAATAGTGTTTCTCCTTGAAAATCTTAAGTTTTCCCCTTTTGCAAAGCTACAGTGACATCAAAGCCAGATTGAATCAAGTGTGAAGAAGCAACCTGAAAAGATGCCCACAGGCATAAGAAAGAGTGAACTGTAGGAGCGACCCCAGTGGTGCAGGGCAGGGCTCTAAAGTGAATGTCTAGCCAGGCAGGCAAGATACCCAGAGAGCTCCACCCTAAGTGTGAAGCTGCACTACATGCACATAGGAGACAGTGTTTCCACCCAGCCAGATGCACAGTGAAGGATGATACACAGCTTGTTCACTGCTAGCTTTAAAAAGTGCTGTAAATACCAATTTAAGGACCACCCTTCAAGCAAGTACTGCCCAAGTGCCTTCTACTTGGAGCATCTTTCCAACAGGAGACAGGTTCCTCTGGGCAACCCAGCTTGAGAGCAGGAACTGATCTAGGGGGAAGAGGTGGGATGGTCTTCCTAGGTAGTTCCCCTTGAATTTATCCAATGGTTTCAGAGAAGAAAGTAGTGTTCGGGGCAGGCATGGAGCTTGCCTAATGTCTCATTCCTAGCCACGGTGCACAGAACATAATATGGGTTCAAAAATGGCAAGGGTCCAAATGCAGCCAACAGTGAGAGCCATGTAGTCATTTCTTCTACCACAAGTATACTCAGTAGTGACAACTGCCCTTCAATATGGAGACTGTTGAACAGTTACAAGCACCGTGGAGCCACAGAAAATGCTAAGGTAGACACGTGTGCTGTGACTTGGGAACGGCCCAGCCATGAGTCCTGGAGTGAAAATAAACAAGAGCTTGGTAGCTCACGCCTGTAATCCCAGGGCCTGGGAGCCTGAGGTACGAAGAGTGATGGAGACCGAGAACATCTAAACTCCACTATGTTTAATTCTCCACCAGCCTGGGCGGTGGAGTATGACCCTGACTCCATCCAAAACCTCATCAAAACAGACAAACCTAAAAACAAGTAAATCAGACAAAGTAGTAATGATCCTCCACCCACTTCTCCACAGCAGGCTGCCCTTGTCTTGGTCCATTTGATGGTTCCTTAAAATAACACTGGAGGCTGGTTAATTCATGATTCATATTTCCCACAGTTTTGGAGGCTACAAGACCAAAGCCACAGCAACAACACCCAGGGTTTACACAGGGCTGTGACCCTCCTGAGTTAAATGCTCTGTCAACAGGTGACAGAAAGCTCCCACCTGGCAGGTTTTCATGAGGCCTCTGATCCGACTCCTCCAGGGAACTCCCCAGGCCTAATCACCTATATCTAGCTTGGTCTCCGAATTCTGTAACATTCATTAGCAGTATTTGAATTTTAGAGGGAATGCATCAAACCACAGGAATGCCCAAGGGGTCCACCTCTGTGAGACTGAGGGAAAGGGCTAAAGAAAAGTCTAGTACTTTCTGCCTCACGCATGGCTACTGAGATCTTCCCAGAATGCATCACTTTTAATATTGTAAACAATATGCGAGTTTAAATTTAAAAGACCATCCGTCTCACATCTGCTGTTCTCTGTGTCATACTGGGGGGGTTAGTGGTGGTGGTGACTGAGGACATTCAGTCTACTGGCACTGCTGGAGCTCTTTTCTGAAGAAAGGAAGGAACAGATATCTTTCTTCCATGGGTTCTCACAAAGGTGTCTATAAATCTTACTATGTCCACCCAGGTTCAGGCCTGCCTGCAGTATTTACAACTAAACCAAGGACACCAACATTTCCAACCACCCACTTGCTGTTTCCAAGACACTGCTCTGTCTAGCTGGCTCTGCTGGGAAAGACAGAGCAATGTCTTGGAAACAGCAAATACCCAGGGGGTAAATCAAGCAGGAGGAAGATGGAGGAGGCATGCTAAAGACTGATGCTGTGGCCCACAATGATGGATGCCTCCAATGTTAAAGATACTTCACACTCTCTAGACCCTTGATCTCCGCTACGCAGCCAGGTGACTTGCAGCACATTTCTCATGGCCTAATGTGTCAGGGCACACCATACCACTGAAAAAAATCATTTTCAGCTTAGCTGAGACCACTCTACTACTTTCTTTTTTTTTTTGTGAGTTAAATAGTACTTTATTTTTTTTAACATTGATAATTAATTTTTTTTTATAAATACTTTATTTTTTTTCTTCAAGTTACATCTCAGTAACAAACCCCTCCCTATTCCCCCTTCCTAACCCGCCCTTCCACCCTCTTCCCTCCAGAGGTTTCCCCTTTCAGTCCAACAGCTGGTTCCTTCTCTTATAACAGTAAGTATTATACAAAACAATAGATATAAATATGCCACATTTATGAGAGTAAATTGGCCCAGTATACCTTCCCAATGTTCAGTTTATACCTATTTGGCCCCTGACTTTAACATTCTACTATCTACCCAACTCCATGAGTTTAAAGGTCTATATGTGACTCAACATTCTATCTTGCAACACACTTTTAAGAGTATCTTCTTAGATCTATAACACCCTCTTGATTCCTAAACAGTTCAAAATTTAACTATAAGATTCTATCTGTCTATTCTTCAACCACCTCAGAGACCTGAGAGGGATAAATATATTTGCTTATATAGGAAGTGCAGAGCCTGCAGCTTCCAAAACTAAGAAAGAACATACCAATAACTGCCTGGACAGTTCCCATTTTTTCTCCCTACATTCCAGCATCAATCTTCAGGCTTTGGGTCCATTTATTTATGAGTTCACTCTAGAGGCCTGGATTTCTCAAGGGCAAGAAAATGAACAATCACAGTTATATATATATATATATATGCAGTCTTAGAATCCTTGGGAGCTGTCTGTTGTGAAAACATTAGTGTACAAGAATGAACTATCTTCTGACTGAAAGCAGGAGTATTAAAAATGTATCCATTCCTAGATCACTGGAATGGCGGTAAAAACTGTACCACAGAGCTGAAAATAAATGTTAGTGTCTACAAAATCTACTCTCCCATCATCCCAAATGGGACTTTTCTCTTGTGTCCCTCCCTACTTTCTGTCCCACTGCAAACATGCCTGACCTTCTTCTCAGCTGCTTGTGTCAGTGTTTAAGACTTTACATGGTGGTGGTGGTGCTGGGCGGTGGTGGAGCACGCCTTTAATCCCAGCCTTTGGGAGGCAGAGTTAGACGGATCACTGTGAGTTCGAAACCAGCCTGGTCTACAGAGTAAGTTACAGGGCAGTCAGGGACTATACAGAGAAACCCTATCTCAAAAAAAGAAAAGAAAAGAAAAAAGACTTTAAAAGGGAAAGGCAAAGGAAGGGGAAGATTTTAGTGTAAAATGAGTGGGTGTTCCAGACACAGCTCTCTGGTTCTAAGGCCGTTGCTGAAATACAACCATTTAGGCAGAGTGTTTAAGACCTCACTGAATCTCTCTCCTTTATCCCCAGCAGGATTCCATCAAAACACAAAAAATAATACTCAAGCATACCAGAGAAATAACCAACGAGCCGACAAGAACTGGTACTTTAAAATTGCTGCTGATGTTGTCCTCTGAGTGTTACTGTGATAATCAACAGGGTGTACCTCCTACTGTAAAGAGATCCGCAGAGAAGAGATGAAGACAGAAGAGAAAACCAAATGCCTCCCGGTCGGTCCTCTTCTGTCTTTCTAAAGATAGTGATTCGGTAGTCTTCCAGACCCTATGAGCTCAGGGAGAACCCTACGCTAAGGGGGTGTTTTTATTCCAAACCACATCTGAACTATTCTGATATGATCCACCCTGATCCCTGCATGGACAGAGGCAAGTATTTAATTTATTTATTTATTTATTTTTTGGTTTTTCGAGACAGGGTTTCTCTGAATATCTCTGGCTGTCCTGGACTCGCTTTGTAGACCAGGCTGGCCTCAAACTCACAAAGATCCGCCTGCCTCTGCCTCCCAAGTGCTGGGATTAAAGGCGTGCGCCACCACCGCCCAGCCTAAGTATTTAATTTATAATATAAACTAAATTACAGTAATATAAACTACTGTGTTAAAAATGTCAGTCGGGGGAGTGGACTGTGATGGAGATGTAAATTGAAGTAATAAACATAAAAAAAAGAAAAAATTTTCAGTTGGGAAATTCCTTTTTCAAGGAAATCTGAGTGACTATTTTAGTTTCCACCCGTAAACTTTGAAACTAATACTGTACAGTAACACACTGTGTCTACAAGACCACACTGGAATATAGCACTCATTTGAAGAATTTCATTTCTTTCCACTATCAGCTAATTATTCTTTTTTTTTAGTGAGTAATTTCTTACTTTGATGAGTCTACAAATTATTTGGCAGATAAAAGGAGGAAATAATGTTTAGTGTTTGGTTTACCTACTTTAAAAACACCAACTATGGGGAAAAAAAGAAATAAAGAAAAAGAAGAAATTGTCTAAAGCAAAAATAACTCTTTCTTTTGTGTGTGACTGCTTAAAAACAAAAATATGTGCCTGAAATAACTAGATTTGAATTAATATTCTTTACAAGAAAAGCTCAAAGAAAGAGTATGAGATTCATAGACCATTTTCAAGGTCTAGAATGAAAATGCACCAAGTACTCTGGCCACCAGAGGGAGCCATAGGTCCCACAACACTCCTGAGCAGAGCAGGAGACCTTCACACATGGATACTTCACAATTCCTACCGCAGAACCAGAGGGGAGCAGAATGGAGATTGCAATGGGGTTTTACCTAAAAAAATAAATCCATCTGCACTAATCTTAAAGCTGAGGAAGAGCTAAAACTAATGCAATATGCACGTATAGAAAAATTTACATTATTAAAATTTATAATGCATTTATTTTATAGAATAAAAGGATATTAAAAAGATACCTAATGGATAACAAAAAACACATGAAAACTCATAAATTCAGATAGTAATAACATGGGCATGCAAGGATAGCTTAGAGAGCACATAACAGGAAAGAAACACAGCCCAGAAGCAGGAGCAAAGACAAGCCAAAAGCAAGGAGGAGACATGTGGGGCTGTGGTTCAAATCTGAAATGTTCCCTGTAGACATTTGTGTTTGAATACCTGACTTCCACACAGTGGTGCTGTTTGTGGGAGGATGTAAAACCTTTGAGACTCATGGCCTAGCTAGCAGAATTGGGTTGCTGATGGCAGACCCTGGAGGTATATCCTCTCTGGCCTGGCCCAAGTCCTCTGCTTCTTGTCTAAGGCTAAGATGTAAGGAGCCCAAGCTGTTCATGCCTATCACTGTGAGTGCTTCGGGTCTTCTGAAACTGGGAGCCAAAATAAGCCTTTCTTCTCTCAAGTAATTCTGTCAAGCATTTTGTCACAGCAATGAGAAAAGCAACTGATACAGCGAATAAGTAGATAATTGTTTTCATGGACTTGGTGTCTCGGGTCAATGTGGGACCGCAGCAAGCGGAGGAGAACACGTCTCCTACTCACATGAACTAGAAGACAAAGAGAGGGACAATCTCCTCTCAGTTGCTCAGTGCCATCACTGGGGATGGGGACCAACATCAAGGTAGGTTCAGAGACCTTGATATGGACCAAAGGAATCAGGAAGAGCACAATTTGATGATGCAGAGGGAGAAGGTGGGGTGATGCAGCCATAGTAACAGAGAAACAGTGGAGCTTCTGCGGACACAGAGGACTGAGAAGAACATCCAAAGAAAGGGCCTCATGACAAGCACTTATGTCAATGTCACCACAGCAAATAGCCATCAAAGAAAGGTTTGTCAAGGACAGAACAGAGCCAATGCTCAGTGGAGGGACAGAAAGAAGAAAGCGAGCATGTGGACCTTGTGGTCTGAATGAGAATGAACTGCATAGGTTCACATATTACAATGCTTGGTCCCTAGTTGGTGGAAGTATTTTGGGAAGGATTAGAAGGGGTGGCCTTCTTGGAGGAGGTGTGTCATGAGGGTTAGGCTTTGAAGTTTCAAAAGTCCATGTCAGGCCCAATCTTGTTCCCTGCCTTATGCTTGCGGATCAGCTGTAAGTTTTTTTTTTTTTTTTGGTTTTTCGAGACAGGGTTTCTCTGAATATCTCTGGCTGTCCTGGACTCGCTTTGTAGACCAGGCTGGCCTCGAACTCACAAAGATCCGCCTGCCTCTGCCTCCCAAGTGCTGGGATTAAAGGCGTGTGCCACCACCGCCCGGCAAGCTGTAAGTTTTTAAACTATTGTTCAGTGCCATGCCTGCCTGCCTCTCAGCACATTTCCAACCATGATGGCCATGGACTCACCCTCTGGAATTGTAAGCAATCCCCCCAATTAAATGCTTTTTTTTATAAGTTGCCTTGCTCATGGTATTTCATCTCAGCAATAGTAACTGAAACTAAGAAGGACTCTAGTGGAGAAAGTCCCCTCTCCAAACACTGAGAACCAGATGTAGAGACAAGAGGGAACAATGAACTAAGGACAACTGTTCCCAGTGTAGGTGTGTTGATTGATGGATCATTCCAGACAAAGAAGATAATAAAAATTTTTGACATTCCAGGTCAAGAAGCTGCATAGAGACAAATCCAAATTGTGTATCTTAGGTAGTAGGAAATCTCATTTTTAGAACAAAGTGGTCTGTCTGTATATTTAATAACAAGAGAATATTAAGTTATACTATTCGGAGTCTGCTGTAGAAAAGAGATATGAGCAATTTCTATATTGTCAGGACACACTACATTCAAAATCACTTTAACTGAGCTGGTGAGGCAGCTCCTTTGGTAAAAGGTGTTTTCCCCACTATGCTAGTTAGACTTATGACACCTACACAAATAGAAGTATCTGAAAGGAGAGATCCTCAATTGAGATGACACCTCCATAAAATCCAGCTGCAAAGCATTTTCTTAAATAATGATGGGGGGGGAGGGGGCAGCCTATTATGGGTGGTTCCATCCCTGGGATGACTATCCTGGGTTCTATTTAAAAAAAAAAAAAAGCCAACAGCCTGAATAAGCCATGATGACCAAGCCAGTGAGCAGCACCTCCCCTCCCCCACAGCCTCTGCATCAGCTCCTGCCACCAGGGTCCTACCCTGTTTGAGTTCCTACCCTGATTTCCTTCAATGATGAGCCATGCTGTGGAAGTGTGAGCCAAATAAACCCTTTCTTCCCCAAGGTGCCTTTTGTCCATGGTGTTTTGTCACAGCCATGGAAACTCTAAGACAAGTCGGTTACAGAGTGGGGTATTACTGTGACAGACCTGACTGACTATGTTGTTTTGGGGAGGACTGTGGAAGGACTTTGGAACTTCGGGCTATAAAAGCCACCGAGTATGGAGAGCTCAGTGGGCTGTTCTGTAGGAGCTTGGAAAAACAAGAATGTTGAGAGCAGTGCAGAAGATGGAGGCCTGGCTATGACACCTCAGAGGGAAGCAAAGACTGTATTGGGCTTTTCTGTGAATAATCTGTGGTTCTGGTCAGCTGTGATTAACAAGATACCAGAACTACTAAAGCAAAACCTCACTTTGCTGAGATACCCGATGCTAGTCGACTAGAGCTGAGAATTTATACATCATGAGTGTGCATGCACACCTACACATAAACAACTAAATCTTTGTTTTCAGTGACTTTTCAAATGATTGCTATTTATTATTATTTCAAATTATTATTATTGACACAACCAATAATACTGTTTTGTGACTGAGAAAACGGTAACAACGTTGTTAAGATCGATTCGCCTCTTTTCATTTCTAGTCCAACCTCTAAAATTTGGAAGTCTTTCTTTCAAATGTCTGTACTTTCTCACCACGAATGACTAATTTTCAGCATTTACAATGACAGTGATGTAAGATAACAATTGTACAATAAAGAGGAAGTACAATAATACACCTACACCACGGAGAGACAGAAATGTAAACAGCCCTGGAGGTAACTTCCCCTCCCTTTTCTATCTAAAACACACAGGAGCGCTCACTAGAGTCAAGGCATATGTTTATCAATTGGGCTGACATCCTACATGCCAGTCCTTAAATAATTTACTGGACCATCAACAGATTGTAGATCCCTTATTAAACATTATTTGCACTAAGGTCATAAGTCTCCAAAATACTTAGGAAGGACAACAGGCAATAATTTCATTTTAATACACAGTTATATATCTGCATCTGTTTGCATGACCATGAATTCACTTCAGCTACTGTTCATGTATCTTATGCACAAAGCAGTGAGAATAATTATTTTCACTAAGACAATGACACTTTGCAATTGTATCCCTTATCCATCTTAAATTTTTGTAGTGTATGTCAAAAAGTTTCATAAATTATACTTAAGCTTGCTGCCCCTGAAAAGAAAAATGAATGAAAGCTGCTGTAATATAAGAATCTGACCCCCTCAAACTCTAAAAGTCAACACCTAGTAAAATCACTCTGTCATCCACCAGCCAGAATCTCCATCTGGAAACCATGACCAGATAATATTGACACCCCATTCCTGGTTCTAAATATATCTGCTAAAGAAAATCAATGGCCTGTATTATATACTAAACACTGTGGCCTCAGACCACTGGCATATAGCCATGTCTATTTCTTTAGTTGGGACTCCAGAAACACACCCAAATGAAAGTCTCAGAAGCAAGGTTCTCAGTAACTTTCTTGTACTTTCCTGCTCTTACCCCACATTTTCCCATGAAGCAAGCTAGAAAGAAACAAGCTCTGCTCCTCCTCAAGGCAGATCATAAAAACTAGAGGCTCCCCTCTTCAGAGCCAGCATAAAACATAACAGTATTTTCTGTAATGTTCTCCACTGCTTTTCTGTGTAACAACTGGCCATAAAGAAATAAAGACCCTCAGCTTAGAGGGGTCTTTCCCTAAACTTGGGAAGAAGGAATGTTAAAACTGAGGGGCAAGGGAGGGTCCTAGTCAGTCTGTTTCTATGATCTCAGACCCTGTCTGTCCAGCTGCATTCTACATGCTATCCTGGCTTCATAAACCCTGCTGCCTTTGGGTTGTCAATCTTGGGGATCAAAGAAATTTAGGTTCCTTTGACCATGTTACTCCATTACCATCTCATCACCATGGATTTCATTCAAATCATCAAGAGGAGAATCTGTCCTTTTCTACAGTTTATATACTGTCTAAATACACTTTTTGTTGCTAACATGTAAGTTCTGATAAAGCTCAACTCTATTGGAAAAAAGAAACAGACACCACACACCCACACAAACGAAGTGCAGTGGCTTTGACGTAGATAATTATCTATAGCCCCCAGGAAAGGTTTTATTTTTCCATTTAATAACCTATTCTTTTGCTTAAGGCTTATAGTCTTATAAAATGGTTATCTTTCAAGCTCTTCCCCGACATATAAATATTAAATATTAAATATAAATATTAAAAACTTAAACTTATAAGGACATGACAATGCTTCTTGGAAGATTAAGTAACACAATGTCTAAGATAATCTGTCTGCCTATCTGTACCTATACAACTTTCTACCTATGAGATCTGAGAAATACAGTATTTTGGGGATCTAAGGAGAGATAGCTTAGTGAATAAAGTACTTCTGGCATAAGCGTGAACACCAGAGTTCAGATTCCTGGAGCCCGTGCAAAAGCCAAGCGGTCACAGTAACTAGCTGTAATCTCAACAGGAAGCCAGAGACAGAATATGGTCATAGACAGGACAAGCCACAACTACTGAGCTCTGAGTTCAGAAAGAAACCTTGTTTTAATAAGAAGAAGGCACCCAACATCAACTTTGGATTTTCACATACACACATGCGTTCATACCCATCTATGCCTGTGAACCCACACACATACAAATACCATATATACACATACATTTTAGGATTCCAATGCCAGGTTTCCAAAATGGATTCTGTACTATGCATTTTAAAAGGCCAGACTTTAGGTGTAGTTGGACATTTAACTTTCATTAGTGCAAATTAAAGGCAGTTACTGGGAACAGTCCGGTAAAGGCCTCTTGAGTTGCACTCTGGTTATGATATAGAGAGCAGCCAGGGCTGTGGAAACCAGTCACAGGTAGAGCGTGCACCCTTCCTGCCTCCTTGGTGTGAATGAGGGGGTTTCCCCTCACCATTCCATTCTAGAGCTGCTCTGGCTGGATCCCCTCAGCCAGTGCTCCTGAAAGTGTGGATGTTAGTTCAGTTTCTGCAAAATAAGAATGGCACTGTTTGGCTTAAACACTGAGAAGTGTCTGCTTCAGGTTTACATCTCAAGTTAGCAATGTTCCCTTTCCTTATCCTTGAGCATCTTATGGATGCGCTCACAAAGGCCAGGCACCCTGCAATAAAACTATAAGGGAAAAGAGGTGCACGTGGGCTAGAGAGAGACAGAGAGGGGTCACTCAAGAAAGTGCCACACACAAGGTGTTCACCTCCTCATCCCATGACTGTTATCACTCTGCCCTTGCTGCCTGTTACGTTCAAGCCTGGGCCATACACTGAATATCATCTGCTTCTTCACTCTAGCAATGTCAACAAAGCCTATCAAGGACCTACTATGTGCCAAGCACGTCATATTCCTAAAAATACATCAGATTCTCGGTGACTGCTATATCACTGCAGTTTAGAAATAAGGAAGAAGAGAGTCTTGCTATTTTTGTTCTTCTTTACTCTTAACATATTCATGAGTCAGGAGGGCAGGGAAAGCAGGGGACACACTTCTGAGGAGGTGATGTTTACCAATAAGTAACAACAAGACAACAGGAAAGACCCCTCCCCAAAAAGACACAACTTACAAAGAAATATTTTTTACATGTTTAGATAGATACACCCTGCCCTGTAAGAGTGTACACTAGATAAACCACAGTCTTTTCTCCATGATTCAAGATCTCAAGAAAGATCTATGCTAAAGGCCCTGATGGAGGACAGCAGGCTGGGGGGTCCGACAGCCTAGAGACAGGCTGCCTGGGCATTCACCAACTTGTCACACTCCTTCACCTCCAGAAGCAGGTGGGCTGGGTGATGCGTAAGGTATGGTTTACATACTCTTAAAGGACATTACATTCATTCACATAAAGACCAGGAAGTGAGCATAAAATGCAAATAATTATGTGGTTGTTACAGGGTTAAAAAATGGTATTTATAGCTGGAGGAGAAGGTTATGTTGGCATTTTGCTGGGGTGAGGGTAGGGAATGAGAATAAGTTCTTTGGGATTCCATATGAATCATACCAGCAATTGACTCTTTGGTGTGGAAGTTTTAAGACAAACACATTTTGGTTCAAAGGCCATTAGCTTTGCAGATGTTGTGATTCTCAGCAATGCCTGGATGGCAAGGCTGCTCCAATGGGCTCCCAGAGGGAAATGGGGATCGGCGATACACACAGGCCCTAAACACAGGCTCTGGAGAGTCTCAGCTCTCTGGGACAAGAGAGTAAGATAAGCCAGTTCCAGCTGTTCAAGAAACATTGTACAGAAGAAACACCAAATGCATGCCCATCTCTACTGCCAAGGAAAGCCAGGTGCATGTAATACAAGAGGCATGAGGTCCCTGGGCCCTAAAGGCCTCAGTTCTACCTAGAACAGAAATCCAGCAGTGAGCTCCAGCCATGGACCCATACACAGATGCTATCCTGGGATTTCTAGATCACCACCATCTCCTGAAAATCTGAGTTTGTAATACAGAACTTTCCAAAAGTTACCTCAGAATTTTTTTACTTAGTACACCATAAGCAAATAAACACATCTGTGGATTTCTTCTAGTCCATGGGGATCAACAGTCTCTACACTCTAGCCTGAAGGCTACCCTGGAAGTGTTTGGATTCAATCAAGGGGACTTTAAGATACCTACAGCTGAAATCAAAGAAGAGGTTATTTCATGTAATATTAAAAAAAAAACAGAAAGGTGAAAAAAAAGACTTCCATCAATCTTTTGGGACAAAACAAATTAATATTTTAAATCTACATAAATATTATAGAATACAGCCAACATATCACCTCACTGGTGAAGTACTTGTCATTTTGGAGGAAAAGAATTTGACATTGGTAGAATCAAACTGTCCCCATAGAAACCCAAGAACTATCCTACCACCGCTGACAATGGCATGACCAGATACTGTGATGTGTCCCCTGTGCCCAGTGTTTAAATTCCACATCAACTCTACAGGAAACACATGACAAAGAGCATACTGTCATGGTTAGCTTCAGCTGTGAACTTCCCATGATCAGTTAGGAAGAAGAAACCTCAACAGAGGAATTTCCTAAATTCTACACACTGCCCTGTGGCTTTATCTCTAAGGCATTTTCTTGATTGCTAATTGATGGACAAGAATACAGCTTACTGTGGACAGTGCCATCCCCAGGCAAGTGGTCCAAGACTATTTAAGAAAGAAAGCTGAGCAAGCCAGAGCAGGCTAGCCTGTAAGAAGTGTTCCTTCAAGACTTCTGTCTCAAACTCTTTCCTTGAGCTCCGGCCATGGCTACCCTCCATGATGGAGTGTAACCTGCAAATCTTTGAAGAAACACATTGTTTCCCCAAGTTGCTTTTGGTCATGGTGTTTTATCACAGCAACAAAAACCACACTAAGATAAATATATTAATTCATTAATTGATGACATCAACAGGAAATAATTTGATGTGGGAAATGAGACAGGCTACCTACCAGTCACCCATTCAAAGCTAAGCGGAGAGGAACTAGGAGGAACCAGTCTAGACCTGAGTCCAGCAGACCTGAAGATTAGATGCAATGTGTGCATCTCAACCCGCTTCTAACAGCCTAGCTGGAAAGGGCATTTTAGAAACAGGGGAGTTCAGTTAATGGACAAGGTAATGGTATCCACTAAGGAAATAATTCTTAATTTTGTGAAGACACTCCTGTGGTTATACAAGCATTATTTGTTGATTTTTGGAGATGTGGGCTGCACAGCTTAGGGACTAAAATCATGTTACCTGTAATTTGCTTTTAAATACTCTTGGGGGGAAAATTGATGAAGCAGACACAGGAAAATATTAACTTAGATCAAGGAGACCAAAGTGAGCTGGTGCCGTGGGGATGTGGACCTTTATCACATGGCAGTAGGGTCTCAGGATTCTTAATCAGGGAACAGAGGACTTTTTCCGCATGCTATACTTCCAAAGCCCTTCAGCCCATTTGTTTCTAAATTCAAAGCAGAAGCTGCTGAAAGAACAAATGATGGTGACCCAATTATATAAAAGTCAGAACTAAAGGCTCACCACACATGACCATGACCCAATCATGTACAAGTCACTACTAAGGTTTCACTGCACAAGACAATGACCCAGTCTTGTAGGGCACCATAGGGCTCGTCACACACTCTGACCTGAGAAACAACATCTTTCAATGCTCAGTAAGGAAACATGAAATCCCAGAGCTAGTTTGTCATCTTAAGTAGCAGCTGAAGAGTCTCTGTCTCTTCTTCTGAAACTTCAAACTGAGAAAACTTCAAGGAGGAAAAGTGGGTGGAGTTATATAAAACTTAACCTTATTCTGTTCTTACACCTATGACAAAAGGTCAAATGTCTAGAGACTCAACGTAGTTAAAAGGAAAACTTTCTGGTCTTACTAGCAAAGCACATCTATTCCAAATCCAACATTCCCAACTCAAAAGCCCTTATGGGCTACCATGGATTACAATGGGCAGTAGTTTGAATGTGCAAAGTATGGAATCATACACCTCGGTGTGGAAGATCACTGCTGATCACCTGCTCTGATGACTCAGGCATTGCCTGAACTTTTGGCCCTCAAGAGTGGCATTCTACACATCATGATTTACTGACTCTTGCTTGCCTTGGTTTCTTCATACACAAAGTAGAAACAACGATGCATACTGTGTGTAAACAGTTCAAACCTTCAGTCCCAGGCACTTAGCAGCATTGGCTAGTGTGTGTACGGCCATTGTAGAGGCCTACCACAGATACTAATCTCTTAACAGGACAGACCCCCCCCCCAATTCTTCAGACTGTACCCTTTGTCAAGAACCCTAACAAGGATCTGAAGAACATGTAGGCCAAGGTGACTGGGTCACAAATGATAACACCTGACCAAGGCCTTGTTAGTCTAAGTGTCCCAAAGGTGTCAGCTGCAAGCTGCGTCAGCCTGTCCACATTTCCAGGATCCACACAGGATATGAACACCTTAAACAGGTACCTGCGTACCTTGGCCCTACCAACACACACAGGTATTCATATCCACATTGCTTTGGTCCTGAACTATGCTGGCTGTACTCCAGGACTCAAACTGAGACCCAGGTATTGAACTCAGTTATAAGTTGCAGCTTCATTTTCACCTTAGGGTCCCAAAGATACACAGGACCCCTCCCCGAGTCCCAGGATGGTACCACAGTTTAGGCCTCTGACTATTAGCACTAGGATGCTAGCAAGCTGCTGTGTCATCTGTGTAGGGCTGGTGGCCTCATGTAGGAGGAATAAAGTCTGCCATTGAGCAGAAACAAGGCCTGCTGTTAAATAGCGCATGCGTGGCTGGGCTTCCACGTGCAGCTGACCTGAGAGACCTGCCTAGAGATTGATGACACCACACCAGGTAATGAGACACGAGCCAATGAGGAAGAGCAGCAGCCTGCAGTTCGGGAGCCAGTGGGACCCTGGGTAGAGGGCATAAAGGGAACCCCCTCCTCTTTTGGAAATAAATGAGTCTGCTTTTGCCTCTTACTACGGTTAAGATCGAGACCCGGGATCTGGGTCTTGAATCTGCGTCAGCTCATCCCTGCCCTTAAGAGACCTGGGCATGGGCCACGACAACAGCCTCATGTGCTGTTGGTACAATAAGCATGAGACACCATGACTCATCACCCTCCCACTTCATGCCTCACCTACCCTGACAGCATACTTCCACTGTACTCAAACAGCAGGACCTGTGCCTGTTCTATCAGAAAGTATCTACAAGACCCCCTGGGCAAACAGAGCGGCCTGCTGATCCCAACTCTAACTGTGGATGTTGCTTCAGCCTCTGCCTTGGTTCTTGAACAGTGCATGACTCACTACCTCCATTTGAGTGGGATGATAGCCAAGGTGACCCATGGCATCTGTGTGTTCCCTCATCCATCTCTCGTGTCCTTGGCTCTTTCCAGACTCCTAAAGCTAAGGGGTTGGTACAAGGGCCCTGATCCTCCATTCCCAGCCACATGTTGGCTATGTTTATCCAAAGAGAAACTTCTGGGATCTACTATGGTATGGATGAATTCATCCCTCTGTAAGGTATGAAATAGTATATATAGTACAAATGTCAGTACCGAATACCTATTTGCCCAACATTCCTTTATCTGCCAGCCTTGAGTCTGCCTCCCTTCACACTCACCTGGCATGTGACTTCTGGTGAGTTTTCTATGTTGTGTCCCTAGAGCCCCTGTGAGAATCAGAACAGGGACTTCCCTTGAATGCCCAAGGGAGGAGGGTAAGGAGCCCACAGCACCTCTAGGAAGAAGAAAACACCTATTCTCTAGGCTGGCATCCCTGGGCCACTAAACATTCCAATCACACTGTATTTAAGGAGCTCAAGTCAGTGTACTGCCCCCAGTCACACGCAAGATATCTGGGCCTACGACAGTGATCAAGCAAGGCTGTGGCCTCGAGACACACCAGCTTTGCAAGATGAGATGTGGAGGAAGGCCTCAGGGGCCCACTGCTGTCCCACCAGGGACAACAGCTGTTCTACCCCTTTGGGCCATAGGACACATCACAGGGAAGGGACCTCTACAGGTATTATGCCATTGGAACACGCCAATGAGAGAGAGATAAGTGAACACTACCACAAAAGATGCAAATAGGCTCCAGGCAAGATGAAAAGCAGCAGCCAATATAAGAAGCAGCAACTTCTTCTGAGTATGGTGAGCTTTCAATGACAGAGTAGAAGAGGGAAGATGAAGAGATTTAGTGGGCCCAATTCATGCAGACTTTAAGTTATTTCTGAGGGACACTGGGGGCTGTAATAGGCTCTAGAAGGTGAAAACTAAAGTCCAATCCTAGCCACCAGAAGCCATGCTAGCAAAGGTGCCAGCCAGCAAAGCCCAGTCAGTAAAGTGACTGGCACACAAGCATGAGGACTTGAGTTCAAATCCCAGAACCCACATAAAAAAAAGCAAAGTGTGATGACACTGGTGGAGACGTGGACACAGCTGGATCCCTGGGGCCAGCTGGCCAACTAGACTAGCCTAGTCAGCGAGGTGCAGGACAGTGTAAGGCCCTGTCTTAAAAACAAAACAACAACAACAACAAACTCAAGGTGCACAGTACCCAAGGAAACACCCACCCACACAGACACACAGAAAAATACAAGTCAAAGCTGGGGCCAAGATGGAGTTGCAACCCTGGGACAGCAAAGCTAGAACAAAAGGCTCAGAGGCAGCCAGGTTTCACCCTGACGCTGCAAAAGGGACAACAGTGCTTCGGCCTCGTTAGCCTCTCACGTGTTCTAAAGGATTAGATTATCTCTTGCTCTGTACTGTTCTGGAGGCAGGCATGGTAGTGTGTGTGTGTGTGTGTGTGTGTGTGTGTGTGTGTGTGTGTGTGTGTGTGTGTGCTCTGTACTGTTCTGGAGGCAGGCATGGTAGTGTGTGTGTGTGTGTGTGTGTGTGTGTGTGTGTGCACAGCACATAGGAGGCAGAGGCAGAACAACCAAGAGCTTAAGGCTAAACTGGCCAAAAGGACACAGTGAGTCTGTCTCAAACAAACAATGCATCTGGAGGGAGGAAAAAAAGTCACAGCACTTTGTCACTGTAGAGAACATACAGACTGGATGTCTGTGGCACAGGGTGACAAGAGACTCAATCTGCACCTTATGCCTTGACATCCCGTTCTACACAGCACTGATTCCAGACAAACGTGCTCCAGTTTTAGATGAAGAACTATGTGACTGTCCTTTTATGGCATCCAGGTGAGGCCCATCTCTCCCACTGCCATTCTTCACATGGGCAGTCTGCAGCAATGCTCCAAACAAAGGGTCTTTATTTAGACTTAGATTTGGCTACAGTGGAGATGAGAAACAGGCTTGTATTCTAAGTGCTGCACTGTGGCCCAGTGAACCAAAAAGGAGAAGGGTGTGCCAGCATAGGCCTCTCAAGAGAGGACTGGTGAACTCCCAGGGGTCTGAGGGGTCACAGGCTGCCAGGGTGCAGCTCAACCAACATCAGATCTTAGAGCCTTCGTCGCTGCCACCCACTGTGTTAGAAGAACAAAGAGGAAATACTCTGTATCTCCGCAAGTACCTCCAAGTTACCAAGCAGGCCAAGTATCACATTCTGTCTCCCTGGCCTCCCACATCAGTATCCCCTGTCATGCTCAAGCCAAGGGACGTCTACAGTGAGAGATCCAATGCCTACCCTGACTTCTCTCAGGGAGACAGGGTTCCAGAGAGGCAAGGGTTAGGGAATATTGAGGAGACAGGCTAGGGGTGAAAGGAGGATGCTTGCTGGCCCAGGGCTCTGAAGGACACAGTAGATGGCAGGGAACACACTGCAAAACCTGCACTTGGTGCTTGTGACCACGACCTAATGATATCTCGGCACTTCCGTGGGCTGATTACAGGGGCTTCTCCCTGGACTCCAGCCTTTTTCTGCAGGGTGGAGTTATCTGACATACCATGACACAGGTGGTTTTGAAAGGTTTGTTAAGGGCAGGTGGAAAGAGAATAAAGGTCATCAGGAAAATACAAAGTAATGAGGCAAGGTATAAAAGAACAACAATAAAGGAAACAACAGCAAACAAGTAAACAAAAAGAGGGGACCCTGGAAAGGAAAAGACCCCTTCACCACCCCAGAGTCTGAAGAATCCAGTGAGAATTTCAGGGTGTTAGCAGCAACATTTCCTGTGGAAGTCAACTTCATGAGACAATACTCCTTGTATACAGAGAAACTTCAAAGAAGGATGTTAAGATAGCAATGGTCCATGCTTAAGATCTTAGCACATATGACCAAGGACAGTTTTTAATTCCTGCCCAGCTGAAAACTTGAAATTTTCTGAGACTCTCTCAGGAAGCCCCACAGTCAAAGGCATATCTTTACCTTGCTGTACAATCCTGTGACTGATGGTTTTTATCTTATGAGACTGTTACTGTATCCAAGACACCCTATGATCCCATTCAAAATACAGAAGTGGGGGGAAAGTCCTTGGAAACTCTTTGGGCCTAGTGACTTCAAGGAGCTCAGATCCACATTTGGGTATGTACTACCTCTCAACACCTCTCTTTCTGTTAATCTTCATGTTCAAATCTTTGTTGAAGTATCTTCCTAATAAACTTCAACCCAAACTCCAACCCCAGGGCCAGGAGACAGAAGGTGCCTGCCCTCAAGTCTAATAATGGTAGTGCCATCCCCAGGACCCATAGGATGGATGAGAACAGATGCCCATGAAGCTCTCCTCTGACCTCCACAGCCACATAGCTTCTGAAAAGAATTCCTCGGGCTGCTGCAGGGGCTGTACAGACGGTGTCTCCAACTGAAGGTCCTGTTACTCTGACCTGCCCTAGCCTGTGCTACTACCACATCCTTCCTACTTAGCAAGCAAGAGAGGAGAGGGGAGAGAAAGGAAGGAGAAGGGAGAGAAGAGGAGACAGGTGATGGGATGTTTCCATTACTGATCTAAGACAATGAAGGGGTACTGTTTCTGGGTCCCTTTTTGGCACTGATCCATCAGGCTACACTATTTGTCTTTCTAATTTGCATCTTTGTTTTTAACCCAGTCCCTAAGAAAAGTCCTTATTTTTCATACAAAAAGAAAAAAAAAGGTTTGAAATTTCTTGTGTTCTTATATTTTGAGCCCAACTGCATTACAGTTTTTTAACTTCAGGTCTTAATAACAAACTGAGAAATAGGATTATAACCTACTTCATTTTTTTTTTTTTGGTTTTTTTCGAGACAGGGTTTCTCTGTGTAGCCCTGGCTGTCCTGGACTCACTTTGTAGACTAGGCTGGCCTCGAACTTGCAAAGATCCACCTGCCTCTGCCTCCCAAGTGCTGGGATTAAAGGCGTGCACCACCACTGCCCGGCTCCTACTTCATTTTTTTAAAAAGTATTTTTTAAGATGTATTTATTTAACTCAGTAATAGAGACAAGAATATTAGAAAACCTCCAGATAACATGTGGACAGATGTTGAAAGTGCCCTGTGTTGTCTATGGAAGCTAAGAGGTTAAGAAAGGAAAGATGGTGGCAGAATGGCCCAGCAGATAAAACACTTGCAAATCTGACAGCCTGAGTTTGATCCCCCAAACCCATATACAGGTGACAGAAAAGAACCAACTACACAGAGTTGTTCTCTGGCCTCCACATGCACAGCATGGAATACAGACCCCTACACAACATTAACATATATATGCATATATATATACATATATATAACATATATATATATATATTTTTAAAGGTCATCTGAGTTGAATTGGAATGTACGTGGCAGGATAGCAGGTGACGTTTGATAGGGATGGAATTTGAGAATTCTAGGAAACAGCATCATTTCAGGTTGGTGTGTGTTGGGGGGAGAATTCCTGGAATTAGTGACAGGGTTGCCCTGGAAGGGAAGAGGGAAGCACAGGGTTTTCCTGTCCCCACGTCTACTGTAATTTTCCCTTTGTGTGAGCACGGGAAGGTGAGTCAGCCCTGCAGTGGGGTCCACAATCAGAGGGGATGTGTCTCTCACACATTCTCACCACTGTCAGTGCAGGCGGAAAATGCTTAGGCTTTCCGGCTCTCACACTCTCTGGGACTCACCCACCCAGAGAGCTTGTCTTCCAACACCTGTTCGAAGAACACTGAAGTAAACAAAGCTCTTTAAACAATATATCAATATTTGCTTCAGTTTTATTTTTGGATAATTTCTCTTCGTTTCATTCTAGAAACTCACACACTGTCTTTAATAGGCAGAATTCAGTGATGTGTGACAGGTGGGTAGTCAGACAAGAAGGGTGTGACATTCACTGGCAGTAGCGGGTTCTCTGGGGTATATGGGGAGGACAGCAAGGGACATTGAAAGAGAAATCATTATGCAGGATCTCCTGCATCAAGGAGGGGTCTTGTCATAAGAAGGCCATAAGACAAAGCACAAGGGGACAACAAGAGCCTGATGACATGGATCCCCAGTGGCCATCTGCTCTCCTTCGAGATCATTCCACCACAAAATAAAAGAGAGCCTTGGACAGGGGACAGTAAGCTGTCTAGTCTTTCTTCTAAAACTGCTGACCTGTGTCACTTGAGGGAGTAGTTGGACTTTGTGCACAACACTGAACTATCTGAACAATAAATGAGAAAACCAGGCTTGAACACTTCTAAATCTCAGCTGGGCCACAAAGCTCAAGAGCTCTGTGCTCCAAAGTCTGGTTCAAATCCTTTCAAGCTGTTTTACCACCATCCTGCCTCCTGCCCGGAACACACTACCACATCCTCCAGACGGCCTAAGTGGCCAAAAAAGGCCAGGGAGTATCATGAGCAGCTCAGAAATATGAGTGCTGAGGCACCCAGAAAGCTCAGACCCCCAAAGCCGGCATCAGCGATACAACATAAACCACCAGCTTCGCCCAGATACCCCAGCCCTTCATGTAGACTGCACACGTCAAGGAAACCCAGCTCAAGAACAGTACACGGTTTTAGCTTCCCCTAGTTAGGAATCAAAGCTCAAAACAAAACCCAGAAAAGCCATCCCTCAGCATCTGAGGAGAACAGGCTCTATTTCCTCCCATGGATCCCAAATCTCAATTGCTCATGTCAGTTAAATAAAATTCTGGCCCATGGTATTTGCAAATAACTAGTGTATGCCTTCACAATACTTTAAAATCACTTCTACATCTCTCATAATTCCTAACCTAAACACTGTGTAAGTCACTGCTGTACTATATTGCTTAAGAAATAATGGGGGGGGGTGATAACATGACACTGTACATGTTCAGTGCCATTATCATCCCCCCCCCAAATATTTCTGATTGAGGACTAGCAGAATCCAAGGGCCCAGAACCAGAAGAGGTGGTAAAATAAGCAGAGCCATATTCCCAAACCAAGGGAAGGAAGAAGGCTTCGGCAGGATAGACTTTCCTCAAGCAGTCAGCCCAAATGAGGGGAGCCAGCTAATACCATGCAAATACCGCCCCTGGTCAGCTGCATCACCATCAGGCACTAAAGCCAACCTCCCAGATGGCTCTGCAGAAGCCTTGTGGGTGGGCCCAGTTGCACACCTAAGTTTGAAAAGGATTTACTAGACAGGCCTTCTGGCTCAGGCCTACAATTCCAGCATTCAAGGGGCCGAGACAAGAGGACCACAAGTTCAAAGCTGGTCTAGGCAACCTAGTGAGCCCCTGTCTCAAAAGGAAAAGGAAAAGGCCAGTGGGAGGAATGCATTTAGTTGCTGAGCACTTGCCTAACATACACAATCCCTAACACTACCCCTAAAAGTTCACCAGGTTCTCCAGAAGACAAAACAAAAACAAAAAACCATACCTGGCTCCAAATATGTCCTTTTTGGCGAGGTCAATTCCAGACACAACTTTTACTCTGAGAATACGGGATTCTCCCTGTTAGAAAAGAAAAGGAAAAATAACAAGGTTAAAACTAATCCTATATAATAGACAGCTCTCTCAACTCAAAGTCTCAAGTCAGTAATTTCTACTCAGCCCAATACTGAATATACTTCAGTTCATGCTCAGGCAATTCCTGCTCACAGTCAAGTTCAGAAGGCAACACTGCAGCTCTACCATGCTAAGACTGGAGCCAGGCATGGTGACATACTTAGAATCCTAGTGCTCAGGAGGTAGAGGTAGGAGGCTCACCACAAGTTCCAGGCCATCTTAGTATACACAGTGAGGTCCATGTTAGTTACGGCTATGTATCCAGAATCTGTATTTTAAAAAGTCCAAATAGGAGGCTGGGAAGATAGCTCAGTCAGTAAAGAGTTTGTCGTGCAAGCCTGAGGACCTGAGTTCAATTCCCAGAACCCACATGAAAGAACTGGGCATGGTGTGAGTTTCCAATCCCAGTGCTGTGAGCATAAAGAAAGGAGGATCCCTGGGGCTCGCTGAGCAGCAAGCCTGGCTGACTTGCTGAATTATAGGCTAGCGAAAAACCAAATCTTTAAAGAAAGGAAAAAAACAAAACAAAGAAAAACCAAAACAAAGGTAGATGGCATTCTGAGGAAAGACATTTGATATACAAACACAATGGAAAAAGATGCTAAGATTCTGGAAACTGAAGCATCCTGATTAATGAAGCCCAAGTTTAATTTTAAGCAACCAGGTCATTAACATCAATTACTTTGGATATTTGAGGAAATATTGTCTAGTTGTACCAAGAACACAAACACAGAAGCTTGCTGAAGTAATATCTTCCAATAGCCAGGTATCAAAATCACTATAAATAATTCCTCCTTTCAAGTGCATATATTTATAAATGAGGCTAGGGATAGAACAGAAACACATTTTATGTAGCAAAATATCTTTTTAAAAACAAAGTGTTCCTCAAAATGCAGTATTAGCAAGCCAAAATAATTCCTTTGTTCTAATAAAAAGAAATCAAAAGTCTCATACTGAAAAGTAGCCTTCTCAGACTGGTTAGTCAACTTTTCATCTATCCATCCAATCATCCATTTCCTCACTCTTTCTGATATTTCTTAAGTATTTATTATGTAATGGCCCTGAACTTGGCCTTCAGATAAAAACAGAAGTATGTTCTTAGGCCTACTGTAAGACACCACCACACAGGTAGCAGGCAAAGGGCCAAAGATTGAGGAACACCAGAGGATGGATGAGGTAGCGTAGAAGGAGGACTGAAACAAGGTCACAGAAGTCTGAGTTTGGGTCGCTATTAACATAAACTGAAATAGAGGGTTGTGTCCAACATGCCTAGGCAACAAACCAGATGGCCAATGGGAAAAAGACCGGGTCTGAGTTAGAAAGGGCAGAGCTAATCAGCACAGAACTGGAGGTTGGCAGTCTCAGACAATGGTCTGCAAAAAGTTATCCAAGAATTTAAAAGGAACTGATGACTAGGAATGGAGCCCTTGGAACACGAGTGCTGAGCAACAAGAGAGAAGCAACCAAAAATTCATCTGCCAAGTAAGGTGAGGCCTGGGAAGAAAACCTATATGATTGCAATAACAAAGGAGAAAACCGAGATCCAAGATGGCGCCAACCATAGAGCATTGTATCTGAGTAGTAGGTGAATGAGATTAGTCACTGTGGAGTGAATGTGAGGTCCTGTAGCCGACTGAAACACAGACCGTGTCTGAATTTCTGAGGCCAACACTGAGACTGGTCACCCTGAGATCAGCCAGCTTGGTCACCTGCCTGGAGGGGAGCACCGGTTAGGGCAGATCTAGCCCACGAGTGGATCCAACCCTGGCTCCAGCCACAGATCAGCGGTCACGCCTGTCTGCCGATATCCAGCCTGCACAGGGACCTGTACACCCAACATGGAAAAACAGCCAGACCACAAGAGCAAAGGTAAGTAAGACTTTCTTTCCAGAGTTCCCAACATGGCGGCACAGTGTGCTCTGTAACTGGGTGGCAGAAACCTAACCCAGTCATAGCAAAGCAATTAGGAGCCAAGATTGACTGCAAACAGAGCCGGGGGCGACTGTGTGTTCTCCACAAATATTGGGGCAGGTCACTCAGCCTAGCACCCAAGCGTTTGAGGTAGTCAGCAACAGGCACACTGATTGGCCCCATCTTGGGTGGATCTCCCTGCCTGCAAGGTCAGCCTAGCTGCTGAACCAGAACGACTGACTGTGTCAGTAAGCAGAGAACACAGGACCAATCACAGCTCTACCTGCCTTTCTGAGGAGACCTGCCAGCTCTCAGGTCCTCAGAGGATAGCCCCCTCCACACTCAAATCCCCTGTATATTGGTCCAGTTGTGTCACAACCAGTTGAGAAGAGCAGCAGTCACTCTCCAAGAGCCAGTCTATTACAGGAACTTACCCACCATCTGGAATCTGGAGGTGGACACCAGGATCTCAGGATCACCCAACCCCCAGAACAGGGAGTTTTCCTGAGCACCAAGGTCAACTAACAAAAGAAACAAACAGACAATACTAGGGTCAATCAGATGACAAAAGGTCAGCGCAAGAAGATGGTAAAAACAAAACAAAATGATGTCTCCAGATCCTAGCTAAAATGCTACAGACAACTTGGGACATCCTAACACGACTGAAACAAAGGAAAATGACCTTAATCCTGTGCTTATATTAATGATAGAAGGCCTAAGGAAGGAAATCAAATATCTCAGAGAGCAGCAACAAAATACTGCAAAAGAGGGATGGTAATGAATAAAGTGCTTAAAGGAACAGAAGACCTGAAAAGGGAAATTGAAGCAATGAAGAAAATGCAATCTGAGACATCCATAGAACTGGAAAACCTTAAGAAAAGAATAGGAAATACAGACACTAGCATCACCAACAGAATACAAGAGATGGAAGAAAGAATTTCAGGCACAGAGGATAAAATTGAAGAAATTGATGCATCTGTCAAAGAAAATGTCAAATCTAAAAAAGTCCTGACACATACCTTCAGGAAATCAAGGGCACTATGAAAAGATGAAATCTCAGAATAATAAGAATAGAGGAAAGAGAAGATTCTCAGCTCCATGAACCAGAAAATATCTTCAACAAAATCATTGAAGAGAATTTCCCAAATCTAAAAAAAGAGATGCCTATAACGGTACAAGAAGCTTACAGAACTCCAAATAGATTAGACCAGAAAAGAAAATCCTCCCGCCACATAATAATCAAAACACTAAATGTACAGAACAAAGAAAGAATATTAAAAGCTGCTAGGGAAAAGGGTCAAGTAACATACAATGGCAAACCTATCAGAATCACACCTGACTTTTCATCAGAGACGTTAAACGCCAGAAGAGCCTGGATAAACGTCTTGCAGACCCTAAAAAAACCACAAATGCCAAGTGACTATTATTCCCAGCAAAACTGTCAATCAACATAGATGGAGAAAACAAGATATTTCATGACAAAGCTAAATTCAAACAATATCTATGCACAAATCCAGCTCTACAGAAGATGTTAGAAGGAAAACTGTAACCCAAAGAGGGTAACTACACACAAGAAAGCACAGGAAGCAAATAGCATGCCTGCAGCAAAAACAAAAGAAAAGAAGCTCACTCACACACTTATTTCCACCAACATCAAGATGGCAGGAAGTAACAATCACTGGTCATTAATATCTATCAACATCAATGGACTCAATTCCCCAATAAAAAGACACAGGCTAGCAAAATGGATGCAAAAACAGAATCCCACATTCTGCTGCTTACAAGAAATACACCTCAGCAAAAAAGATAGACATTATCTCCAAGTAAAGGCCTGGAAAAAGATATACCAAGCAAATGGACCCAAGAAGCAAGCTGGAGTGGCCATTCTAGTATGCAATAAATTGGACTTTCAACCAACATTAATCAAAAGAGATGGGGAAGGACACTATATACTCATCAAAGGAAAAATCCACCAATATGAAATTTGAATACTAAACATCTATGCCCCAAATGTAAGACCACCCACATTCATTAAAGAAACACTACTGAAGCTCAAATCCCACATTGAACCTCACACATTAGTAGTGGGAGACTTCAACACACCACTCTCACCACTGGACAGATCAACGATACAGAAACCAAACAGAAATAATGAACCTCACAGATGTCATGAATCAAATGGACCTAATTGATATTTACAGAACATTTCACCCAAAAACAAAAGAATAACTTTCTTCTCAGCACCTCACAGAACCTTCTCCAAAATCGACCATATAGTCGGTCACAAAGCAAGCCTCAACAGATACAGGAAAATTGAAATTACCCCTTGTAACTTCTCAGACCATCATGGAATAAAGCTAGACTTCAACAATAACAAAAACAACAGAGAGCCTGCAAAAACATGGAAACTGAACAACTCTCTCCTCAATGACCTATGGGTCAGGGAAGAAACAAAGGAGAAAACCAGGGAAAAGCCACAGGTGGATCAAATCTGATATTGGGCCTTTGCTAATTAGCCACATGTCCACTATAAATTCGTATGGGCAGCTGGACATGTGCTGGAGATGACTTGCACCCCAGGAGACTTCCATTTATCCATGTATCCCCCACTCCCATTCTTCCTCTGTCCCTTTTCTGACAGAACACTGCTTCTACATGAATACAGAGGAAAATGCAAGGACGTAAAGGAAGATATTCTCAAAATGTCTGTGCTAGCAGTATCAGCTCATCAGTACTTTGTTAGAACTGCGTTCATTCTTCACCATCCAAAACAATAGCAGTATCTGGCAGCCCTCAAAGGATTGATCAGCAGAGGGAAAATAAGGGCAGACTAATCAGGGATAATGAAGACACCATGCTTCCTTAGTGGGGCAGCCTCCCAAGTAGTTACCAAAGCGCCTCCAAGTGCTGCTGGGATAGCTCTGATCTATCTCTTATATACTTACAGACCAGGGGTCAAGAATTTTTCTATGTGGCACATGGTGTTCTGCAGGTGGAGGCTCTTTTCTGCTTCTCCCCAAGCTGTCATTTGCTCCTGGTTATGTGGTGCCTCCCAGAGCCTGCTTGTATTGAGGGATGACAACAGTGAAACTATTTTTTACATATGGATCAAAATCTGCAGAATTCTTTGTATGCCTAAGAAGTGTATGTGGCCTGATAGTGCCCAACGCATAAAAACTGAGTGCCAACCACATACCTACCAAATGAATGGGTCCATGCCTGATCAAAAGGAAACAAAGAGCCTCAATATAAATACTGGTACCAAGAGGTCTCCTAAATGCAGCCATGCTGAGGGTGTGTGTGTGTGTGTGTGTGTGTGTGTGTGTGTGTCTTGGGAAAGTGAGAGGGGTGGAATCTAAGGACACCACAATGGATGGACATTGTTAAAAGAGGTGACAGGCTAGTCCCAAGTGCCACTAAAGGACACCTGGCAGTAAGGGGAGACACATGAAATGACCCTGAGGTAGAGAAACAAGTACCTGTTAAACCCTGAGTGTTGCTTCTGTTCAACTCAGACACAGCTGTGGCTGTCTGCCTCTGTGGTGGTGGATGTGGAGGAGATGAAGGGATGAGGTCTGTGATGGAGAACAAGGGACTCCCACACCAGGGAAGAGAAGATATAAGCACGCTAGTGAGAAACTGCTCATCCTCCTCCCGGAACTTTCAGAAAGCCTGAGTAGAGGTCTGTCCCGCAAAGATTATTTGATATGGACCTCAACCAAACTGTTACTGGTCTGAAGAAACAGGACAAGGCTAGTTCCTATCTGGGTTCCCTGTATTTGCATTCCCATGGAGTGAATGGTCTTACTTGGATGCCCTACTTCCCAAGTTAAATAAAAATCAGGCAACATTTACATGAGTAAGTGATAAAAAAAAATAAACTGAAATAAAGAGAAAGCTAGAATTTTCCAAAGGAAATCAGTTCTTTCACTTAGTAAATGTGAGCATCTGTTCACAATCTAATAACCCAAGGAAGATCAACCGCCCTGACCCCAGCTTCTGAGAGCACCTCCCATAAGTCGTATAATACAAGAAGATACAGACCAGCAGAAGTTTGCCAAAAGAATTAGTATCTCTAAATCCCCTAAAATATCATTCATACACTTCACTTGACAGAATCTCATCTGCAAATCAATCCTAAAACAGTAAATCACAGACGAGACTGGAGAAGAAACCATGAACAGAAGTGCTTGCCACACTGAATGTGAGGGCCCGAGTTCAGAGCCTTAGATTAGAGCCTAGGCACAGAGGCCTGTCTGTAGTCCCAGTGTTCCTAAGGCAAGATGGAAGATGGAGACAGAATCCCAGAAATTCCTGGAAGAGGTAGCACAGGTATGCAGTGTTTTGAAAGAAAGTTGAAGACTGTTCTCTGATCTCTACATGTGTACCATGGCACACATATGCATGAACCCCCTCACACACAAGTGTACACGCACCTCCCCCCACACATACATCAAAAGACCTTTAAGGTCACAGATAACTACAAAAATTTAAAAAATATCTTCAGGGTTGGCGGGCAAGACTCATTCTCATCTGAAAAACATCTGAAAGAGCCTCTTCAAGAGGTAGCTAATTCCATACAATGAGCTATATATAGTATTATCATTAAAAGGGTATAAAAGGGATGGAGAGATGGCTCAAGCAAACATGACAACCTGAATCGGGATCCCTTTTAATGTGTGCACCCAGCACACACATTAAAACTAAAGGAAATGAAACTCTGGATACAGCAACAAGTGCCTGAAATCCCAGTCATGGGGTAGTGGAGAGAAGATGGATCCTTGGGGGATCCCAGCCAAACCAATTCAGTGAGAGACCTAGTCTCAAGGAGAAGAAGGTACAAAGTCATTAAAGAAGAGACCCTACACCGAACTCAGCCCTCCACACATGCACCTGTACACGCATGCGCACACATATGAACATGAAATAAATACTGCTTGGAGTCTGAATTCTAACAGATCTTGAAGTAAGGGATTCCCAGAGTCAGTTCACCAGCCACTAGGCTCTGGGACCAGGACCACGTGGAGTCTGACCCTCAAGCTACTCAGAAGACCTCCAGAGTCAGTCCCCTTCCTCTGCCTGCTCACCTACCACCCCCCCCTACCACTGCACCACTGATCTGGGAATGCTTGGAGTCTGAACCCAGAGCTCCAACCAGAACTCGGATCAACAGGTTGCCCAACCCATATCAGAGACACTTCTTGCAATAGATGGGAATTAACATGGAGTCCCACAACTGGACAATGTGCAGAGAGTGAGAGACTTTGGGGCACTTTGTCCTAAATAAGGTGTCTTTATCAGACCCTTCCCCTCAAGACTCGGGTATCTATTCGAAAGAGGAGGAATGAAGGAGAGCACCAAAGGTGATGGATGACTGCAAGAAAGCATTGTGTCTTCCAAACACAACAGCCCTGCACACCTATATACGCACAGACTCTATGGCATCGTGCACAGGGCCTGCACAGGATCAAGTCAGACAAAAACCCCAGCCGAGGGGAAAGGAAAATGGACACCAAGTCCTACCCTAACCAAGAAGCTATGTCAGTCTTCTCTAAAGGGTATATCAACCACACTCCAAGGCAGGTGTCGTGCCCAGGAGTACCTACCCAACACAAACAGTACTCCATAGGCCTATGAGAGGTAGGGGTGTGTGTGTCTGTGTGGTTTCTCTTAAGAGAGAAAAACCTTGAAGTTCGGTGGGTAGGGAGGTGTCAGAGGATCTGGGGAGGAGATGGGGGAAAAGAAAATATGATCAAACTATGTTGTAGTATGTGGCTTTATTATTTTTTGTTTTATTACACTATATTATTTACTGTACTTATCCCTCTACCACTCTTCTGATCCTTACACCTTCTAACCCCCCAACCCTAGGTAGAAGAGAAAGAAGGTTAGAGAGGGAAAGGATGTAGGTCTCTTTTAACTACTTCCTGCTGATTAGGGTCCTTGGGTTCTTTGGAGGCAATAACAATCTCAGTAGTCAGCATATCCAGCAGTCCAGCAAACCAGTAACAGCCAAACAGCAAACACAGCAGCAGGACGAACCAGCAACAGTGCAGAGGAGCACCAGTGGGGGGAGGGTGGGGGGGGGGCAGCAACCTCTTCCTCCTTCACAGCGCCCCTCCCCCAATCCCCTTTGGGGCTCTGGCATTTACACCTTCGCCAGAGTCCTCAGAACCAAGCTTTCTGCAGCTGACTAAGACACACCCCTGCTAACACACGAGACACAATTACACAATTATAGTTAACAACCGTGGACCTACAGAAGCAATCCCACACCAAGTATCAGAACAAAAACATTCTCATATCATAACTGGGTTTTTTTTTAAAGGAACAAAACCTTACCACACTATATGTACATAACTCTCAAAAAATAAATTAAAATTATTTAAAATACACACACACACAGCATATTGTGATGTTCCTCCATCTAATGAGCACTCACTGAATATCCACCATGTGCTGGATATAGTATGTGGGGACTGAGATGTAAACAAGACAGAGTTCTCAGAGAACCCAAGAATCGAAAAGAGGCAGGACAGACTGGAAATTCACAGTTCAAGCAAGTAACACAATTTCTGATGGCTGGCAGTAAATGCTCTGGAGACATTATGACAAGTCAGTGGAGCAACAAGGCAGGAGGTGATGATGCATGGCCAGTGGTAAAGAAAGGCCACCCTGAGGGGAAGACCTTGAGTGGAGATCTGGGAGGCAGTGTAGAGGTTGAATAGGAAGCTTCAGGCATGGCTGACAGCAAACCCAGGGACACAGGGACAGGCCATCGGAGAACATGCCCAGAAGGGCACTGCGGTAGTGGTGGTAGGGATGGCTCAAGCAGACAGGAATCCTTAGAAGCATTAAAACATGGATGACAGTCACGGCTTACAGAGAAAGGAGAGCAGGAACAGGAGGTAGAGAATCTGGTGAGGCTTCCAGTAGGGTAGAGAGACAGAAGTGACATTCAACAGGGTTATGGTGGTGTGTCCCTACAATTCCAATACTCAGAGGCTGAGGGAAGTTAATCATGGGCTCCAGGCTATCAGGGACCGTACAGTTAAGCACTATCTCAACAAAGCCATAAAACCTAAGTTCAAAAGGAACTGTCTGACTCCCAACCTGGCTCGGAGGTGCACGCCTTTAATCTCAGCATTCAAGAGGCAGAGGCAGCTGAATCTCTGTGAGTTCTAGGCCAGCCTGCTCTACAAAGTGAGTTCCAAGACAGCCAAGAATGCACAGACCCTGTTTCAAGAAACAAACAACAACAACAACAAAATCAAAAATCAAACAAACAAAATAAAAATGAGTTAACAGCCAAGCAAGTTGTTAATAAGCTGTTTCCCTTTTCTACCTGGGCATATAGCTAGACTACATTTCCCAGCCTTCCTTGTGGTTAGGAAGATATCATATGATTAAGTTCCTCTGCAACTCAACCAGCGCCCCACTGAAAACCAAAGGCAGAAGTGAGTCTTCCTGCCTTTTCATACAGCAGTGTTTTTATATTGCTGTTTTTTTTTTTAAAGATTTTTACTTATTTATTTATTGTATATACAGTGTTCTGTCTGCATGTATGCCTGAACTCCAGAAGAGGACACCAGATCTCATTGTAGATGGTTGTGAGCCACCATGTGGTTGCTGGGAATTGAACTCAGGACCTTCTGAAGAACAGCTAGTGTTCTTAACCTCTGAGCCATCTCTCCAGCCCTTATATTGCTGTTTTGTTTGTTTTTGTTATAAGGCAGTGTGACTGGGCTGAAGAGACTCAGAGCTGAGTCTGATACCTGATCCCACAAGATGGCAGTAGAGAACCAACTTCTGAGCTGTCCTCTGACCTCCACACACCAGCCTTAACAGGAGCACCTCTGCAGGAGCTATGCACACACAAAAAATTAATTTTTTAAAAAGTCAGGAGTATATCTATGCAACAAAGTATCTAGGAAAAACAGCACAATACTAATTACCTCTGATTAGTGAGTAATGTCTTCTTGTTTACTTGTAGCTTTTCCTTTGAAAAATAAAAGATTTTTTTTTATAAAAAAATAAATATTTCCCTGAGGTTATAGCTCCATAAAGCACTTGCATGGCCAGCACCACAAAGAATAAAAGAGGGCTGAAACTTCAACTTTTGCAGAAGTCTCAGAATATGCAAATGATAAAGGAGATTTAAAAGCCTAAGGCACAGGTAAAGGACCCATCCAGATTGCTGCAATTCTAAAATGAATAAACCTACTGTATCAAATAAAAACAGATACATGAGCTTTTGTTCTGTTTTGCCAACACACAAAGATATAGAACTGCATATTGGGAAGATATGAAATCTTATGCAATATGCAGCCAACAGCTGGGAGATGGTAAGAGAGGAGGGTGCTTTATAGAGCAGTAACTGTTTACAAGCAGCTGTTGTAAGAAAGCTCTCTCCCTCTCTATAAAGTTCAAGCAAAGAGTATTACTCTATAAAAATCATTTTTAAACAGTAAAGATTTCTTATCTTTGTTTCCTTAAAATGACAAACCTAAATACAGATAAGCAGCCATCATCACTAAGCGCAGAAGCAGGTAACAAGTGTGTTTTTTACTGCATGCAGTGCATTCGGCCCCAGGCTGAATGACTGTATTTTCTGAAGCATGTTATTACTTTCATAAAATCTAGACATGATATTTTGGTCCTTGTTTATGACTTTTAGTGGGATCAAATATTTAACTAAGGTGGCTTGGCACCCACAATAAAATTATTATTCAAAGACAGACTGCAAAATACAGAAAGAAACAGGTATAGAAGAGGCCAGGCCAAATCCAACTTTCCATGTCTCCTGCTGTTATTAATCTACTGTTCGGCATGGCTCTTATGGAACAGAAATTATTCCAGATAATTTGTATATGTGGCTTTCCCAAGCACACATATGCAATGTCGGGAAGCGTCTTAAATGTTCTTAAAACTGAATGTAAGTGGTACTAGATGATGTCCACCCACAAAGTCTCTGAAATACTACCATCCATCAAAATCCTCCTCCTGGCACATTACACAACAAAACATAATTTTGATTCCAGCCAAAATTCCCAATGCTGGTATCTGCCTTTTCCCCTAAGACTTTTTCCTTAGACAGTGACTAGTAGATACTTATCTACTAGGGTTATCTATAGCAGCAGCTGCTGCTTTGAAAGAATGTGATAGCTGAGCTGGGAGATGATGTTCTTCTTTCACGAGGAGCTAGTGTGACCCCAGGTTTCACATACACCAGCTGTCCACACGGATAAGGAAGTCCCAAGCCAGGGATCTCACTATCTTGATCATTATCCCCTGAATTATTTATGTATTTGTCTTCCCTGCCCTATGACATGTTCATAATTCTGTGTAGTACTTGGGACACTATAGCGCCACATGTGGATTAAAAGGGACCACCAACACCATTGTCAATCACAGACTGCTTACAGGTCATGCAATATTAGTTACCTTTCAGAAAGTAAACTAACACATGGAAATTGCCCACTTAGTGCCTGGGACCCAAGAGGTTATCATTCATCTTTGCATCCCTGCTCCAAACTTCACACAAAATCTTGTGTTATATATTTCTGGAAGAATTTTTTTTTTTTTAAGAACAGTTCCAGGTTCATAGCAAAGCGAATGAAAGGTACAGAGATGTCCTAAGGCTACCTACTTTCCTATGACACTCATGAGCAGCCTCCCTCACGATCAGCTTCCTGTATCAGTGATATGCGTGTTACCACTGATGAAATTATGGAAACACATCAGTGTCATGCAGAACCCACAACTTACTTTAGTGTCCACCCTGAACAATGTGTAGTCAATGTGTGCACACAAATAGGTAACAGCCCCTTCCCTATCTACACTTTAAATAAGAATCCTAAACATCCCCTCCTCATATCACACATATTCCTGTCATGGACAGTTCTTCTGGATCCTGTCCCCTTCCCTTTCTGTCTCCTTTACCCCAATTCCTGCCCACTAAGCCTTTTCCACTCTCCACTTCAACAGTAGGTTTCAGGAACGTTCTGCCAGCTCTCTGTAACTTTTTCCGTCAGTTCTCCACTCTAAGTCATATCCAACTACTGTATCCGAGGCATGAAACCGGCACTGAGGAGCCACACACTGCTGTACATGGGGCTTTACTCTGTCCTCCTACAATCAATCGTGGAGCTAAATATGGGCACAGTTATCTTTCCCACCACAGTGGTTAGAGGAAAGGATCAGCGGTAAGAATGTAAGTACAGAGCAAAAAAAATGGGAGTGGCCAGATGCCTGGACTAGAGGTCCAGCTCCAATTTAAAAAACAGCGATGACTCCAAGTCCCAATTCACAGGACTATCTCCTATGGCTGACATCCCAAGACACAGGACACACAGTCAACTTCAGCCCTCCAACACCATAAAGCAGTGAAGACCGAAGGACACCGCTATCTGAAAACTGCAGGAACTGCAGGGCTCCATACAACGAAAATTTTTCGACCTTGACTCAAAAGCAGCCATTCTCACACCAAGTAGGTCAGCTAACATAGAAGAGAGGAAAGAATGGCTCTACAGAGTAAGGATGCCCTCTAATGGAACAGCCCAAGGGGACTCTGCCTTCACAAACTGGGTAGGAAACATTTTAACATGCTCACGGATTCCTGGCGCTCTCCTCTTCACTCCCCCAACAGCAGAGGACTTGGGCTGGATAACTCTTTTCCAGTAGAATATTGGAGGACAAACAGAATGTGACTTTGAAGACCCGGCTATGAGACACCCTGCCCCACCCTGCTTCCTCAAAAGGGGACAGAAGCTGCTGTAATGTTATTATAAGTTTGTATGGAGAGACACCGAGGCCTACTATCTACAGGCATGAGACTGCTTTATTTTGAATATGGAGTGCTCCTCAAAGGCCAGTGTGGAAAGGCTCGGCTTGTCAGTCTATAAAAGTGCTGTGAGATGAAAGGACAGATGGGGCGCGGCCAGTTTTGTCCACTACACACTCCCCATCACAAGGTGCTACAGCACCACACGCCCAAAAGAAAGGGACTGAAACCTCCCAAACTGAGGACTACCTATGTACATACATATATACATCATATAGAGATATTTCCTTTTTAGGTTGATTTTCTCACGTTTTTGGTCACAGCAACAGAAAGCTAACACGCTCAAAGCCTAATCTTCAGTTTCAGTCAAACCTTCAGTGTGAGAATTACTGCAGGAGTCTGAACAAGCTCTTGTGGGGAAGGAGGAAGGTAAAAGAGGAGAAAAGCCGAGAGAGGATTAGAACTTAGAATGTGTCAGAAGCGCCGCTCTGTGGAATTCAGCAACCCTCGAATGAGACCAGGCTCATTCTGGCTGCATGTTTGAGAATCAATGTGTCTTCCGCCATCTTCCAGACCACCATGCCTGCAAGCTAAGTGCTTGAAAGCCCAACAAGAGTATACATGTCAAAATCACCGTACACATATAAAGTTAACAAGTGTGACAAAGCTGGGGACCTGGGCCAGCAAGATAGATGGCTCCACGGGCATGCTGTCAAGCCTGACAACCTGAGTTCAGTTCCTGGGGCCTATGCGAAGGAAGAAGAGAACCAATTCTACCAAGTCGTCCTCCAACCTGCACATAAGCACAGGGCACATGCAGGCGCACACAAAAGACATAATTTAAAAACAAACAAACAAAAAGACTGGAAACCTTCTGATGAGTCCCCCAATGAGGTCACCAAGTCACCTACGGTATTCACATAAAAAGGAAGAAGGGAGTAGAAAACAGGTAAAATCCCAAGAACTATTGACATTCTGGAAATTTCTTAGAAGAAACTGGCTGGTGGGAGGCTGGAAATGAAACTCAAGTTGACTTGGAAACTATTAAGGGAGGAGCGTAGATGCTTCCAAGCTACCTCTGGGGACCCTGGCAAGAAAGGAGAAGCCAAGCACACAGCATGCTCCAGGAGAAGCCAAGCACATGGCATGCTCCAGGAGAAGCCAAGCACACGGCATGCTCCAGGAGAAGCCAAGCACATGGCATGCTCCAGCAGAAACCAAATACTAGACAAGAGAAGGAAGGTAGCCTTCCAGGAACTGACTGTGTCCAGTGAGGGCCTGCCATCCCAGCCACAGCACCTGCTTCAGAAGGGCTCTGTGGCAGTGACCAGCAAACGGACCAACCTTCCTGTCCATCTGGTACTAGTATCACTGGGCCTGCAGTGAATTAACAAAGAACTGACTACTCTTTGGCTTTCTAAGTGTTCGCATGACGTTTCTTCCCGCAGGGACAGCACCACGTGCTTTTGTGTCTGGCTCTGAGTGACATTCAAAGTGTTAACCTGAGTTCTTGGCATGTTTCACTTTTCTACATCATTCCGCTCATAAGCTCTGTCCCTTGGGGAAAGAGAGCTGAGCAGCTGAGGTGAAAGTGAGTGGAGGCTGAGGAGCGAATGGGGGCCAGGCTCAGAGCTAGGACAAGAAATATACTCCCACTGCGGCTTAGCAAGAATAAAAATTCTGCTGGGAAGGCATGTGGTGGCTCACGCCTTTAATCCCAGCACTGGGGAGGCAGAGGCAGATGGATCTCTGTGAGTTCAAGGCCAGCCTGGTCTACAGAGTGAGTCCAGGACAGCCTGGGATATACAAAGAACACCTGTCTTGAAACCCCTCCCTCCGCCCAAAGAACCAAAGTTCTAGGGCTAGTCAGACTGCTCAGAGGGTAAAAGACTTACCATGCAAGTAAGACGACCCGAGTTCGAATCTCTAGAACTCAAGTAAAACCAGGTGCATCACTGAATGTTTGCCATCCCAGTGCTACTATGGTGACATGTGAGGCAGAGAGAAGACAAGCCCTAGATACTTGAAGGCCAGCTTTTCCTGGTGGTGTCCACAGCAGTGCACAATAGGAGACTCTACCTCAATCAAGGCAAGGCAAAAACTAGTACTCAAGGTTTTCCTATGACCACATAAAGTACCATGGCACAGGTGTGCCTGAACTCACATACACAAAGATATGGATGGATGGATAAATGGACGGACAGACGGACGGATGGTTTGTTTTAGCTTACCCTACTGGAACAGACCTATAATCCTGGCTACTTGGGAAGCTGAAGCAGTAGGATTACAACTTAAAGGCCAGCCAGGGGACCTTTGTGAGACCTTGCTTCAAAATTAAAAAGCAAAAAGAGAGCTTCAGATACAGTTCTGTGCTATAGGGCATGTCAATCATGGTGCGTGGTCAGAATATACGGAGCATGGCTGGAATCCACAAGTGCGTGGTCAGAATACACGAAATCCCCAAAGAGCATGCAAGTTCTTCTGGGTAGAATGGAGTTTTACAGTGACTCCAGCTAGAAACAGTAAATCATCACAGGTCAGAAATCTACAGTGAATCAGAGATTATGGAGGCTGCCCCAGAAAAAGGCCGAGAAATGAAGGAGCCTGCAAGCATACCAACTCAAATGGTTGCTTTCTTTGGTTAATTAAAAATTCTTTTTAGCCGGACAGTTGGTCAAACTCCCCGTAAAAGGTTTTCAAAGGATCCACTTGTCAATGGTTCATTTGTTCTGTCCCTCTGTTCAGAAGACAGGACACATTTTCAAGTTCCTCTGAGATCACTGAGAATCATTTTGTGTTTACAGCTCTAAAATGATCATAGTAAGCAATGGTGCTGTGTTGCATGCCAGAACTATTAGCTCAGGATCTAAACTTCTGCATTTTTCATGGCGGATGTAAGTGACTGTTCACAAAAAAAAAAAAAATTGTGGTCTAGGATTTGGTTGGAATGTGTAGTCTAAATAAAAAGGAATGGAAAGGGGCCAGGGTCTCAAGGGCCCTCAAGGAGATGCCCCCAGGCCTCAGAGATAAAACTCAACATGAAGTATGACTCCAGTTAGAGCAGCACACGAGTGGCCTGCCTAAGAACCTTAGCCAAGTCGTCAAGTGCAGCTCTTACCCTAAGGAACAAGCCTCTGCACAGATGTGAAGAGACAGGTGCGATGGCGAGCATCCTCGCTGTGGCTACACTGTGACTGACAAGGTTCCCCACCCCACCCTACACATGACTCCCAAGGCGCCTCTGTGGCCTCAACAGATGTTCTCCGCTTCTTTAGCCACACTGAGAAGTCTTGAGCTTATTCCTAGTAATAACTCATTTGCTACTGGGTTCATATACAGAATGTAGTTTCGTCCTAGTTCCCAGTTACGTGTGATTCCTTGCTGGGCTCCCATCTATACGAGAGGCCGTAAGCCATTCCATGCTGATCCACTGTGACCAGAAAGAAGGCGAGTGAGGAAACCAAGGTCTGGAACCTGAGGCCCCGGGACAGCACCCGTTCCCCCAGGCTTTCCCACTGGCTCTATGAAGTCAGACCCATGGTCACTGATAGATACTCCCAATGCTCTCTGGCACATGACAGACAAGTGCACATCCCAACCCCGAAGACAAAGCGTTATCATTCTGCAGATTATATGCAGGTGCAACTGAGGAGAGCCACCGCTTCTGCGGAACTGCTAGTTTGTGCTCGAGTGCAGTCTGCGTGCCTGCGGTTGTCAACGAGACTGCACCTGCATTTGGACAGCCTTTCTAGGAGCCCTACACCAGTTAAGTCCGTCTCCCATGACCCCTCAGTACCCTGTCACTCCCCAGCCCTTTTCTTTTCACTGCTCTCTAAACTAGCTCTCCTCCTGAAGATGAACCCCCTCGTAGGAGGAGCAATAGCGCAGCTCATGGGGATAAGGAGACACCGACACCGGCAACTTCCCATGGCCAGAGAGCCCTGAGGTGCCCCTCACCTAGCTTGACACAAGACAGTCCTCCCAGATCCTGACGCAGAACAGGGTCACCTGAGATTGTGGAGAAGTTGACCGAAAGGTGCCGATGTAAAGGAAAGCAAGAGGGTGAAAAACAGAGTGAGCATTAAGAAGAGGAGGAGTGGGTAGCTAGGAGGGATGCTTGGCAGGTACCGCCAAGCCTGACAGTCTGAGCTGGATCCCAGACATGCACATGGCAGAAGGAGAACACTGGATTCCACAGGTTATCACCCTCTCACCTCCAAATGGGTCTTGTAGCATGTGCACATCCCACCCTCACATTCTTTAAAGAATGAGATAACGGAGGGCTGGGGATATAATTCATTTGGCAAGGCACCCACCTAGCACGTATAAAGCCCTGAGTTTGATCCCAAGAGCTGCCAGGGGATGAAGGAAGGAACGCTGGAAACTAACTCCTCTTGTGATGGGTTTAACAGCTTTAGGACATGCTGCGAGCATAGCGGGCAAGGACTTCCACCAGTCAGGTCACTCCTTGTCTGGACCAGAAGATCACATGAAGTTGTAGCCACAGCTGAATGAACAAGAGTCCCACTGTGCCCAGGTGCCGGCTCCTATCCAAATTATACCCATCAGAAATGCCAGCAAGGTCCTGCCTGGGGCTATTCGGAGGGTTCTGTGATTAAAGATCCATCCCACACAATGTTCTGAGACAGGAGACCATAGATGGGGGCACAAACAGCAGGCTAATCCAATTTGCAGTGGATCTACAAACTGGGTAAGGTATCGGATGACCACATCAAAATCAAGAAGACTCTCATTGGATGGGGTAATGGCCCAAGCAGCATAATTGGGTTTGGTGGTTGTGTGTACACTTGAGTGCTGACTTCAGGGCAAAAGATAGGATAGAAGAAACAAGATAGGGGCTTGGAGAATCTTGAGGGTTTTGTTTTAGCTCGAGGTCTACATGACTTGGGTGACAGGACAGGGTAACCTGCTATTACTATTCAAAGTCCAGACCAAGGGCGTTGATTCCAATTGTCCTGGCCCACATGATGTTCAAAACCAAAGTGCCATGATTGAAGAGGAACACTGTTGGGTTTTTTTTTTAATAGGATGAAATGTATACAATAGAACAAAGCCAACCTAAGGATGACAGTGTTCTGTACATACAGGTGTGACTGACAGTCCAAAATAGACTGGCACATTAAAAAAAAAAAAAAAACAAAAACCCAGAACACTGTGTGAGGTATAACAGCCTTTATATAAGAAGGAGAGGAGGAAGCAGCCGTGCACACAAATATTTGCCTGCAAATTCATAATGAAAACTTGGTAAAGACACAAGAATCTGATAATGCTGGCAGATTCCACAGACAGAGGAAGCAAGAAGGGGAAGACTTGTCTCCCCACAGCCATCTTGACTCTCCAAAATTAAATCTGTCAAGTTATAGTAACAATTTAAAAACATGTTAAGTGGCCAGGATAGCTAATAACCAAAATAGCAAAAGGTATACTAAGAATGATGTAAGAGGAACTAGAGAGATGGCTCCACGATCGCCAAAAGCGCTTGCTGCTCTAAGGGTCCAAGTTCACTTCCTAGTACCCACACAGTAGTTCACAACCATCCACAACTCCAGCTCCAGGTTATCCAACACCTTCTTCGGACACTGGGACTGGGCATGATGTGGTGCACATCTATACATGCAGGCAAAATGCTCATACACTTAAAATAAATCACCTTTAAAAGGTTATTGGGGGAAAAAGAACAGAATATGAATGCTTAATCTTGTTTTAGGGAAGGAAGAAAAAAGCAAGCATATTCTTTCTGCAGGAAGGGATCAGGACACTAGCAAAAGCAACGCCATTTTCCATTAGGAGTGGAGAGAAAGCTCAGTCCAGGGAAAGCTGCAGAACGCAGATGTGCTTCACAGCAGGGCAGGAACTTGTCCTTACTGAGTCCTACTGGGAACAGGTGGCCTCCGGGGACAGTGACGGCCCTAGTTTGCTCAAGCAGGAGAATAAGGCTGACAGTCTAGCAGAGGCACCGACAGGGGTGGGAAATGAACCAGAGGGTCTCAGTACCCCTCCTCATTGCTGAATGTTGCCATTTCCAGACTCAAATATAAGAAGACAGACCTTCATCTCGGTAAGAAGTGCAGTATCACAGAGTACTTGATATGCGGGGTTGGGAATTCTCCAAGAGAAAGCACGGGAATAATGAACACTTCCCACCTCCTTCACGGTGCACACATCATTCAAACCTTATGTTTCCTCGCCATCTGTCTCCAGTTAGCATGAACATAGAAATGAAATACCAGTTAGTCTATGTCTACAGCATTTGGGAGTTCTGTGTATTAACCGTTCTTACTCCAAAAAGGATTTACAGTGCAAAGCCCACTCTGCCAAGATGTAAAATTCTTCATCACTTCAGGATATAAACGTGGCCAAAAAAAGAGAGCCTAGGAATATAGTTCAGCCAGCTCCAACCCTGCAATGAGCTATGAAACCAAATGGAAAAGCTGAATCGCCACCAGGCAAGAGCAAGAAGACAATCCTGGCCTCAGGAAGCACTGCAGAGGGAACTGAGCTATCATATCAGAAACATGGAGAAGGTTCAAGGGCCAGGAAGCTGCAGGCTCCAGTCAGAGGCCAGCGGATACAAGGATGGCATGGATCATTAATGCAGCTGTCCAAGGCGAGGGATTCCCAAAGCGAACCCAGACTTTGAACATATCCTTAATTCCTCTCTTCTCTCTAGCCCTTTGGCTGGAATTCTGCAGGTGAATTCATGATGGCTGCTTCTCATCTAGAATGCTGGCACATTCAAAGTCACTAGTCCCTGGGAAGGAGGTAAGCCTGTGAGACCCAGTGATTTCACAGATGTGTGCTTCTACAATCTCCTCTCTTTCAAGTGTGTGAATGTCCACCATCAGACTAGACTGAACACGTACACAGCCTCTGCATGGAGCCCCGCCACTTTACTACAGAGACAAACTCTCAGCCACAAGATAACATATTAATTAGGTAACTTTGGCTCTGAAAAACCTCTATTCCCTAACTCTATCTGACACTTGTCTTGTGTTTTAAATCACACCTTTAAAAATGCGAATCAGAAATGGATTAGCTTGGCCAGTTTCCTTATAAAATACCTGAGATTAAAGGGTTTATCTATGCTCTAATTTGCAGTGTTTTGGCTTCCTGTGTGTGTGTGTGTGTGTGTGTGTGTGTGTGTGTGTGTGTGTGTGTACGTGTCTGCAGAGACCAGAGGCATGGGATCCCCCTACAGCTGGAGTTACAGGCAGTTGTGAGTCTCCTGACTTTGGTCCTCGCCAAGACCAGCGCCCACGCTTAACCGGGAACATCCCTCTAGTCCCTTCTTAATTTCAAGTGGAAACTAAGTCAAGCCGTCTATCTAGTTTTTATTCATACTGCAAGACAGAATCTCATGCAGTACATATGCAGATACAACCTCCAAAGATGTTAGTGAGTCACAGCACATCTGAAAGGTCTAGAAAAATGAGGAAAAATACATGATATCCCCCAAAAGTAAGTGGGAAGAAATAATCAAATCATGGCTGAAATCAATGAAACGCAAACAAACAAACAAAACCCAAAAGAGCTGGTTCTTTGAAAAACTCAACAGGACTGACAAACCCTTAGCCAAATAAGCCAAAAACAAAACAACAACAACAACAAAACAACAGAGAGGGAATCCAAATGAATAAAATTAGAGATGAAAAGAAGACATTACAGCCGGGCGGTGGTGGCGCACGCCTTTAATCCCAGCACTCGGGAGGCAGAGGCAGGCGAATCTTTGTGAGTTCAAGGCCAGCCTGGTCTACAAAGTGAGTCCAGGACAGTCAGGGATGCACAGAGAAACCCTGTCTCGAAAAAAACCAAAAAAAAAAAAAAAAAAAAAATCTCTTCCACCAAACCAGAAAACACAAAAGAAATGGATGAATTTATTGATATACACGACCTACCAAAGTTAAATTAACATGAAATAAATAATTTAAGAAAAAATAAGCCTAGAGATTACACTCTAACCTCTAGTGAAATAAAAGCAGTAATTTAACTCCCCCCAACCCCCCAAAAAAGGTCCAGGGGCAGATGGGTTCAGCACAGAATTCTACCAGACCATCAAAGAAAAACTAAAACAAAATTTAAAGCTTTCTGCAAACAGAAACTGGTAGAACATTTCTTATTCTTTTTACAAAGTGACTATTGCCCTGATATTAAAACCACAGAGACCAAACTACAACATATTATACCAATATCCCTTATGAACATAGAAGTAAAAATTCTTAATAAAATATTTGCATGCTGAATTCAATAACATATCAAAAAGTTCATTCATCATGATCAAGTAGGCTTCATCCCAGAGATGCAAGGATGGTTCAACACACGGAAATTAGTAAACCCACCACATAAACAGACTGAAAGACAAACACCACATGACCATCTCATTTGATGCAGAAAAGGCCTTTGACAAAATATAATATTCCTTCATGAAAAAAGTCCTGGAGAGATTAGAGATACAAGGGACATACCTCAACATAATAAGGTTGATTTACAGCAAGCCCATAGTGAGCATTAACATAAATGGAGAGAAACTCAAAGCATTTTTAGCAAAATCAGGAATGAGACAAGGATGTCTCTCTTTCCATATCTATACAATATGGTACTTGAAGTCTTAGCTAGAGCAACAAGACAACTGAAGAAGATCAAGAAGATACAAATAGGAAAGGAAGAATTCAATATTTTTATTTGCAGGTGATAAGATTTTATATACAAAAGACCCTAAATACTTCATCATAAAAATTTTACAGCTGATGAATACTTTCTAACACAAAAATCAGTAGGCTTCCTATATGCAAGTGACAAATGGACCGAGGAAAAAACAATCAGGAAAATGGTACCTTTCACACAATAGCCACATGGAGCCTGACTGAATCCATCTTAAAAAAAAAAAAATCCATTTTGTATTAAGTTTGACTCAGAGCTGACCTCTAATTCCAGAACAACAACAAAATGTACCCGACCTTGTATTCCAGGGGTGTTCCCTCATCATCACCACACAGCTCACTCTGAGAAAGCACCCAAAAAGTCTAAACAAACTTTCTGATGGTCAAGCTGACCTCAGCTTGTTAGTCAGTAACAAGGAGCCAATCAGAAATGGACATGACTAGCTACCCAAATGTCATCCAATCATATGATAAAGAACCTGCTTCTTTGTCTGAGTCTCTATATAAACTCTGTACTTTTGGGTCTGGGGGCTCTCAACTCGAACTGCTGTGTCAGTGAGTGTTGAAAGTCCAAGCTCTGAGCTTGAATAAACAACCCTCATGTATTTACTTCAGAGTTGGTTCCTAGGTGGTCTTTGGGGTCTTGAGAACCAGGCAGAACAGCCACAACAATAGGAGTGGGTGGTGGACAACGCTAACAAACAAGAGAAAAACTATATAATAAAAACATTAAGGCATTGAAAAAGAGATATTGGAAGATAGAAGGATCTTCTTCCATGTTCATAGATGGTTAGGACTAATATCTTAAAAATGGCCATCTTTAGAAAAGCAACCAGACTCAATGCAATCCCCATCAAAATTCCAACACAATTCTTCACAGAAATTGAAATCTTCAGTGTCTTCAACCTCATACAGAAACACACACACACACACACACACAAAACAACAACAACAACAACAGAATAGCTAAAAACCATTCTAAGTAGTAAAAGAACTGCTAGAGGTATCACCATCCCTGACTTCAAACTGTACTACAGTCAGAGCTATAATAATAAAAACAGCATGGTACTGGCATCCAAACAGACACAGTGATCAATGGAATTGAATTGAAGACCCAGGCAGTCTTGCCAAATGGTGAACTGATAAAGTAAGGCAGAAAGCTATAGAAGAGGTCAATCTCTTGGCTCCACAGCACTCACATGTGCAAGTGTACCTGCACACACACACACGCACACACACACACACACACACACACACACACACACACACACACACAC
>CAJQZJ010000605.1:1450629-1461992 GCA_907164525.1 Lophiomys imhausi | reverse complement strand
CACATTCATTCCTACACACTACACTGAGTTCCCTTACAGCCCACCTAGCAACATAGTTTCACCTCTCAGAACCATCCTGTGAACTGCCCAGCTATGGTGAATTCTGTATATTCCTAGCGACTCCTGGACCTTTGGCCTTCTAATTAACAAACACTACTAAATATCTTCTTTGCAACAGAAATGCACTTTTCCGAAGGACTACCACTCATTGGTGACCTCCTGAAGCAGGACGTGATGCATGACAGTGAAACAAGGTGAGAATGCTGAGCTCTGACAAGGGAGATGTACAAACACTGAAGAGAAATAAGACAGAAAGCAGGGCAGAGCATGAAGGAAGCTGGGCAGGGCTGAGTGGCAATGCAAAACACTGTCCAAGGTTACTACCTTTGGCCCAGCTCCAGTGCCCGAGGCCAGTAAGACCCATGGACAGGCAAAGATTAGGAATCATTTGAGGCAAGCACCTGAGGAATGCATGTTTGAAACAGGAAGGATTTCCAAAAGTCAAGGCTGTTAGTTTCAGGCAGTAATAGCCAAGTTATGAAATCTCTTAGAGGTCTATTAAAAATATGTTAGATTCCAATCTCTCCGCCTCCTTGAGATGTGGCCTGAACTCCCATTAAAGTCAAAGTTCAAAGTCCTTTTCTAACTGGGGCATTGAGGATTATTTTCTCTCACCTGAGGAAGGAAGGGAGTGAGACACACGACAGCAAATGGAGGGAATTTCAAACACCAGCCCGTGGGACCACGGTCCTTCAAGGATAGAAAGTTCTCCTGCTAGGCTTCAGACTAATCACAGCCACCATGACCAAGCTAGCCAACCAGCATGCCCACCCCAAGACAGCTACTACAGCCTACCCAAAGCACCACTGCCTTCTCAGAGAGCTGTTCTTGGTCCCTTCCCTGCTCCTCAGCAAAGAAATACACACAGTGCCTCAAGCTGTCCGAGACCTAAAATGCTTCTTGTCAGCCTAAGTCATTAGCGCTTTTAATTTTCTACTTAAACACTAGGAACAACAGTTTCAACCCAAAAGGTCCTATTTATCAAAAACAGAACCACAGACAGAGTAAACAGCAGGTGAATGGAGATATTGATTCGTGAACTACAAGGTGCTATTCCTTAAGGGCACAGAAAGATATGTTGTTGGATCAATTCCACTAAGATGCTCATTAAACTGTTTTAATGGGCAAATAATGAGACATTATGAAACCTCACAAAAAATTTCACCTCTCCTCCAAGCAAATCCTAGCAAGTCTCAACACTGAAAGCTCCAAATGAGCCTGATCAGGTCAAGCCATGTAGAACTGCTACCGACAGAAACTTTCAGTACTCACTTCCCACCAAATGTCCAAAGATACCCGCATCCCCCATCACACACTGCACAATTTTCACAGTGTTCATACATTTCCAACTCACTCATTTTCTTCATTCACTTCCCAAATGAACACCTGCACCTACAGCACCGACCACGCCCCTTCAGAGTTGCTCCTCCTGAATAAGGAGGATTATATAGACTTCATGAGGTCTTCATAAGATCCCTAGAGGGAAAAAAAAAAAAAAAACATGCAGGCAAAGTAAACTACCTTGATGGTGGACGAACAGCTCAGAGATCCTGAGGCAGAGCTGTGGATGTAGCTCTGTGGCTGAAGGCCACAGGGCTTGCTTAGCAAGCCTGAACCCCTGGGTTTGATCCCTAGCACTGCAGACTTGTTTAGAAGCATGTGTACGCATAAGGACCTGAGTTTGAGTTCCCATAAACCATACAGATGTGAACAGTACTGTGCTGATGGACACAGAAGACTCCCTGGAAGTTCAGAGGCCAGCTAGCCTGGTGCACGGTGTAGGAATAGTGAACCAGCTGGGCATGGTGGTGCACACCTTTAACCCCAGCACTCGGGAGGCAAAGGCAGGTGGATCTCTGTGAGTTCAAGGCCAGCCTGGTCTACAAAGTGAGTCCAGGACAGTCAGAGATACATAGAGAAACCCGTTTAAAAAAAAAAAAAGCAGCAATCCAGAGACTCTGTCTCAAATAAGCGATAAGGCAAAGACTGACCCCTAAAGCTGTCCTGACTTTCATATGCATGGAATGGCCTACATATAACACACAGGCATGCACATGCACACACAAACACACATACACACAATGTGCACACATGTGTATTACACAGACATACTAAAAGATCTTTAAAAGAATCTTGAGGTAATACAAAATTATTATGAGGATGGGTGGGTTTATAAAGTTTTTAAATGCTGCAGAAGATGACCCATTCTCTCCCATTGAGAAGAATCTTACCTAGTATCAGTAGTTTCTTCAAGGTAAGAGATGTCTCTATTAGGAAAAATTCTACACAATGAAGGTGAAGAAAGCAGGACAATCGAGGGCATGAGTGTGTCCTGAAGCATCTACAGAAGCCTTGCCTACAGCTTGGCAGCTTCCCTCGCTCGGGTGGCGGATGGTCAAAGAACTTCAATTCTAACTCTGCTCCCAGGAGCAGCGCACACTGGGTGCTCTTCTCTGAACCACATCTGCCTTGCTACCTGTACACGTCACATCCCAGATTAAAGACCCTTCTAACTGGACACCAGAGTTCAGACTCCCTGTCAAGATGCCCTCTTCAAAATGCAATGAGAGCAGAGGGAGAACAGTCCCAGGAAGATAACATCAGTTGTCCACATCCCTCCTCCTTCGGTAAATGCTGGCAGTACATTCTGTCTTAAAGCAACCCACATAATAGTTCATCTTTATGTTGTGCAAAGTTTCTCCCCTGTCACTCTCAGCTTATGCAAACACACACCTGGCAGTGAGCTTCTCGGAAGTAAAAAGGGTCAACACCATTTCCAATCAGGACAAACACATCAAGATCCTCTTAAGTGTGAGGCCTTCCTTCTGCCAAGAGACATTTCAGTCTCACCAACTCCTAAAAGCAATCAAATAACAGACCCTTACAATATCAGGTTTTTGGGCTTCTGAAAAAACTCAATGATCTTCTGTACATAGGTGTATTCTCGTAAAAAGTTTAACTAGTCCCCTCAAGTCAGTAAAATGGTTCATCAGGTAAAAGTGTACGTCATCAAGCTTGAGTTCAATTTTTGGATGCCACATGTTAGAAGAAGAGAACCAGCTTCCACAAGCCGTCCTCTGACTTATAAGCAACGTGGCACATGCATATCCACACATATAAATAAAATTTTAAGGTAACATTCTCTAAAATATTTCTCAGAATTCATCCTTGGATATGCTAACCTCCAGTATTCACAGTGTTACTGTGATTGGAGACAGGCCCTTTAAATAAAGGGATTAAGTAAAGTTGATGTCATTTAGATGCCACTAATACAATGTGACTGGTGCCATTCTCAGAGGAAATTTGGACAGAGACATTAACATCACACACATGGATGGAATGAGGACACATGCGTGTAGGGGTGGGGGCTGGGGGAGGTTTATCCACCTGCTGTCTAAGAAGAAAGACCTTAGAGCAGTGGTTCCCAACCTTCCTAATGCCATGACCCTTTAATACAGTTCTTCATGTTTCAGGGACCCCCCAACCATAAAGTTATTTTGTTGCTGCTTCATAACTGTAATTTTGCTACTGTTATGAATCATAATTTAAATATCAGATATGAATGATATTGGATATGCGAGCCCTAAAGGTATCACGGATTTGCCACCCCTCATGCAGTTGCAAACTGCTGCCTGAGAGATGACCTGGTAGCAGAATTTTGAGAAATTCATGTATGTTATAAACCGTTTAGCATGTGGTCTTTGCTTGCTGCAGAAAGAGAACAGCATTGCAGCAGTCGGTGAAGTAATGAGCGTGACAACAGTATATGACAGAATATTCCTCCTTAGAGTCAAAATATTGTTGAGTCCGGTGATTACTGGGTGAAAGGCAAAGGCGAACTCCTGCATCCAACTCTCAGCCGGGCACAATCAGACCAGCAAACGCCACTCAGAGCTCAACCCCATCTCAGGGGTGTGGCCAGAACACAGGAAGTAGCTAGGTCACATATCAAAGATGCCAGATGGGGGGGGGTGTCTCGGAGGAGGGGCAAACTTGGTGCCAAGAAAAAGGCACAATGAAAGGAGATCACAGGCATTCTCGCTCCTAAGGGAGAACAAAACAAGACAACTGGGCAGAGGGGGTCAGTCTCACAATACATCATGAGCAAACACACATTAAAATAACTGCTTATGAGCCAGGCGGTGGTAGCACATGCCTGTAATTTCAACACTCAGAAGGCAGAGGCAGGTGGATAACTGAGTTCAAGGCCAGCCTGATCTACAGATTGAGAACAGCCAGGAGAGACCCTGTCTCAAAAACAAAACAATAAAAACAACAAAAATAATTGCTTATGGTCTTCATCACCATATTCAAGTTAAAATCATATATACTTTAATACTCTTTAAATTAATGAAATCTAAAACTGTTAACACACTGGGCACTTTCAAAGCAGAGGGTATTCACAACTATTGTAACAATGAGACAGCTTGCTGAGGCTTTTGAAGAGACTAATGCCTGGCTTGAGCTCAAAGGTTGCAAGAAGTTGAGGCTAGAGAGAAAACTCAGACCTTTTTAGAGCAAGGTTTTGCAGCTGGGGTAGGGGAGTTGATTTATACCCCAAAAGTAAAACGTGGCACTGTGTAAAGATGGTTTTTACTATCACAATGGAGTGACATGGTACCTGCATCTGCTGGGTAAAAGCTATCATGTGGCAGGCCCACCCCCAGGCACATGACAGCTCTTTCTCTCTCTCTTTTTTGATAATACTTTATCCTTTTATTGAGTAATATTTTCTCTTTTTTTCCAAAATTTATTTATTTCTTCAAGTTACATCTCAATCATAGTATCTTCCCTCCTCCCCCTCCCAGTCCCACCCTTCATCCTCTTCCCCCTCTCCCTCCTATCCACCTTTTTTTAAATTTAAGGTATATATTTTTCCTCCAACAGCTCCCCCTTTTAGTCCAATAAAAGGCTCTTTTTCTTGTAACAGTAAATACAATACAAAACAATAAGAACCATTACACCACAATTATGAAAATTATAAAGTATAACACACATTCCCAATGTCCAGTTCCACACATATTTGGCAACTGATAATAATATTCTATTATCTATCTATCTCGATGAGTTTAAAGTTCTATACCTAACTCAGTTTCCATCCTAACTTGCATTACCAACTTAAAAACATCTTCTTAGACATAGAACATCCTTTTAATTCCTAAACAACTTAAAACTTAACTGGGAGACTATAACTATCTAGTCTTCAACCACATCAGAGACCTGAGAACAATAAATATATCTGAATATACAGGAAGTGCAGAGCAAGCAGCTTCCAAAAGTAAGAAATGACAGACAACTGGCGCCTGGACAGTCCCCAATTTCTCTCTAGAAGGTTGGAGCATCTATCTTCAGCTGTTAGGCCCAGTATCTCTAACAGACATTAATTGTAAAGCAGGAATTATGAAGGACTTGCCTACCCTGTCTTGGAAGAGCTAGGCTGCACGACAGCTCTCTTACTAGAGAATAACTCTGTCCAAACTACCAGTTATGCTGCATCCAGAGGAACTCAGGGCTGTAGCCAAAGGCAGCACACACACCCCACTGCTACCTTTCTTTGATTCTTTTTTGTTTTTTATGTCTTATTTTTGGACAGTGCCTGTCCTTGAACTCTTAATCTTCCTGCCTCAGCCTTCCATGCACCAGAGTAAGAAACAGTGCTGGCCATTTTGCAACCACTTGAAATAATTCTCCCTTTACTTAACCTAGAGACGTCTCCTGGTCTCTCACGGGCCACTCACACCAACCTGAGTCCACACTTACCTGGTGTGTTCACCTTGCACCCTTCTCAGCCAGCCTCCCATCACATTCCCTAATCTTTAAAGACAGATACAGAACCTTCAACCTTCAATGCAAAATGAACCTGCAAGCCCTCTTCAACAGTTATTAATAATAAGATGCCAAGAACAAAGCTATCAGACCAAACCCTAGACCTGTTGGTGTGTGGGGTTACTGACTACAAAGGAAGAGCCACCATGAGCTGGCAGAACACTACAGCCTTCTGTCCTCTGCCTCTCTAGCTCCTACACTACTTGTCATTATTCCCAGATGGCTCCCACCACTTCTTTTTTTATATCCTCATGCACACGTGTACCTGCAAGTACCTTCTGTCTTAATTTTGAGAGAGTCTCTTGAGGAGCCTGGAGTTCACTGATTCTAGACTAACTGGCCAGCAAGCCCCAGGGATCTTCCTGGTTCTTCTTCCTAAATGCTGGGATGACAAATGCCTGGTTTTGTTTTACGAAGGTTGTGTGAGTACTGAACTCAGGTCTCCATTCTTGCACAGCAAGCACTCTAGCAACTGCATTATCCATCGTCTTAGTACTCTTGCCACTTCTTGATCACAACCAAAGCCTGGCTTGGAAGGGCCTGGAGAGCAGCCCTCAAGGTCATAGCTTAACCACACGGTGGAACTATCCACCAGACACCACGTGCCTACTCCCTCTTCTGTATCACTAACTTTTTCTCTGATCCAAATCTTGCCTCATCCTAGGTGATACCTAGACCTGTATACAGGTGGTAGTACCCTTGGTCTAGAAATGATGCCCAGATCTCCAAACATCTCCACTGACCCTGAATGCATATCCATACCCATATGAACTTGAGCATCTTCACTGTTCTGTCTCTCAACACCTCACTCCAGTGTTTTCTGCTGCCAGGCTTCTCTTCCTTCCCTAGAAGCACTGTAGATGTGGCTGCTGTGTCACATGTGCATCAGTAGGTGGCAGAGAGGAAAGAGGCTATGTCTACATTCAGTGTTTTAGCCTATGAATATCTGAATGAATAGTATCCTAACATTCTCGAGGTGGGGGGGCATAGAGGTGTAAGCAAGTCGGATACCAACACCAGTTTGGAGCCATGGGGCCCGGAAGGGGAGCTAGTCTGTGTCAATCACCAGTCCAGCACCAGGCAAACATCAGATGGGCTCCCAGGACAGAAAGCAAGTTGAAGATGAGGGGAGCTCTGCCTGGCCCTAGATGAGGGGGTTGTGGTTAAGCCCCAAGGGTATTGATGTGAGAGAGCCAGCCCTGCCTTTTGTCTGCTTAGTGGTGGTGTTGGCTAGGGAGAGATTCCCTCCCTTTCCTTGTGTCATCACCATCAGTGTTGAAGAGAGGAGATCTGGCCCTGATGGGGTCACAAGAGCAGTAAAGCTGTACCTGCCTCTCACATGCTGCAGTGCAAGGGACAACAGGCCCTGCACCTTATCTGGGCAGCACAGTACAGCTGGCCCTGGATGTGGGGTTTATGGGTGAGCCAGTCCTGAGGGAGTGAATGTCATAGAGCCAGCCCTGCCTTCTCTCTGCTTTGTGGTATTGGCATAGGAGAGATCCCTTTACTCTCTTGCCCTTGCTACAGGTAGCAGGCTGGAGAATTGGCCCTGAAGGGGTCATGAGAGAATGAGAGCTGGTCCAACCCCTTACTTGCTGCAGCACTCAGGAGAGCAGGCTCTGGATGAGGGGGTTGTAGGCCCAGAACCAGGGCTTTGAGTTGGTCAACCCTATGAATGAACTGCTGGAGTGCATGAAAAGGCCAGTTCCACAGACCCAAAACTACAGCATCAGGACAATGACAGAATATTTGAGAGGAGTCCCAGTGAAATTCTAGTATTGACAAAGTAGTAGAAGACAGAGGCTTCATACCAGACCAAGGAATCATTATAATGAACACTTGCAAGCAAAAATGTGTGAACAAAAGGGAATATTGTGAGATACACTACAGCTTCCACAATGGGTTTTTTTTTTTTTATGTGGCGGGGAGATTGCAAAGGTGGAGGGTGGGTGTGAGGGGAGGTGGGAGAGGAGAGGGAACAGGGTGCATGATGTGAAATTCATGAAATTAAAAAACAATAAAATAAAAAAGAATGAGCCAAGCACGTATCTACCAAAAGCCCTATAACTAAACATACTCCCATCATCTCACAGTAACTCCTGAGGGAAGTGTGATTCTTTCCCAGCCTGTCTGGAGAAAAATGATGCTGACATGGCATAGAGGTTTTGGGGATTGGCAGAAGAAGCTAGGAAGTACCTTGCCTGCTCCAGCTCTTTACTGCATATTCACTGGGCATAGAGATGGGTTTCATAAGAATAATTCCACACAACTTCATCATATAATTTGACTATATTCACTTTGCTCTATTTCCTCCTCCTTCAGTAGTCTGCTTCCTCTCATATTCTCATCTGGACAATCTCATTTCTACTTTCATGTCCTAAATGTAAATACAATTGCATATGTCTATATAAAATCTAGGATCTATGAGTGAGAAAAAAACATGTAATATTTGCCCGAGTCTGGCTCTACGAAATTCTTTCCATTTTCTCTACAACTAACAATTTGATTGATTTTTTTCCCCCTAATGATTATGGGTAAAGATTAGGTCAAAACCAGAGGGCAATCCTTGCCTTTCACCTTGAGACAGGGTCTCTTATTTGCCACTACACAGGAAAGGCTCAGTGGCCTTTAAGCTTCCAGGGATTCTTCTGTCTGCTTCCCACCTCACTGTGGGAGTGCCAGGATTCCAGGTGCTTGCCACCATGTCTGACTTCAGATGGGCTCTGGGGATATGAAGTCAGGCGCTCATGCTTGTACGGTAAAGGCTTCATCCACTGGGCCATCTCCCCAGCTCAATTCCATTTTTCTTGATGGCTAGATAAAACTCCATTGTGAATATATACCACATTTTCTTATTCATCCATCTGCTGACAGACGGCAAGCTGACTGAACAATTTGATTTTGGTGATTAGCGCTGCAGTCAGCATGGATGTGTGATCATCCCTGTGATAGGCTGATTTAGAATTCTTTGTTTCATGGCCAGAAATGGGTCTGTCTGGGTCATATGGTATTTCTAGTTTTAGGTTTTTGAGGAGCCTCCACACTGATTTCCATAATGGCTGGGTTAACCTTACTTTCCCACCATCACTGTACAGGGGTGCTCTACATGAGAGTTTGCTGCTATTTTCTGATAACAGCCATTCTGACTGGGGTGAGATGGAATTTTGACTATATTCACTTTTCTCTATTTCCTCCTCCTTCACTAGTCTGCTTCCTCTCATATTATCATCTGGACAATCAGTGTGGTTTTAGCCTGCATGGCTCTGATGACTAAGAATGTTTAACATTTTTTTTCCAATGTCTATGGCCATTTGTAGTTAGTTCATCTTCTCAGAAATGTCAGTCCATTGGCCCAATTCACTGATTGGACTGTTTGGTTCCTCAAGTCTTGATCCCAAAGTAGAACTGTCTCCATTGGTGTCTGTGGGAAACAATATCAAGTTCACCAATAAATCAAAAACAAAAAACAAAACCACCACCGGTGGTTTTTTCCCAAACCGCCTGTGTTGGCTAGTTTTATGTCAACCTGAAATATAAACTAGAGTTATTTGAAAGGAAGGAACCTCAATTGAGAAAATGCCTCCATAAATCAATCCACCGGTTAGGTATTTTCTTAATTAGTGAATGGAATGACGGGAGAGGTCCCAGCCCATTGTGGGTGGAGCCACCCCTGGGCTGGTGGTCCTGGGTTCTAGAAGAAAGCAGGCTGAGCAAGCCAGGAGTAGCAAGCCAGTAAGCAGCACCCCTCCATGGCGTCTCAAGTTCCCGTCCTGGCTTCCTTCAATGGTGAACAGTGATAAGGAAGTGTAAGCCGAATAAACCCTTTCCTCCCCAACTTGCTTTTTGGTATATTATGTTTCATCATAGCAACAGAAACCCTAAGACACCACCTGATTAACAACCAGTAAAAAGAAAAAAAACCACTCAGAACTGCTGACTACATGGGGGCAAGGAGGGAATCTGGAGGAAAGTTGATGTGGCATTTCAGACAATGTGGCAAAAATCCACGCAGAGCCCCTGACAGAGAGGTTCAGAGAGCACTTTTCAAAGCCTCTCCAACAGAGCCTCAGAAAAATGAGCAGAGATAAATTTATAAGAATGCTCATTAAAGGGAAAGAGTCATTCATGGGCTGGCTATCCATCTAACAGCATTAGAAAAATCAGTTGCAGCAAATAGCATCACTCTTAACAATCACCAGGTACTGCTTTCTAGGATTAAGTGACAGTGCTTTGACGTCTTGCCATTTAATCCTTAAAACTGGGTAGACTTTCTAAAGAGGAAAATGATGTCTGAGTCATTAAACGACTAACACAACCGATGATCAGCAGATGATCAAACTCTAGAATTGGCTCCATGACAAACAGCGATGCAGAACACACACACACACACACACACACACACACACACACCCCAATGCCCGAGATGTAACTCATAGTGGGATTTGCTTCAGATTTAATATTTTAGGGGTGATATAGTGGAGTGAATAAGAAATATCCCCCAAGGCTCAGGAATCAGTTCCCAGGTGGTGGCACTGTTTAGGGAGTCCAGCCTCACTAGAGGAAGTATATCACTGGGGGTATACTTTGAGAGCTCACAGCCTAACTGCGCTTCCAGTTTGCTGTCTCTGCTTCATGCCTGCAGTTAAAAATGTAAAACGCTCAGCTTCCTGATCTAGCTGCCTGCAGCCACATAGTCCCTGACATTATGGAATCCAATCCCTGTAGCCAAAATAAATTACTTCTTCCATAACTCATGTTTTCTTTTTTTCGAGACAGGTTTTCTCTGTCTGGCTGTCCTGGACTCACTCTATAGACTGACTACGCTAGCCTTGAACTCACAGAAATCCACTTGCCTCTGCCTCCTGAGTGCTAGGATTAAAGATATGCGCCACCACGCCAAGCCCCATAAGTCACTTTTAATCATGTATTTTATCACAGTAACAGAGATAAACTAATGCAGAGGACACATGGTAGAGAGGGGTTTTTTGTTATGTTTTGTTTTGTTTTTTTTTTTCAGTTTCTCAGTTCCAAACCAACCCTTTCATTTGTCTGTGACCCTAGGGCCACAACTCTAAAAAAAAAAAAAAAAAAGGCGGTGGTAGTGGGGCACTGATCTTAATCATTTACAATCATCATTGCCAAGAAATAGCATCAATGGAAGAATGGTTTCTGATCTAAGTTCTGTGAAAGAAACAAAAAAAAGGGATCCGAGATGCTCTTATAACAACAACAAGATACTGGCTGAATTGTGTAGCATGCCTAATACTTCTATCAAATGGAAAGCTATGTTGTCATAATACGAGGACCACAGTGACAATGTCCATTTCTATATAACTATAACTGAGTGCTTTCTCACGTCCATTTCTATATAACTGTAACTGAGTGCTTTCTCACGTCCATTTCTATATAACTGTAACTGAGTGCTTTCTAATGTCCATTTCTATATAACTGTAACTGAGTGCTTTCTAATGTCCATT
>CAJQZJ010000605.1:1432121-1445839 GCA_907164525.1 Lophiomys imhausi | reverse complement strand
GTGTGTGTGTGTGTGTGTGTGTGTGTGTGTGTGTGTGTGTGTGTGTGTTTGAGACAGGGACTCGTGTAATTCAGGCTGGTCTCACACTATGTAGCTGAGAAATGACCTTGAAATTCTGATCTTCCTGCCTCCCACTCTCAAATCTGAGATTATAGGCCTGTACCACCACATCAGTTTATAAGGTGCCAGCAATCAAACTCCAGTTGTCTATGTGTCTTAGATGAGTACTCTACCAACTGAGCTACATACACTCCTAGCCCCTTTTTTCTGTATTTTTTGTTTATCTCTCATAGACATGTATTACTTCTATGTGTCTTAGATGAGTACTCTACCAACTGAGCTACATACACCCCTAACCCCTCTTTTCTGTATTTTTTGTTTATCTCTCATAGACATGTGTTACTTCAAATAATTTTTTTTTCTGATTACAACTGGGAAGAAGGAAACTTGATCAAGAAAATGTCCCCATAGGATTGGCCTGTAGGCAAGTCTGTAGGCCATTTTCTTAACTGATGATAGATTGGAAGGGTCCACCCCATTGTGGGTAGTGCCACACCTAGGCAGGTATAAGGAAACAAACTGAGCAAGTCGGGAGGAGCAAGCAAGCAAGCAGCATTCAGCTATGACCTCCGGGTTCCTACTCCCTGACTTTCCTGGATGACGGAATTGTAGGCTGTAAGGCGAAATAAACTCTTCTCCAAGTTTCTTTGCTCATGGCATTTTGACACAGCAGTAGAAACTCTAAGCAGGCAAGCCCAGAACATGTGGAGTCACCCAGGGTCACTGTCTCGATCAGACGGAGGTGGAAAGTGCCATAAAAGATTTCACAAATGCAGGAGTTTGTAACCCCAGAGATGAGCTGGGGAGCGCTCAACACATAAACACAGTCCTAGAGGAGGCAAAGTCGGGCAAGGAAAGTTCTGGGGTATCTGCTCTACCTCGCCATGTGCCATAATCATTTCCAAAGTCATCACAAGGTGAACGAAGGCAGAAAACCAACCTTATAGGTGCTGACTAAGAACAGTAGTGGGTGTGAGGGTGGCAGAGAGCTGCTCTGCTGAAAATGAGAATGTGGAAACTCTCAAAAAAAAAAAAAGCATCAACAAAGTCATGTTTTGGAGATGTTGAGATAAAAGCAGGAAGAGCCATTAAGAGGTGAGGGTGGGTGGCTATACTCAAGGACCCTGAGTCTTCCCTACTCTCAGAGACACAAACTTCTCTTCCCAGGATGAATCCCACTTCCCACTGGTGCCTGAACACCTGTCTCTTCCTCATAGAGCCCCCTTCCTCACTGTCCCCAGCAAGTCCTGCTGGTAAACAAACAGAATTCCTTCCCTGTCCTTCAAAATGGATGGGACATATGACATGGTGTGTGTTACGTAATGCCACAGGAATGAGTGAAGAAGCTGTGTGTCATATAGGATATCAGTCACATTTTTCCTTTTAGGACAATTACAATACACTTCTAGGGCTGGAATGATAGCTCAGTGGTTAAGAGCACTGGCTCTTCTTCCAAAGGACCTGGGTTCAAATCCTAGCATCCACGTGGCTGTTCACAGCTGTCTAATTGCTGGGCATGGTGGCGCACTCCTTTAATCCCAGCACTTGGGAGGCAGAGGCAGGTGGATCTCTGTGAGTTCAAGGCCAGCCTGGTCTACATAGTAAGTCCAGGATAGTCAGGACTACACAAAGAAACCCTGTCTTGAAAAACAAAACAAACAAAACAAAAAAAAATACACTTCTAGTCTTGAGGGGGCATTGAACCCATTGAGGCAGTGTTTCCTGCTTTTTGAGATCTAGTAAGTATTGCTAAATTATACTAATCATATTTTCAGTCTAGGACGAGGAGAGGTATAGGTTAGTGTTAGAGCATTTGTCTGGCATGCACAAGGCCCTGGGTTTGCCTCTAGTTACAAAACATACACACACACACACACACACACACACACACACACACACACACAAACACAAACACACACACTCACACATACACATACACTTTTGCCATGTTGCCATGTTGCCCATATTATATGTATCCATATTTATAAAATATATAAACATATATTGCTACCATCCTTTTATGTTCATCTACATAAACATACAATAGCAGATATCAAAACTTCAAAATAGAGTGTAAATGAGAAAGTGTTTAACTGCTTATCAAAATAACTATTCATCAATTTTTTTTTTTTTTTTGGTTTTTCAAGACAGGGTTTCTCTGTGTAGTCCTGGCTGTCCTGGACTCACTCTGTAGACCAGGCTGGCCTTGAACTCACAGAGATCCACCTGCCTGTGCCTCCCAAGTGCTGGGATTAAAGGCGTTTTTGTTTGTTTGTTGGCTTTTTTTTTTTTTTGAGACAGATTTCCTCTGTGTATCAGTCCTGGCTGGCCTCGAACTCATAGAGACCCGATTGTCTCTGCCTCCCGAGTGCTGGGATTAAAGAAAGGCATGCACCACCACGTCCGGCTATTCATAATTTTTGTTAACTAATGCACACATTGCTTGACCTACTTGTGAAGCGGCATGCCGAGTTCCGAGTTATATACTTTGAAGGAATCTATGAAATACAAACACGTGCCCAAAGTAAAGTTCCAGACAGTGCTGGGTCTAGAACAGCTTCAGAGTCCCAGAATCTTTTTTGTTGGTTTGCTTTGTTATGTTTTTTGAGACAGGGGTTCTCTGTGTATCCTTGGCTGTCCTAGACTCACTTTGTAGACCAGGCTGGCCGTCAACTCACAAAGATCCGCCTCCCTCCACCTACCTCTGCTGGGATTAAAGGTGTGCACCACCACGTCTGGGCAATTACAGACAGCAGTGAACTGCCATGTGTGTGTGCTGGGATTTGAACCCTGGTCCTTTGGAAGAGCAGTCAGTGCTTTTAACAGCTGAGCCGAATTCTTAATGACTAACTTTCTTGGAATTCCTGGGTCCTGCCAGTGCAGTGGTTTGCAGCCCCCCCTTCACAGTGTTTGCCTAAGACCACTGGAAAACAGATATTTATATTACAATTCATATCAGTAACAAATTAACAGTTATGAAGTAACTATGAAAATAATTTTATGCTTGGGGGTCACCACAACATGAGGAACTTAAAGGGCCACAGTATTAGGAAGGTTGAGAGCCACTGGGCTGGAGTGCTCTTTCACTTTTCATTGGCTGGAAGCCTGTAAATTTCCCTGCAACCTGTCTTCCTCCATCACCGTTTCCTTCTCTACTGCAAAGAATTGTACTGCAGATCATCCGGTACTCATACCCACTGAAGCTGGGAGTTGTCAGGCTCCTAGCCTTCTTATTCTCCTGCTTCCTGCACAGTAAACCAAATGAAATTCTTGAGGACAACATTATTTGCAAACTTTTATGCATCCATGCCCCATCCCAAATCCACTCCAACTCTAGGAATAGAGCTCTTCACCAAAAGACACCTACAGGTACCCAAGCGAGCAGACCATGCATAATAAATACGTTATCAGTAGCTAAATCCAGGAGAGATCTCCACCCAGTGGCAGAACATGCCCAGATGCCCAGAGAGCCTCACTGGATACTCACCTCTCTGCTAGGGTAGAACGAATCTCCCTGAAACACTTGATTTGCAGGCTGCCTAAAGAGGAGGAATTCTTCTCAGAGAGAGCAATTAATATCCACAATAATAAATACAAATCGCCCTCAGCATGAGAGTTGTTACCTTCATTATTTTTTGGCTTTTACCTCTAGTCACAAAGAGTTTCAAACTGAGTTTACATTTAAATCCTCTTTTCATTCCTTAAGTAAATTACATGTAAATCTTCTTTTCATTCCTTAAGTAAATAGACTACTGGGTCTGGCAGTGGAACTAGCTGCACTGGGTGGAGGAGCATGGGGCGGGGGAAGTTTCCTGGCCAACAGCACTGGGGATATTCACATCAATGGTGCAAAGAAAATCCAGTGTCTTCTTTGGGAAACATGGACAGTGACTGTCTAAACAACCTAGGAGTGTCTGACATGTGACACACTTCCATTCTTTCCATATCTCATCTGACTTTGACTTTATTCTCTCTAAACGGGTGACACAAAGATAAACAAAACCTCACAAATCAAGGGCTCAAGAATATTCCAGTCCACGCACAAGGAATACTAATGAAGAAAATTTAGTGTGTTAATGCCACAAGAAAAGCCAAGAAGCAGTGAGGAATTTACTAGAAAGAGGTTGGTTGTGTCCAACTAAGCCAGAGGTCAGTTTATGCAGAATGCTTGAGAACAGAACCTGAAATCTCACAGTCTGCACTAACACAGCTTCTACAAAGACAAAGCTTTTTTGATCTCTCAGTCTGGGCCGACAGCCTTGGTACCAACATAAATTTTATAATCAGAGGGGCGGCCCAGACAAAGAGGGAGTCAGAGTCACATCACAGGCACTGCTGGCTCCCAAGAGGCACAGACAGGCTTAGGACAAGCTGCAGTTTCAACTCCCCACTGAAAGCAGACTATCACTAAGGGCAGGGCTGCGACCAGCTCAGAACTCTGAGCTGTTTTGTCTTCACTCTGTTCTCTGCTCTAAAGGAACAGACACTCGGCCTTCACCATCCCTTTACCTCACGGATCTACCCATCACGCAACAGGCAAGGAACCGACTCCCTGCCTTCAGAAATACATAATCAGGAGACTCCGAATACAGGGTGAGATTTGGACAAGGGATGTAGCTCAGCTTGGAGAGTGCTTGCCTGGCATGCAGGAAGCCCTGAGTTTGATCCCTAGCACTCCATAAGTTGGGCATGAGGGTGACAGCCTGTGATCTAGGCAACCAGGAAGCTAGGGGAAGAGAATCAGTTCAAGGCTATGCTTAGCTGCACAATGAGTTTAAGGTCAGTCTTGGTTACAAGAAACCCTGCCTGCCCCACCTCTGTCCCATGTCACCCAAATTTTAAAAGGAGAGAGAGAGACTTCCTGACCTTTAGAAAAAAAATCTATGTGTGCATGATGATGTGTGTACATGACATACATGTTCACTCGTTCCTGTATGTGAAGCTGCAGAGGCCTTGGTGAATGTGCTGGTCATCACCTTCCACTTTGTTTGAGATGCCTCTTGTCCCTTGCAGTGTACCCTAGGCTAGCTGGCCCTTGGCTCTGCACGACTCTCTTCTCTCCAGCTCCCACTTCTCCGTAGGAGCACAGGAGGTATGGAGGCATCGAATACAAGCTGTTCTCATGTTTGTACAACAGTTTATCCACTGAGTCACCTCCCCAGCCCCAAATTATGACATTTTACAAAGGAAACAAAAAAATTGCTTGAACAGGTGGATCATAACAGTAGCCAAATTAAAACTCTAAAAGCCCAAAGCCCATTTCTTTGTATCTGATGCCTGCATCCTGAAATTGGAGGCAGGGAATGCTTCTGAAGCCACCTCAGGATGTGTCATGAGGGTTATGTGAATTCCAGTTCTATCCAAGGGCTTCTGGACACTGCCTAGCAGAGGGAACGTGCTTGCAGGGTAATCTATTCACATAGAGGACAAAAGCACGCTCACTGCGCTGTGAGTGACAAGACAGCATGACACCTAAGGCCAGGTATGCAGGACAATTGAGGGTTCAAGGTCGGCCATGGCTTCAAAGTGAACTGAGGCCAGCCTGTGCTATTATGAAATGCTCTAAAATGGCAACCATAGCTCCATGGTCAATGCACTCTATGATCTAAACTAAGAAGATTTGGGTTCAAGAATCATGTCAGCCACTGAAATCAGGGCACTAAGAATAGATTTCTTAGCTAGGTATGGTGGTGCATGCCTTTAAACCCACTACTGAGGAGGCAGAGGCAGGTGGATCTGAGTTCAAGGCCAGCCTAGTATACAGAGAGAGTTCCAGGACAGCCAGGGCTACACAGGGAAACCCCGTCTTCAAAAACAAAAACAAAACAAAAAGCAGGGCGTGGTGGCGCACGCCTTTAATCCCAGTACTCGGGAGGCAGAGGCAGGCGGATCTCTGTGAGTTCGAGGCCAGCCTAGTCTACAGCATGGATCTAGTATAGCCAGGATACACAGAGAAACCCTGTCTCGAAAAACGAAAGAAGAAAAAAAGAAAAAAAAAAAGGAAAACAAGCAAACAAACAATCATTTTGAAATTCCCGAGTCCTAACTCTATAAAAGGGAGATGGTATCTACTTTCCAGGACAAGGTTCAGTGGGGGCCAGGGAGAACCTTGTAAACTTTCAAACTGAACAAATATGAACGGAGAAAACACGCATGGAAGCTTTCAAAGAGGAGAGGTTTGCAAGCTGCGCAGGCGAAATCAACAGGAACATTTACTTAAGCAGAGAAAACCATCAGCATTCCACCAGGGTCAGAACACAGGTCTCCCAAAGAGCCCAGGAACAATAGGCTTCTTCCCAGCTATTATGACTGTCCCTTAAAGGTGTCCACACAAGGTGTCCTGAGCCTCAGGTGCCAGGCATCTAAAAGAAAGAGCCATTTAGAGGTGACTGAAATCCTCAGGAGAAAAGATGCTTCTCCATTCAGAGTTTGGGGCTCACCCACTGGTCCTTCAAGCCAGTATTAATGGCCTAGGTTTGAACTACCATTTCCTCTTTCCAACAACGGAGCTGCTTGTTTATTCTAGTCTCCTGACACACAGGACACCCAAGCCTCCAGCTGCAGATGCCAAACACTTTCCATCCACTGCCTTCTTCTGACTTTGTCTTGCTATTTTCCATAAACAAAACCATTTCAGCTTTTATGAGCTCAAATTTAACACATGAAGTTTCAGCCCCTTAAAAAAAACAAAAACAAAAAACCAATAACTAAAAGGGGGAAAAATGCAGGAAGCAATACTGACTAGTGAGTCAAAGTCTTATATAATGCCCAAGGGCCTCTAAGCTCAGAAAGGCCATGACAGGTAATGGTACCCACAGTTTCAAGGAACCGTTCTCCATGATTCCTTAGACTTCCCAACCCTGAGGCTGTTAATATGGCCCCTCACACACAAGGAACCCAGAATATGTGATAGGATAATTACCCTGCTAAAAGCATTCTAAAGCAACATAATCATACCCTACCTGACAAGAAAAGCTTCAAAAGCTATGGTACTTAGGCACCTTCTGCTACATTCCAACCAAACAGGAAAACTGTTTTTTGTCTGTGTGGTTGAGACAGGGGTTGACCATATGGGGATGGGTTGGGGGTGGGGGGGACACGCTGCTCAAACTTGTTATCCTCCTGCCTCTGATTCCTAACTGCTGGGATTACACATGTACTCAACCACACTCAGCAATGTTTACTCTTTCATAGCGTGGCATATTGAGTTAGATTCAGCACTGTAGAAGTAATTTAATCGTTTAAATACAACATCCCTTGCAGCCATTCCTGGATGGCAAACCTCATGGAAGGCATCCCAAAGATGTTCCAGTGATGACCCCTTCCAAGCTCTCTCTCCAATGACTATCCTCTCTCTCTCTCTCTCTCTCTCTCTCTCTCTCTCTCTCTCTCTCTCTCTGCGTGTGTGTGTGTGTGTGTGTGTGTGTGTGTGTGTGTGTGTGTGTGTGTTGCTAGAGAAGAGCCCAGGAGGCTCGTGAACACTAGGTAAGCCTTCCAACGCTTTGTCACGCTTCCAGCTAAAACTCAACAGAGTTAAGTGAAAAGACGCTGCAGGTTGAGCAACCCTCAGCTGAAAGGTGTGCATCCAGAGTGCTGTGTTTGTGCCTTTTGGAATATTTGCGCATCCACAATAAACATCTTGAGGATGGGACTGCTCTAAATACAAACTTCACTCGTGGGACACGGAATTTTATGTATGTGCACAGCCTGAAGGTATTTTTACACAATAATTTTAATAATTCTGTGCAAAAAAACATTTCCAGACTGTTCAATTTTCCAGCTTGGTGGGGTCATGTTGGTGCAGTATTTTAGGTTTTTCTTGTTAGGGTTAGGGGTGCTCAGTCTACAGCAGTTGGGATAGGGAGAAAAGGCTAGAGGTGCCTTTCTGAAAGTCAGTATTACTCAGTCACAATTAAAGTAACTGCCTCTTGGCCAAATCACATATTGTATTATCCTGGATTTCCATGTAGACATACAATCTTAGTTACTAAAAGTTCACCATGTGTGAAGAGGTCCTAGAAACTGCTCAGTCGGTGCTGGCTCTTTGCTTTCCATTTCTTGATGTTCCTTCTGCTGCTTTTGGAATTCTTTAAGCTACAGATTTCTATGAGGAAAAAGTAACAGGGCCCAGAAGTTCAAACGATGCAAGCTGGTGAATGAACAGTAGTAGGTGTGTGCTCTACCATTAGCTGTTCACACGCCAGCCACCAACAGACAACCATGGACTGATGGGCTAAATGAGTCACATATGGGCTTATCAGATACAAATCTTAAGTTTGTTACAGTAGGCTGGAGAAATGGCTCAGTGTTAGGATGACCTGAAAGGCCTGTATTCAAATGTTAATTATTTGCCTCCTGTCTTCCTTACTGCTCATGATTTGATGTATGTGAACAAACGTGATGCTGTGTACCCTTGCTTACTAAGTCATCTCTGATTGATTGAATAGGGAGAGGCAGGGTGAAGAAGGTTCATGGGCTTGGGAGGAAGGAAGGCAGAGAGGATCATGGGAGAAGGAAGAAGAAGGAGATGCCATGGGCTAACCAGGAGTACATGGCAGGGAACAGCTTGCTCTGAGAATTACCATGATGGAGAGAAATGGCCCACCTGGTGTAATCGCAAGTAATATGGGGTTTTATATGGGGAGGTAGAAGGCTATCTTAGAGGATTAAGATTTGACTAGTCCCTGTGCTTAAGGCTTACTAAAATTCATCAGGTGTCTGTGTGTGTTTATTTATGAGTGGTGGGTTCAAGGATAGTTCTGTCGCCCTAATAACTATATATATATTATTATTAATTATTAATCCTTTACTGTTACAGCTCAGTGGTTAAGAGCACTTACAGTCTTCTAGAGTTTGGTTTCCAGAACGTATGTCAGGCAGCTCATAAAAGCCTGTAACTCTAGTTCCAGGGGCTCCAACTCACTCTCCTGGCCTCTGAGGGTACCTATACACATGTGGTACAGACACATGCACACACATAAAAAAATAACAGTAAGTCTTTTTACAAATGAGTTCATTAAAGAGTGAGACGGGTGCTTTGGTGGAGGCATCTCCTTATCATCACTCCAACAAAGGATTTCAAATACTGTAACACTTGATTCCCAGATGCAGACGGGCCAGAGAGCTGAAGCAAAGTTAAGTGTTCTGTTGCAGGAGACAAGACAGTCAAGAGGAATGATGAATTCACTGTGTGTCTCTCTGTTCTTTTATCAGATCCCAAGCCAGGGCAGACACTGCTGGTCTCAAATTTCAGAGCAGTCACACAAGGAGGCCAAAGGCACATGACTGTCCCTGAAACTACATTTCCCTCTTTGTGTTGGTGACTGAGAACTAATCCTGCAGGACTTCCCTTGTAACCCAGCATAGGCAACCCACTGGGCACTTTCTTGGGACTTTTATCGGTGATCATGGCTGAACCCACAACACGGATACATGCTGAATAAGATGATAAGGCACAAGGCTACTTTATTTTTTTTTTAACCTCATATGCGTCATCTGGAGTTCTGTTTTGAAAACAAATAAGGCAAGCAATCTCACCCTCTTCTCAAGTACAGCCTGTTATGCATGCGTGACAGGCGCTCCACAGCGTGGAACTAACCACACTGTATTTGATGCGCTCAGCAGAGCGGTTACTGTAGGTAGGAAATCATTAACAGTACAGTGAGAGTCCTTGCAGCTATCCAGAGGCCAAGTTCAGCCAGGAGAAACAAAAGCTTCCAGTGCCCTCAGCCTCCTAGACTTCAGCCCAGACTTCATCCTACACTCCAGGCATTTCAATGTGTCCTCCGCCACGCTGCACCACACGAAGAAGGGTTACACATCCCAGCACAGAACAGCAGTAAGAACAAGTCCCCTCGAGCCACGTCTGCCCACCAAAGCTGGGAAAGAGAGGCTCATCTCAAACCACCCACGCCCACTGTCCTTACACTCGGCAATCTGGCAAAACATAAACAAGAGTAGCTAATGAGAGTAGAGAACGAACAGGGTTTTAGGAATTAGGATTTCATCATTTATGTATCAGAGCCCGTTACCTTGGTACTCAAAACCTCATGTGAGCCAGGCTTTGCATGCATGCACCCATAATCCTAAAATTAAAGAGATGGAGACAGGAATGTTCTCAGTCTCTTGAGTTATGTAGCAAGATTCTGTCTCAAAAACAAAAAAAAAAAAAGTTTCACACTGTCATGGTGCCTGTATCATTTACTGGAAGGCCACAATGTAGACATCTGAACTTGGACACTCACATCTGTCACCATTACAACAAATTCAAAGAGAACATCTCTCATCTATTACACTCTCTGGAAGGATTTTACCACCAGCCACAACAAGGAATGTTGAGATGAATAAAAGGGTCCGGTGTTGGCATCTCACGGGGATAAGGCATGTGGCCCTCTAAGAAGTGAACCTAGTGGGAACCAGCAAGTTGTAAGATAAGAGAAAGGAGGTAAGAAAACAGTGATGTGGAAGAAAAGGGAGGTAAGCAGGTGTGGATGGGTGGACATACTGTCCAATGGTCAGCACTGTTCATGGAGTGAAGAACAAAACAAAGCAGTGGCTAAGGAACATGGTTTTGTTTTTTATTTTGTTTTGTTTTTAAGGACTTGAGAGGTGACTCATAGGTTTGAGATCACGCATTAGTCCTGCAGGAGACCTGACTTAAGTTCCCAGCATCCAAATAGTGGCCCACAACCAACTGTAACTCCTCCAAGGGGATCTGAAGCCCCCTTCTGACCTCTGAAGGCTCTTGCACATATGCGGTGCACATACCTATATTTAAGCACACATACACACACACAAACATTTTTTAAAATATTTTTTTAAATAAAGATTTTTAAAATCATGTTCATGTGTCTTTGGTGTTTTACTTATACATGGATCTGTGCACCACATGCATGCAGTGCCCTTGGAGGCAGGAAAGGGGTGTCAGGTCCAGGAGACAATTATGAGCCATCAAGAAGGTGCTAGGATTGAACCTAGGTCCTCTACAAGAGCAACAAGTGCTCTTAGTTGCCGAGCCACCTTTCCAACCCCAGAACACGGAACTTAGGACACTTTCATCTTACAACACTTAAGTGTTATGAGGCCTGTTTTGTGCCATTTGGAATGATCTCAAAAACGAGGAAACAAAGCTGAGGTACTCCTTTAGACAAGGCAATGAGGAGGAGCCAACGGCAGGAGTCCCATCCTCAAGATATCTCCTTGGAAGAGGGAGTGGCCCAGTCTGAGCTGTTTGCATGGAAAGACTGACCTTCTGGTTAGAAAGATGAGGCTGTCCTACCAATGCCATGCTTCTCTTTCTCAATGACATAAAGAGCAAAGACATGGGTCAATAAGGGGAGCAGAGTCAAAAAGTAGAAGGTGTGAAATGGCTTTCTCCAAAACGATAAAATGACCTTAAAAGTGTAAGATGTCTGGCAGGACCTCTGTGGAGTAGCCAGGGTTTTGGAATAATAGGGAAACTTAAGTCTAACCAGGGCTGGAGTCTCTCCAAGGGGCAAAGGATATTTTTCCTTTCTCTCAAGAGGCCACTCTTGAAATCTGAGCTGCAGAGTGGTGTATTGAGGGGGGGCTGAGTGAGAAGTTAGGCCCTTGAGTATGCCAAGATCCAATTTTCTGTTTCCAAGTAGGAAAGGAATGCAAGACCAGGAGGACTCAGATGTGTGTTTCAGAAGTTACCAGAACGAGGAGGCCTAAAGAGATGTGGTACAGACTGTTGAAGTGGAACAGGTCAAGGGCCACAAAGTAGAGTGTAAGTGCACATGGAGGCTTCCACAAGGAGTGGAGCTAGTAGGGCACCAGAGGGAACCAGCTGTATAGGAGGGCAGGGGTGAGAAGTAGGCACAGCAGCAAGGAGGCACGAGAGGGAGGGACAGTTGGTGGCATAAGGATCGAAGGCAGGTGAGGCTTTAAGATAGAAGAAAAAAAGAAGAGAAAAGATAGGCTGTCAGCTACAAATGACAGGAAGGGACTCTACAAGGGATGTCTTTGGAAACAGCCAGCTCAGCTTCCAAGAGAACAGAAGTGATGGGCCACTGAGGGGAGACACAGGATGTGAGGACAGTACTGGTGATAGATGGGGACCCAAAGGAAGCAAGAAATGAATGGGCAGTGACAACAAACTATCATCAGAACAGTGACATTAGTCTGGCGGGCAATAGTGGGCTAGCTGGCTCACCCAGCCTAAATGTGCTTCATTTAGAAAGCTACACCAATCTGAACTCTCTCTCTACCACAGGACACACTGAAGGTCTAAAGACAATAACTACAGTAGAGCTCACTCAACTGTGTTTGGGCAACTTACCAGCAACTGACCTCTTCTATGCCAAGCACTCCTGCCCAGAGCAGTGGGACAGCTTTCAGCGAAAGGCTGCCACCACTAGAGGGCAACACAGCCCCAAAGCATGAGCAATTCCTAGACCTTGCTTCAGGAGAACAAGCTGAAAATTCTCTCAAGTTCCAAAACTTTGTTCATATATTTTTCAGATGACATGAAATATTGCTGAGATATATAGAAAGGTGTGTGCATGTGTATGCAGAGAAAATGGTCTCAGAGGCTTCACTCCCAGACAATGGCTTATCTCTAGGAAAATAAGGATGTGAAGACGCCACAGAGAGTATTAGCTCATGTTAAGCAATAGGTCACACCCTAAGTATTTTCATGTGCTGACATCATTTTAAAATGCCTTGAAAATTAGGAAGCAAAGCACATAGAAGACGTAACTGAGCAAAACTTCAGAGAGAACAGAATGGAAGATACTACATACTGCAACCACATCTTCAGCCAGCAGCCACAGGAGTCCTCTATGTTGGGGACAAAGGGCTCATTTGCTTAAATAAAAGATGGAAATTACACCCAAAAGTCCTTCAGGACCCTGGAATATTGGAAGCTTTGGCTCGGTCCTCTCACGTGAATTAGCACGCAAATTCTGGTCATCGGTTCTCTGACTGCCAATCATCATTCTGTCCTTTGCTCTCTTGCCTCCTTCTCAAAGCCTGGAGGAGGAGTCATGAAAGAGATCTCTTGACTCAATCAGTGTGTCTTCCTCCCATTAAACTGCATCCTAACAACTGCCAGCTGGCATTTTCATCTCCTGACAGAAAGCTTCACAACCAGTGACTAAGGGTACCAATCACCTCCCTGGTCCACACCTCCGCATCAGCTCCTGCCTCCAGGTTCCTGTCCTGCTTGAGTTCCTGTCCTGACTTCCTTTGGTGGTGAACAGCAACATGGGAAGTGTGACCCAAATCAACCCTTTCTTCCCCAAGTTGCTGTGGTCATGGTGTTTCATTATAGCAACAGAAACCCTAACCGAGGCCACCCCAAACCACAAACATGCAGCTTAGAAATCAGTCAAACCATGCGTCATGATGACTTCTCGAGAACAACTAGCTCAATGGGGAAAGTGTATCTAGTGAATGAAAGGAAAATTTCCTGAATTTCGTACTAAAAAGGGGTCACTTTAGGCCAAGGACTCCTGAGCCCCCACTCTGGGCTACGAAGTTATCTCAGTCCATCTCGCAGACCCCCATGAGGTAATTTTGATCTTTTTGTTACACAGGTAGAAATGGCAGGGTCGGAGTGCCAACTAGAGTCCACTTCCTCCATCTTCTCCCAACCCAGTCCTAGGAGGAGCTGATCAGAAAGACCAGCTTTCTTC
>CAJQZJ010000605.1:1280288-1427627 GCA_907164525.1 Lophiomys imhausi | reverse complement strand
ACACACACACACACACACACACACACACACACACACACACACACACACACACACAAACTGCAAAATAATGCATCTGTGTTGTTTTCCAGCTACTGCATCTGTGGACTGTGGAAGTATGTCCCCAGGCAGAGGAACCCAGCTGTCAGTCCACACAATGTCTAGGGAGCCTTTCTCCGCAAGCCAGAATGATTTCTGCTCGTTCTATGTCAAGTGCTACGCAAAAAAAAAAACAAAACACACACTACATTTTATAAACCCAATGAAAAAACTAGATATCAAGGCTATCAAACTAATTAACTACTTAATTAACTAATTTATTGATTGATAACCCTGTAGTACTATCTTTTAATAGTTAAAAAAAGGAGGAACAGGCCAGCATCCATCAACATATAAATAACTAAGCAATGCCCTACGGTGTCCACAGAGTTTCCATCTTCCAACATGATACAAATTTAGAACACACTGTAGCCCATACTGTGGAAGATGGTATGATGAATGAAACAGAACTTGAGTACTGATACTTGCTTCAACAGAATGGATAACCTCAAGGACACTGTTCACTGAGGTTGTCAAAGACCACATTTAATGATTTAACTATCTGAAATGACCAGAATAGGCTAATCTAGAGCTTCACATAGTAGGTTAGAGATGGCTTAAAGACAAGGAAGGGGCGAGGGGGAAAAGTGGGAAGTGATGGCTGTATGATACCAAGCACCTTCTTGGGATAATTTCAAAATTAAAAATGAAGCTGTCTCTATGAGGCAGAGGCAGAGGCAGCAGAACCGGATGTTCAAGATCATCTTCAGCTACGTGGTGAGTTCCAGGGAAAAATGGGATACAGGGCACTGTCTCCAAGACATAAAAACTTAAAAATGAATGAATAAATAAAACTCCTTCAACTGTCTGCCTCTGTCAATAAACAATATCATACTGAGTACCACTCAGACAATAACCCAGTGCTAGAACCTTCCACGCACTGCCACATGCAGTAAGGCAGCGAGAGTCATGCAATACCCTTTTACTGTTGAGACGGTTGAAGCCATTTATGTAGGAAGTTGCTAGGTGACAGACCTAGGACTTAAATCCCAGTCTTTAATCTCTACTACACCACAATGTGTTCATTAAAATAACAGTTTGAAATTAAAGTATACTTAAGGAGCAAAGAGCTTCATGTTGAGAGATTTATTTAAAAACAAACAAAAAAATTAAAACAATTTTAGAGCAAGGAACCACTTCTAAGGCTTTAAAATGAAACTCAAATTCTGTCTCCTATACTTCATACCATAAGAAGATTGTATCATGGCCCATTAGGGTTTTGCTTCATTGTTTCATTTTTCATGGGACTAGGGCTCATCCAAGCTGGTAATCAAGTGTCCTACCATTGGGCCAGACCCCTGTGCCAACAGCAGTGTGTCAAATACATATATGTCAAAATGAAATGCTGATTTCTGGGAGTACCATCAAGCACCTGTGATGATTAATCTTCACCATCAACAACCAAGCCTAAGCAGATATGGAATTACTGAGGAGATAAACATGTATCTCTCTCTCTCTCTCTCTCTCTCTCTCTCTCTCTCTCTCTCTGTGTGTGTGTGTGTGTGTGTGTGTGTGTGTGTGTGTGTGTGTGTGTGTGTGTGTGTGTGTGTGTGTGTGGTTGTTTTCAGGGAGGTTTAACTAAAGGGGGAAGGCCCACTCTAAATCTAAATGGTACCATCCCATGGGATGTGGTCCTAGACTGAACAGAAAACAGGAAAAGGAAGAACCTAACTGAACACCAGCACTCATCTCTGTGTGCTTTCTGACAGCTGGGACAATGTGACCCTCTCCCACCATCACAGCACACCACAGTGGCCTATATGCCATTCCCAGGCATTTGTATCCTGAGGATGTTCTTCTCGCCATACCAATGGACCTTTCCACCTTTTCCAGGACTTGGTCCTTTGGAAGTTATTTTCAAACATCTCAGGAACAAGCGCTTAACGACACTAGCTATGTTTCCAGGTGTAGTCTTTCCTCTAACTCTTAACAGCCAGGTATTCCAGCTGTCAGTTCCTATTTCAGCCTTTCTTGCTAATGGCTGAAACCGCGTTCTCAGGCACGGTATATCCTTCAGTGTATATCCATACACTGAAGTCCTATGCCACCTCAGAACCCCAGACTATGACTGTGTTTGGAGACAGCTCTACGAAGAGGGAATCAAAATTAAGTTCAAATGAGGTGAGTAAGGCAGGGCCCTAATCCAATAGTTCTTCCTTACAGGAAGAGGAAATTTGGAAGCACAGAGGGAAGGCCTCGAGAAGGCACAGGGAGGGGACGGCCAACTGCCAGCCCAGGACCGAGGCCAGGGGAAGCCAAGACTGCTCACACTTTGATCTTGGACTTCTAGTGTCCAGAAAATAAATGTCTGTTGTTTAAGCCACCCAATCTGCAGTCCTTTCTGGTAGTCTTTGCAAAGAATGCATTTGCTAACCATTCTCCTGCCTTGTCAGTCAGGCAACACAGGCTACAAGGACTTAGGGGTCAAGTCGAGCTCCTGCTTCAAATCCCTCTCCCATCACTGACTTTAGGCAATTGGTTAAATTTTTCAGGTTCTCACTATAGGCAGAGACCACCCACTCTGCATGGATGTTCTGAGGAGGATTAATTGTGACCAGACCTTTTATTGTGCCATATTTCTACAGTCAGTATATTTTTTAAACATGTACTTTCTCTGCCAGTCACTCCTCTCAGAACTTGGCATACATTAAATTGTTTAATCTTCTAGGATGTATCCTTCATTAGAACATTCTGTAGATGGGGAAAGAGAATGCACAAGAGGTAAGCAAGCTGTCCAAATGTTACAAGACTATGAGAACCATTCTCCTCCTCAGGCAGCCCATTCCCACACTGTACTGCTGACATTCTGAGCCCTCATTCTCTTTACAGCCCAGGTTGTGTGTCCAGCTTTCTCTGAACTCACAGTGCCAGCCAATCAGCAGACACTCTACAGAGGCCAAGCCTCTAAGATCCCTGTGAGTGGCAGCTTCTCCCCTTCTTGGTACCTTTCCACAGATCAACACTTTTAAAATTATCTTAAAATACTATTAAGGTCAGTTTTAAATGTCAACTTGCCACAACTTAGAGTCACCTGAGAAGAGAGCCTCAGTTGAGGAGTTGTCCAAATCAGGTCGGCCTGTGGGCATGAGAGTCCAGTCCAATGTGGGTGGCACCATTCCCTGAGCAGGGGGGTCTTGAACTTTATAGCATTGGAGAGAGCTGGCTGAGCAGAAGCAACAGCAAGCAAGCAGTAAAGATATGTCTGTACCCAGATGAGGCCATCTGATACCTGGACCAGGCCCCAGATGAGACAAAGGTTCCTCCCCGCTTCTTACTGGACATACAGCTAGCCAGTAATGTGTTTCTTCCTACAGGGAGAAACCTGTGGGTGTGCACATCAGGCTGCAAGGCTTTCTAGGATTTCTCTACTCAGGGCCAGTCCTTGACCTAAATACTCTTGGAAGGCTGGATGCTGGAGGGCAATGGTATCCTTTACACAGTATCCTTACATCTGCATCTCAGGCTACTCTCACTAACGGGGGGTGCTTTTAAGTTGCCTTTCATGTTTCTTTCATCCAAAAAGCACCATCTGAAAGCACACAAGCAAGCCTGATAAGAGAAAATCTGGATTTATTAGAGTTTAGGTTAATAAGATCTAAGATGCAAGCAGAGAGTCTGAGTCATGCTAGGCAGTCGGCTTCAAAGTGACACACTGGCCTACCACATCAGGCCATGGTGGATTCTTAACCATGTTCAGAATACAGAAAAAGAAGTTTAAAAAAAAAAAAAAAGATCATGGGTGCGGGAAAGAGACAGCTTGGACCAAAACACATTACCAATGATCCTAAGCAAAGATTACCTGATTGGCAATTTAAAAGACTCAGATTAAGATCTTGATTTCCTATTATGTGATACTCATTAACAAGTATTTATTAAGCAATGTGCTTCCAGGCACCAGCCTCCAGAGTGACTAATACACACATCTACCAGCCTCTAAAGTCCCTGCTGGGTACCAGCTGCAAGATGGGCAGGAAAAACTGTGATACACCCCACTAAAGACAGCATCATGTGTAGAATGAAGCAGAAAGACATAGGCCAGTCTGGGGACACAATGGGTTCAAGACCAGCTTGGGTTGCATAATAAGACCTTGAACCAAAAGCATAAAAAGCAAACAAAAAGCAGCTATAAACATATAGCGAACAGTACCATAAGCTTCCTGTGGCAAGTGATATCATCATGGTTCATTAGGGCACAAGCAACATCATAGTGCCATGTAGCCCACAGCATCATCATGACCCATTAACAAATTCCTGGGTACCAGGTATCTTAACTGTAAGCCCTAGTCCTCCTTATAGACAAACTTCCTCAAGCTAAGACATATCCAGGCCATCATCATATCCTGATACACAGCAGCCAGCCAGTCCTCATGAGCTTCTCTGATACTATGCATACCCTAAAAGCCTAGGTTCTTTGCCAAGCCCTCCCTACCCTAGAAGGAGCCAAGGCAATACTAATGTTAACTACTAACAAAACTTCCCTCTGTTTTGAAGGGCAAGCCTAACACCTTCTCTTCTATAATAGAATTCTCTCAGAATTTTCAGTGGCAAAGTGTAGTTAGTGTTTGCTATCTGGAGTGTTCGTATTAACTGTCACATGCACACATGTGTACAGGCAGTCCCCAATTTGTCTAGTACTAATATCATAAGAATAAAAGATAACGCTGGGCATGGTGGCACATGCCTTTAATCCCAGCACTCAAGAGGTAGAGGCAGGTGGATCTCTGCGAGTTCAAGGCCAGCCTGGTCTACAGAGTGAGTTCCAGGACAGCCAGGGATACACAGAAACCTGACTCAAAAAACCAAAAAAAAAAGAATAAAAGATAACATTCAAGGAAATGTTAGTGGTCACCGGGAAAAACACTGCCATTATTCTTTGACCTATAAAAATTGTCAAAACATTTGTTAAGTGTCAGTTATAAATGTAAAGGAAGTTTTAAAAAGAAAAAGAGTACACCAGTCATTTAAAACATTAAGAACAAGGCTAAAGAGATGGCTGAGAGATAAGAGCCCTTGTTTTTTGTTCTTCCAGAGGACCTGAGTTCAGCGCCTAGCACCTACACCAGGTGGCCCACAATTTCCCCATAATTCCAGCTCCAAGGGATCCCAGGCCTCTGGCCTCTGCATCCCTTACACTCATATACACATGCCATCTCCTAACACCCCAAACAGGTGACACACACACACCAACACATAGTTAAAAAAAAAATCTAATTTTTAAAAAACACTGAGGATGAAGTGTTGTATATTTTTTGTACAATTTTTAACATATGTGGCCTCTTTCTTTGTTGGAGGCATGCATCTTTTTCATACTTTGGCAAAAATATCCCTACTTTAGGGTGAGTAAGATTCATCAACATTAACAACTTTTTTAAGATGAATAGTTTGAAGGATTAGTACCTTCACAATATGATACAGCTTCCACTATCTTGTTCCGACATTTTATTAGCCCAGAAGAAAACCTTCTGCCCACACACTGCTATTTCTTGCTCCCTCAGTCCCTGGGAACCACTGCTCTTTGTTCGGTCTTATAGATGTATCTACTCTAGATGCTTCATACCAATGAAGCCTTAAAATCTGGGACCTTTTAATATGTGGTTTCTTAAGGTTAATTTTGTTTCACAATTTTCTTAGATTTCCTTTATTTTATGTGTATGAGTGTTTTGTCTGCGTGCAAGCATACGCACCAAATGTGTACAGCGCCTCCAGGCCTCCTCAAAAAGCCCCTGAAACCCAAGGCGTAAATGGCTGTGGGTTCTAGGAACTGAGCCTGGGTCTGCCACAATAGCAACAAGTGCTCTCACTCACTGAGCCATCTTTCCAGACCCTTAGTATTGCTCTTATTTGTTTTTTAAGATTTACTTACTTATGTGTGCAGCATATGTACCTGTGAGAGTACTCACGTGTGTGGCTTATGTACCTGTGAGAGTATATACGAAAGTGTGTGTGCAGGTACCTGCTCTGTGTACACACTTACAGGCCAGTAGAGGGCCCTGGGTTTCTCTTCTATTTCTCTCTGCCTATTCCTTTGAGGCAGAGTCTTTTCCTGAACCTGGAGGCTTCCACTTTTTTACCTACCCTGGAAGCAAGGAAACCTCAATGATCCTCCTCCCTCTGCCCCTCAGTTGGATCTGGCTTTCCAGGCTTAGGTGGGATGCCCAGCTTGTTACGCAAATGCTAATCCTCACAGCTGCACATCAAGCCCATATAACCACTGGTCCATCAATCCAGTCCCTGGTTGCTTAGTATTGTATCATACTTTAAAAAAAATTTTTTTTATTTATTGCTTCAGGTTACATCTCCATCATAGTGTCCTCTTTCCACCCCTCCCAGTCCTGCCCTCCCACCCTCTACCCCCTAACCCTTTCATTCCACTCCTCTGGAGTGGAGTGTCCCTACATAACAGTCCCCCACCCCAGTTCAGCAGTCATATGAGGGCCAAGAGCCACCTCATACACTGGGGGCCTACAAGGCAGCACCACCAGGGAAAAGTGTCTCATTGACAGGAAAAAAAAAAAAGAAAGTCTATGTCCATGTTCCCTTTGGTGCATTGGTTGTAGTATAGATATCCTGTACTATATAGCTAAAATCGGACTATAAATGAATAGATGCCATGTGCATCCTTCTGAGTCTGGGTTAGCTCACTCAGGATGAGCTTCTCTAGTTCCATCCATTTGGCTGCAAATTGCATAATTTCATTATTTCTGATAGCTGAGTACTATTCCATTGTGTAGATGTACCAGTTTTTTAATCCATTCCCTGGTTGAGGAACATCTGGGTTGTTTCCAGTGTCTAGCTATTACAAATAAGGCTGCCATGAACAAGATGAGGAAACTTCCTTATGATTCTGTGAGGAGTCATTTGGATGTATACCCAGAAGTGGTATGGCTGGGTCCTGAGGCAAAGCTATTCCAAGTTTTCTAAGATATCACCAGACTGACCTCCATAGTGGTTGCACAAGCCTGCACTCCCACCAGCAATGGAGGAGGGTTCCCCTTTCTCCACACCCTCGCCAGCATGTGCTGTCATTTGAGCTTTTGATCTTAGCCATTCTGACAGGTGTGAGATGGAATCTTAGAGTCATCTTGAGTTGCATTTCTCTGATGATTAAGGATGCTGAGCATTTCTTCAAGTGTCTCTCAGCCATTAACATGGTACTGGTATAGAAACAGACCAGTGGATCAATGGAATCGAATTGAAGACCCAGAAATGAACCCACATACCTATGGTCACCTAATTTTTGACAATGAAGCCAAAACTGCACAATGGAAAAAGGACAGCATCTTCAACAAATGGTGCTGGTCCAACTGGATGTCCACATGAAAAGAATGAAATTAGACCCATACTTATCACCTTGTACAAAACTTAAGTCCAAGTGGATCAAAGACCTTAACATAAGGCCGGACACACCAAATCTACTAGAAGAGAAAATGGGAAAAACCCTCGAACTCATTGGCACAGGTGACAACTTCCTGAACAGAACATCAACAGCTCAGGACCTGAGATCAACAATCAATAAATGGGACCTCATGAAACTGAAAAGCTTCTGTAAGGCAAAAGGCACTGTCATTCGAACAAAACAGCTTCCTACATATTGGGAAAAGATCTTCACCAACCCCACATCTGACAGAGGGCTAATATCCAATATTTACAAAGAACTCAAAGAAATTAAATGCAAGAAACCAAATAATCCAATCAAAAAATGGGGAAAAGACCTAAACAGAGAATTCATAAAGGAGGAATCCCTAACGGCTGTATCATACTTTTAAGGCCTATTCATGCTGCAGTTTACTAATACTGCACCTACACAGCTATGCCATGCCACAACTCCTTGTTAAACTATCCTACCACTTAACTATCTCTTCATCTACCCACACTGATGACACTGAGGTCAAATACCTTTTAACAGCCATGAACAGAACTACCTGCCATTAATTTGAATAAGCATACAGCTCATCCCTTGTACTTTCCACGCTGGGAACCAGCTCCGTGTGCTCCTTCACTACTGTCTCCAGGAACTTCTGAGCCACTCTCCTTGTTTGTATGCTCCCCAAGCTGTAGTTCCTCCAATGGCCACACTGCCAACCTTCCCACGGTCAGCTACTCTTTCTTCTGTAATTCCCTACAATGAGCTTAACTTCACTGGTAGCACTCTCCTCTGCTTTGTTGCAATCTTATGTCTTTGTCTTGTTTTGTTGTCTGTGTGGGAGGGACATGGAAGGCAGGGGTAGGGACAGATCTGCCTCTACTGTAAGCAGCAGGTGGGAAGCCCATAGTAATAGTTGAAATGATTGCTCTACAAACACAGGTGTGTACCCTTGGGACTCATACATAGATGGCAAGCCAGAGCGGGACGAAGAGGAGCTCTGAAGATTCTGCAAATGTACTTGGTAAAGATGACCTTGTAAACAAGAACCAGGCAAGATGCCCCAGTCAGGTGAGGGTAAATAAGACAGTTGGGTTGACTGGGCTGGTGTATCTACTCATGGACTTAAGTATGAGTCTTTGTCTTGGACAAGAGAAGCCATTAGTCCACTACCCTTCCTGCCATTTTGGTAAACGTCATGGCGATGTATCTCTCGTAGATAGGAAGGCCATACAACTATGCATTTTATTTCCTGCATGTGAACGAGGAATACACACGGTGATCAATCACAGACACTTTCTAAGAAGGGTTGGGGTTGGTCACAGGTCCAAGTGTATATGGCTTGTGAACTGAAGGGCTAGCGTAAGTTTGCGCATTTCCCACCCGAACACATTATACCACAAACACTTACATACTGTAATTATAAGTGAAATTTGGATTGTATTGTATCTGGGAACTGTTACTTTTTAAGTATTTGAAATGTGTGTATACTAGAAGTGAGCAAAGTAAGAGACCTTTATACATGGGATACACGCATAACACACATTGTATGTGGAATATTTAATAATTACCTTGAGACTAGTTAACATTTTAACCAACCATTGGCTACCATAACAATAAAGAAACATACAAAGGGTAGTCTCATGTCTGTCACCTTCAGTTCACACTGGTAGTATCCTCTTACGTGCTCAGTGTTTGTGATCCAGGCTCACTGTAGGACACACAAACGCAGCCCTTAGTGCAAGAGGCAGCACCTTCAACCTTTCTCCCTCAAAATGGCTTTGGAAACTAAGTCACATGACTTTGGGTATTCCAACAAAGGCTGAGCACCTTAGAAACAGCAACAGCCACCGGATGAAACTTTCACTTTTCATACCAATTTTATTCACTTCAGATTTTTAAAAGGAAGATTTGTTTTGTTTTGGCTTTGGTTTTGGTTTTAGGAGACAGAGTTTCTCTGTATAACAGAGCCCTGTTTGTCCTGGACTCACAGGCTGTCCTGGACATTGTAGATCAAGCTGGCCTTGAACTCACAGAGATTCACCTACCTCTGCCTCCCAAGTGCTGGGACTACAGGTGTGTGCCACCACGCCCCAGCAAAAGGAATAAATTTTGATGTTAAAATTGGTGCCAAAATTTGCCAGGGGAAAAGTATTGTCTATTAATTTACACATAATTTTTGTCAGATAGTTCAAAGGAGCAGCTGTGTGTGCTTCCTGGTTCTAATCATGTCTTCAATGTGGGGGTTACAAAACAAAGCAGCTTCCAGAGAGGTGCACTGTAGTTAACACAGAGTACACACTGCTATTCTAAATCAGACTTCCTGGGACTGGGTCCTACAGACATGTGGGTACAGTTCTCCAAACCATAAGTACCGCCCCTCACAAAATAGGAACATGTTATGATGGGCTTGTGATAAAGGTAGAAGAAGGAAGGAAACAAGATCCCCAATCTTATTTCAAAATGAATTATCAAAGCTTTAAAAAAAATAGAGAAAGGAGAACAGAGTGTTGGGTCTCTAACTAGGCCAGAGAATATATTCTCTTGACCAAAGGAGTTTTTCCTTAGTGAGCTAAATAGGATCTCTGATGTAGGTGAAGATGCACCCAGAACAAAAAATTAAAATAGGCCAGAAGTTAAGTGGATATACATACAGACACCAACCAAGGAACAGCAATACCAATGTTGGCTCTTGCTTCAAACCTTCCTGATCAAAGTGAGGAGCCCCATAAATGGTTTTTAGCCACCTGCTTTCATATTAAACTGTTTTAAAATTTCATTTCATCTTGAATAATTTACTCACTTTTCCATGACCACCTAGCATGGCACAATGAAAGAGGAAAAGAAAGGGACTTTCCCTGTCTTGGTTCATGGTGGAAGCAAGGGCAAACAAACCAGCCCCCTGAAGGAGCTGGAGAAGGTGCCTTCTATCTGCCCTAGGCTGTGAAGGCACAGCTCAGGGATGGCATTTCCATCTGTGAACAGCTTCCTTTTTCTCCTGCTGGCCTTCCACAGTCTGTCCACTGAGGGGTGCGCAAAACGCTGATGTGCTCACTGGGATGGCAGCAGCAGAAGAGCAGCAGTTCAGTGCTACTCAGATGACACTTGTCACAGACTGGAGCCAGAAATGCTTATTGGAAACCTCAGCCTTCATTACCCAAAACAAAGAGCAGCTCTTTCCATAACCAGGCACTCCACACACCAAATGCAAATTAAGCCAGTAGAACAAAACCCTCATTGAGAACGGGCAGCTTGCAAGGGCCTTGTTCTCAGCCCAGGCGTTCCCAGGCTCTGAGGACTGCGGCACCCTCGGTGACACAGCTGGTCAGGCTGAACATACGACAGGCAACACTGCTGACACCCCGTTACATAGAGAATGTTGGGGTCCACTGAGCCCTGTCTCTGCTCAATTCCCTCTTGGTAGGCTGTGTCAAACTGCAGACTGAAATTGCTTGTCAAACAGAAGGTGTGCTCTCCCTGCAACTTTGTAAAGTTATGTCCATACCTCCTTGATCTAAAACCAGCTACTTCCTTCTTGCCCCTACAAAGAGTTTCACCCTCTATTATCCAACTTTTGGCTGCTCTACCAGTAAAATGTGTAGAGAGAAGACATCTTCTTCAAGTTTCACAAAAAAAAAAAAGAATCTTGGTACTAGCACAACCTAAAAAGTTGGGGTTTTATTTTTTGGTCAGTTTGTCGGTTGGTCAGTTCACTTTCTCTCCCAGAAGAAAAGAGTTGGGGTGTTTCAGCTAAGCTTGCAAGTCTTCAGAAATCAAGTAAGAGGCAATGTTATCCACGTATGTAAAAAGTATCCTCAGGCAACAAGACTTCATGGTGATGCTGGGGACTGAGCCCGGGGCTTGGTACAGTCTAAGCATGTGCTTGACTAAGAATGTTTCAGTCCTGTTCAGAACAGGTGATTTCAGAGTCATGGGTCAGCAGGGAAGAGCATGCACACCTCAGGAGACTGTCCTAGAAGGTCTGCCCACAGAAGCACCTACAACTTGAGAATGTCCCTCAGCTGGCAATCTCCCACAGGCAGGTGATAGAAGTCTTCACACACAGTCTTCATTCTGACTTCGGAGAGAGCTGGCCAATAACGACTGCCCCATACCCTCTTCACAAGCCATTGGCAACATCATCATATTCAGCTAGAACAGCCGTTCTCAATCTGTGGGTCACGACCCCTTTGCGGGTGGAACAACCTGCTCACAGAAGTTACCTAAGACTATCAGAAAACAAATATTTACATTACGATTCATAAAAAGAGAAAAATTACAGTGATGAAGGAGCAACAAAAATCATTTTACCCATGGGAGCCACCACAACATGTGGAGCTGTATTGAAGGGGCACAGGATCGGGAGGGTCAAGGACTGCTGACTTACAGGATGATTTCATTCACTCACTGGTGGTCCAAGGACATGTCCTGCTTGACAGACCCCCTCCATTGGCACCCATTTCCAGTGACACAGAACAGAAGGTGGGAGAGGCACACATCATCCTAGCTTCTTTTTTGTCCTGGCTGCCAGGAAACTCAGAACTACCATCTGTCTCAGGAGTCCCTGACACCCATTTCCTGTCCTTTCCTTCCTGGTCCTGCGTTAATCATTTTCATTTTATTGGGACTCCACATTTATCGGACACTGCCTCCGAGTATATTGCCAAAGCAGGCAGAAACTGAGCAAGCAACAGAAATGGGACATCTTATGTACCTACTTCCTGGGACGCCTCCTGTTCCACAGAAACCCTGTATGCTCTCTCCCCCAGCCTTAACATTCAATAAACTTCTCTCCAAGATAGACTCTTTGTAGTCCTTGCATTTCATTCTTGGAATCCACTTACAAGACAACAACCTGAGTTTCTAAGACCCTAGCTCCCTGAGAAGGGCTTCATCATTCTCGAAGACACCCCAACATTCTTATCCACATGTGTCGGCCAGGATTCACAGCCAAGGTGGACACCTGGACCAATGTTCTGGGGTGCCTCTACCTTGTTTTCCCCTTCCACCTTCCTCAGCTACAGGAAGGAGGAAGCATAGCTTGCTGCCTCCTATTTCTCCTATTCTTCTGTGCATCGCCCTCCTTATTAAAACCTCAGGCACTGAGGTTCTTAGGTACCTTATTTCTTGGGACTTCTCCTGCTATATAAAAGAGTTCTGCATGCTGTCTGTCTGTCTATCTGTCTGTCTGTCTGCCTCTCAGAGCATTCTTTCTCTCTCTCTTGCTCACTCTCTCTCCCCAATCAAGTTACAGTAAATTTCTCTCTAAAACTTAAAAGAAAAGAAATGGGTATGATGCATCTTGCTTGAAGCTGGTTTTAACTGTTCCTATGCTGGGCATGCTACCTAGCATTAAAGTGTCCTGCAAGTCCCTTAAACACCTTCTAAATCTCAATACCAAAAAACCCATCCTTTCATCCCTAGTTAGCCTCTCCTTCTCTTACAATTCCTTATCACAATGCTTGGGACAAGAATTATCTCCAATTCATATTTTTTTAAATTTAGAACTATTTGAACACATGCTATTCACTGACCATCCCTAATTCAAAGTTCTGATATTCAAAACACCCTGAAACCTGAACAGCATGCTCAACCTGTTCAACTAACATCAAGTAGGCAGGCCCTCTGGTTCTGATGTGGATTGTGCCTTCTGATGGTGCTTGGAAAGTGGCCTTGTTTAATATGTAAATGAAGTTTCCTTTACTGTGAGAGAGTCCTCAATGGTCACTGGGCAGGAAGAAGTAACCCTCTCCCACTCTTTAACAGCACAACACTAAAAACAGAAAGCTGCTGTCTAGAACACGGCAGACATTCAACAAATGTCAGTTATGGCAAAGAGAATCTGGGTCTGTTTGCTTTCACCATCCAAAACTAAACCAAAGCATTTAACAAACATTTATCAAACTATCAAATCTATCACAGCAAAACTGTGGGCTGGATGTTGTGGTGGAAACAAGGACCCGTAAAACAAGACAGGTACAACCTCAGAAAAGAAAAAAAAAAGAAAAAGGAAAAGAAAAAGAAAAAACCCTCTGCAAAAGGCTGTGCTGTTTGTAAAACAAAGTCCAAACATTTTGAATCTAGACATAAATAAGTACCAGATAGTCAGAGCAACCTGAAGACAAGCTCACTTGTCTATCAAGTAGCACTACATGACGAGGCTTTGACCAGCTCTTGTAAGACAAGGAGTCTGAGCCTCATCAGGCAACATGGAGTCTAGAGGCGGCCATCTGAGTGAGTTCTGATTGGGATGAGCTAGCACCCCCAGAGCATCTACACTTAGCCCCTGCTTCTGTCCTTCCCACACTAATCAACTGATGCTGTAGGCTGTGAGAACCTAGTCATACTAGGCTTGGGTCTGCTGACAAAATGTGTGAGAAGGGAGGGGCATCAGCATCGCTTTTTCATACTGAAAAACTGAGGCTCAGGGGTATAAGCCATTTGATATACTTGCAAACCAGTAAGTACTCTGCAAACTCTTCATGCCTCCACAGGAAACCTAGAATGCTTCTGAGGGCTCGGGAGACCGTTGACAGACCATGGGTACGGTCCCTGAGATATGAAGACAAGATGCTGATGGCCACCTTGACTGACACAGAGTTCAATGACACTAAAATAGATGTTATCCCTATTGTGCAGATGAGGAAACTGAGGCACAGAATAAGCACACACTGAAAAATAGCAGAAGATCCCAACGCAGACAGCTGTCATCAGAAGTCAACGCTCCTGAAACCATTCCTGGTACTCATGGCAGCCCAAGATCAAAGGCCGGAATGTTAAGGAATTTCTGGTAACACAAAAAGGGGGGGGAACAGTGGCTTCCATCTTGTCTCTTAAGACACAGAGTCTGAATTTCATAGAGGAACCTATCAAGAGTGACTTTCTGAAGGGGTAAGGACCCTCAGAGCATCTATACATGGGCCCTGCTTGTAACCTTCCCACTTCTGAAGGCTGATAAAAGAGACACCTGACACCATGGCAGTCATAACTGCTGGCCTTCCCAACCAGGGAGGTAACCTCCTGTCATTTCTTAGCAAGTCCTCCAAGTAGCCTTATCTTAACCCTGCGCTCTCCTCCCATGAAGCTCAGCACCCTACCCTTTGCCAGATTCATTACTTTAACAATTTTCTGAATAAAACTAAGGAAGAGGGTAGTCATTATCCCACCTGCTCTATTTTTTTATCTCTACTAAATGCTTCATTCATTCATTCATTCATTCATGCCTCACTCAGTATCCTAGTCTGCCTAGAATCCTCTGGTGAGCTTCATACGTCAACCTCTGGTTTGCAAATGCTCCCATTAAATCCCCTCTGGTGTTCAACACCACCAGATCAGTATGCAAAACATCCCAGTCCACTTGCATATCTGGTACAAGGTATCTATTCAAAAGTTAAGGCCCTTTGTGAGGATAAATCCTTAGATAAGATATCACATTCTGGGTGACCAGCTGGGGTAGAGCTAAGAGGATTCCAAGGGGCAACAGAGGGGACACCCAGGGCTTTGGGTTCCTATGTCCTTGATCAATCAAAAGAACCTTCTAGCTGGTGTTTTGTAAGTTCAGCTAAGCATGGGTTTATTTCAAGTTCTCTGTTTATTCCTCTGGCGAATACAAGGCTTCCCGACTTGGAACAGGCCCTGCAGCCGCCTGCAAGTGTACACCCCCGTGGCCTGGCCAGTTGTCCAGAAGAACACTCTATGGTTCTCCCTGTTCTTAACAGCACTCTGCAAGGAGTCGGCAGTAAAATATTATTCTGCACAGTAACTGACAATGGTCTTGTTTCCTCCCCCATCAGAATAAGAGGGTTGTGTCATAATTCATGGGAACAACAATCTTCAGGCACTCACTTTTCTTTTTTGTAACTGAAGGCAGAGCTGGCTTCAATGCTCAGAGGACCAGGACCTTAAATGGGCGATGTGTAATCTGTAAAGAAAATACCTCCCAAGTTATCGTGGCCACCTGCTCTTCTTTCTTGACAATTTGCCACAGTGATGAAGATTTTTGCAAATTTGCATCCCAGCATGGCTGCATTCCTGATTTACTGGCCAGCAGGAAGGGTCAATTGTATTTTTCCATTGTAAAGGAAAAAGCCATGACAGTGGTGGAAGCAGTGAGCTGCTCACAGAACCTGCTGAGGATCCTCATGTCAAATGAAACTCAAGGGTGGATCCATAGCAGGGAGGAGGGGTTGTTCTCGACATGGTTGATCACAGAATGCCTTAAATCATCAAACCTGCCTGAAGAAGTGGCTCTATGTGCAAAAGCCATTAGTCCACCACTTCCAGGCACAGAGCTGTTGACTATACAAGTGACTGCACAGATAAAAACCCAGATGGAGAGACTTTTCAGCAGGAAAAAGCAAGCTCATCCCAAAGAAAGAACCCCAAAATGTTAAGCACGTGGCATCCCAAAAACCTATCCCCTAAAACTCATGACCACACAAGGCAGTTTTCTGACATAATCAAGGTATGCAGACATACTGTTCCCAGTATGAAGTAAGAGAAACTATAGAAGTGACTACAAGGAACGGGTAGTCTCAAGCTTGGTGCCAATAAATGCTGAGGACACCAGCACGAAAGGATCCTTCCTCCATGTAACCTTGGAGATGGGCTGATCCTTGTGCCCTGACCCTCTCTCCCTAGATCCTAAGAGTCCTAGGAGGGCTCTGGAATTGTAATGCAAACCACATTTCTAGGTCTCTCTACCTACCCTCTGTCAGGGTGAGGAGCCATCCCCTTCCCCTTTCCCACCAGTGCCTGAAATTGCCTTCCACACCTGTTCACTTCCCAGTTTCCTCATCATGAGGCCGAAATGAAAGAGAGGAAGGAACAAGATTCCAACTACATCAGGGGAGAAGTTGATGTGTATGAATGAGAGGAGTATGGTAGCAAATGTGTACATGAAGGTGAGCCAGCCATGTGCAGGGGTGAGTGTATGCATGAGAGTAAGAAGCCCGTGCAGAGGGATACACCCTGCTAATGGTGGCACCTTCACAGCTAGCCACTGTCCATGTTGTTCTAGACTAGACGTGTCCAACCTGTAACCTAAGGGCTGACTGCATCCCAAAATAGGTAGACATGTTGATATGTGATGTTTACAGTCACAGATGCCATGTGTGTGCGTTGGCCTAAAAGAAATGGGGCACAGGAAGGAAGGGAAAGAGGTCACTACTTCAAGGAGAAAAGAGTCATTGTCCAGGCCATCAAACTCCTGAGTAGAGCAACGGGCCTCCAGTATAAAGAAGTTTCACTAGGTGGGGAAAAGTAATATTTTTGTATAAAAGTCTTACAGGTAGGGAAGATAAGATTTTTTTGTTTTGTTTTGTTTTGGTTGTTTTCAAAACATGATTTCTCTGTGTAGCCCTGGCTGTCCTGGAACTCACTCTGTAAGTCGGGCTGGCCTTGAACTCACAGAGCTCGGCCTGTCTCTGCGTGGGATTAAAGGTGTGCACCACCGTGCCCAGCCATTGGTATCTTAAACACCACCATCTGGAAGATCAGGGCTGCTGTGAACACAGTCAACAGCCTCTGAAATCCAGAAAGCATACCCAGATACTTCTAACCTGTCACTGGGCATCTCTTTTCAAATTCATAAGCCACCGCCAGGGAGCTCCCACCCTTACTGCTACTTTAAGTGTTCTTTGTAGGCACTCTGTGAAGAAGAACAGATGCATACAGCCGACAGACACAGTTTTCTCCTCGAAGTCTGACACACCTGACCTTGACCTCAGTTTCCCACCTCAAAACAGTCCCTATGCGGCCTGGTCATGAGCCCACCAAGCCCGCTCAGCATGGTAGGAGAGAGCCATCACCTCAGCAAGGGCCCACAGGCAGGAGCGAGCAAAGGAAGACGAGGGAAAAAAATAGGAGCAGTTGACCAGAGTCACAGAGAGGAAAATGTACAAACACCGAGCTAGGGGCTGAGGTTCATGAGAAGTACTTTGTAAGGGGCTGAGGTCCAGGAGAAGTACTTTGTAAGGGGCTGAGGTCCAGGAGAAGTACTTTGTAAGGGGCTGAGGTCCAGGAGAAGTACTTTGTAAGCTGTAGCAAGGAAGTGAAACTTGAACATGGAGACAGAGGAAGCACATGTGGTCACAGTAAACCATGAGGAGGGAAGGAGCTCGCATTAAGAAACCCAGGCCTGCCTCAACTACCTCAGATGGCCCATTCAGTCTATGTAGGAGTGTGTGTGTGTGTGTGTGTGTGTGTGTGTGTGTGTGTGTGTGTGTGTGTGTGTGTGTGTGTTAGGATCCAGGGCCTCATGCATCCTAGGTGCACACTCTATCACTAAGTTGTACCCCCAGTCTCCTGTGTCCTTTTCTAACATCCAGTATTCCCTCCATATAAACACTACCATGAATGAAGTAACCATTCACAGGTGACACATAGCCCAGGACACTGAGCAGCATCCCAAGGGTGTCACATGCCTCCTTACAGGACAAAGACTCCACTGAACTGTCACTGTGAAAGAGAAGCATGGCCAATGATGGAGGGTGCCCAGCCTCCTGATGGGAAGGATGGCAGATCTCACCTACACACACTTACAGACACATACACACTCTCATACCTATATATACACTCATACACACATACTAACACTCACACAACATACACACACCTTCATATATCACACACAAGCATACTCACACACACTCACGTACAAATACTCAGACACACACTCAACACCTACTCACACACATACACACTCACACACATCACATATTCACACATACTTACACATTTACACACATATACATTCACACACACACACACACACACACACACACACACACACACACACAGACACAGAGCTACTCCGACACACCCTGACCTGGATAGCTCTTAGGAGATGCTTACTGACTGACTTTGACAGACTGGAAGGCTGAGTAAGAATGAATAGTTAACATTTTTTTTTTTTAACCAAACAGCTTCGGTTATTCAAGATGCCTGTAAGATTAATAATTCTTGAAATACTCCATGCTGGATATTGGGGGTGGGGGGGTCTAATTTTATATTTAGCAAAGCACACACTCCGAAAACCTCACAACTTTTAACTGATGACCTACCCTGCCCACCTCACTGAAGTGTCTTTTTTGTTTTTGCAGAAATAATATTATTATTAAGTTAATAAGGAAACTATGCACATAAAGGTAAAACAGTATTTAAGAGGGAAGAGACTAGACTTTCACTTTTAGAATAAGGGTCAGAATTTTTTATTTCCCCTTCAAATCTGTGATTTTTAAATTACAGAGAAATTGAATTTGGGCCATAGTAGCTTCTGTGCTTTTAAAAGTTTCCTCAATCACAAAAGTTCTGGTCTTCATGTCAAAGCAAGATTCCAACTCACATTTATTAATTCTACACACTCCCCATAGAACTTCAGTCCTTCTGAAGTGCCACCATTTATTCCTGGCCTATTGCCCCTTCCCTGTCTGTTCAACATTTGTGACTTGTGCTACACCCCTTGGATACCCATGGCATTTCATGCCCCACCAGACCCCACTGTATTCTCAATTCTCTTCATACTACAGAATCTCTGCATCTAGCCACAACTAGGAAACTACCCATATACCCAACTCCAGCATCCCACCTACCTCACATGCAAAGTGGGAGTCTACACTCCCTGCCTACATTTGTATCTCCTACACTGCCAATGTCCCCTAGTTAGTTAAGACATCCCAATCTGAAAGGAGGGTGTGGTTGGCAAGAATTAGAGGTTTCTCTGACCTGACCTTTCCTCTGCCACCCCACCTTTTACCTACATTGTAACTTCTTTTTTTTCTTTCAAAAGAAGTTTCACATATCACACTGTGGAAGTGTGGAAGTGGAAGTTTTCTTTTCCACTGGCTTGGAACCTTGACTCCAATGCATGTCAGGCAAGCTCTCTAACACTGTAGTCTATCCTCAGCCCTATTTTCACTTTGGCCTCACTAAATTACCCAAGTTAGTCTTGAATTTGCAATCATCCTGCCTCAGGTTCCTGAGGAGCTGAGATCAAAAACGTGCACCACTAGACCCAACTTAACTGGGCTCTTAAAGGGCTTGTTTGCCACACTGAGGCTGACACAAGAGTACAAAGATCGCCTAATAGGGAATGACATAATCATTAGTTCCAAACATGACATTTAATGGGCGAATGTGTCATCATACATTGGAGCCCCAAAGCCAGAGAACCAGGGTAGTGGGGACAAACTACCTCCCAAGGTATGCTAAGGTGGGAATGAGTCTGTAGTAATATATATATATATATATATATATATATATATATATATATATAGTAGGCAAAGGAACCACTACAGTCCCAGGCAACAATGACACATTACATGTGTGTTCACATGAAGACAAGTCTCCTGCCTAGCGTGTTAGCAGAACACAGCACTGCAGGTGAGAAACCAGATGTTGCATGACCCACATGTGGATAGAAACTGAGGCTCCTTCTTTTAGCAGTGGCAACAGCACTGTCAGGATGCTACTGTCTTTTCAAGTGGAGACAAAGAACATGCACTACAGGCTGCAGTAGAGACTAAATGACTGAATCCACCCAAAAATCCTGGCTCAACAGAAACACTCCATAAGAGTACAGGTGGCACCTGTCTACCAGAGGTCACCCAGATGGGCCACCACATCCTAGTCCCATCAGACAACATGTGTGCCCTATCTCATTATATATTTGTTCACTTATAAATGAGGAAATGAGGGAATATCCAAGCAGGTTCAGTCATCAGCCTAAAGACAAGGGAGATACAACTCTGTTGTCAGATATTTGATCACATTGTGAACCCCAAGATTGTGTACTAGTTGTGATATGGCTTAGTCTTTAATCCAAGAGTTTTCTGTTTATTGTAAACAGGTGGTGTGGATTAGCCCTAGCACACACCTTTAATCCAGGAGCTTTCTATAAGTTAAATAAAGTCAACCATAGGTCAAGAGGTGGAGCAAGCAACCAGTTCACAGGGAATGAACATACGAAAAAACCATAGAGTGAGAGGAAGTCTGGAGGATGGATAGAGAGATAGAGAGACGTGCAGGAAATAGAATGGAGGGACACTGAGTTTGAAGGATATCTAAGACAGTATGGAGAAGGAGAAGGGACTTTTTCCTTCTGGGACGTCAGCTGAGTAGGATGGTCAGCTGAGTACTTTCTCTGCCTCTTTGAGCTACCAGACGTTCACCTCAGCATCTGGCTCCTGAGTCTACATAGATAAAATTGAACCATTGAGATTTTTGTTTTAAATACAACACCCAACTCAAAACCTAAGAATCTCCAAAGCCTGAATTCTGCCTATGATGGTAGGCTGGAAAGCTCTCGAACACGCTCCATCACTGTGTCAAATTGTAGTCACCTCACTTGAAGGAAGACACAGATCAACTAGCTCATGGTTTATAGAGAATAGTGAGAGTGATAAAGGGTCCTGATGTGGTGGGAGAAGCTCATGGGATACAGAAGGGTCTCAAGAGGCTATCATGAGAACTCAGGTTCCTAACTGCTTCTTCAGGTTTACAGTGGATAAGGTGGGTGGGCAACATGCACAATGTAACAGATACGCATCAGAATGAGGAAGGTGCTATTCTCCCAAGGGAGTTACTAGACAGCAAGGACACAGCACAATCAGTTCCCTGGAGAGGCCATCTGTTGAGACTCCATACAAGGACATCCCAGCTCTCATCCAAGCAGAGAGTCTACTGTCAGTGTATTCTTGAACAGCATGCCTCTATAAAAGATGTTATATGAAAAGAACAAGGGACAAAGTCCAAAAATCTCATCTGTGCAGCCAATAAAACAAATCACAGGTGTTAATGTCAATATGATAGGAAAGGTTCAAGAAAATGGAATAAACCAACCAAAAATAAATAAATTTGCTTTTTTGGAGACACAGTCTCACTATGTTGCTATGTTGCCCTGGTTAGACCAGGCTGGCCTCAAACTCAGAGATCCACCTGCCTCTGCCTCCCAAGTGCTGGGATTAAAGGGATATAACATCACATCCAGTCCAACCAAAGGTCTTTAAAGTTTTAATAGATCTTACTCTACAGTGGTATAGGCTTTTGAGTCCCCCACACCAACTCTCAAAATAATTTACACTTAGCAATACCGTCTTCTACTAGGGCCTCTAAACTTTCCACATACAGTTGCCATGGCCAGGGCTATAGATCAAGAACAGAAACACCCAAAAAATCTCACAATCATCCCCAAAAGACTGAACTCTGCCCATCCCTAAACTCCTACCTGAGAATGTAGCTGCACTGGGGAGACAGGGCCTTTCAAGTTGTAATTAGCATCAAATTGTAAATGACATCACCAAAGCAGGCCTGATTTCAATAGGTCTATGCCCTTGTACAAGGATGTTAAGGATACAGACACAATGGAAAAAAAAATCACATGAGCAAAGGGAGAAGATGGCCTTCAATAAACCAAGGAGAGAGGCACAGAAGTAACCAGGACTTCACCTTGATATTGGGGTCCTAGCTTCCAGAACTGTGGGCAAACAGACATTTGTCACTATGGCTACCCAGGCTGTGACATCTTGATAGGACAGACCTAGCTCAGAGCTGCTGTTCTGATGGATACAGCATAGCCCATCTCACTTTGGTCCTTATGAGGTAAAGTGATAGGTATTTGAATGGAGGGCCTCCCAAGAATCCACTGTCACTCCAAGCAAGGCGGGATTAGCTTCCTGCCCATGCATTGCCCACTAACCCCTCCCAAACCTTCACGAGCTCCACTTTGTCCAGCCATTTCTTCGATAAACAAACAGAACTAGAAGCAAACCCTGAATGGACAGGGAGGCAATGCAAGACCCTCAAAGCAAATACTAAAGCATTCTCCAAATCCTAGGCTGCAGCTGTAGGAACACAGAGAGACCTTATCAACCTGTCTGGCGCTGAACCCTAGGCTCCTTCAGTGGTGTGAAGCAAGAAAGCTGAGCTGGATGAGTATCTCTGGAATTTGAAAACCCTTAAGCTCTTTGTCCCCCACATAAACTAGAGCATCGCATAGAGACGCATTAAGTGAAAGGGAATGTAAATATGCCAGTCAGGTAGGTCAACGAAATTACCACACTTGAACCACAGGTTTCACTCAGCTTCCTCAGAGCCAGGGCAACCATGGAAACCAAGCGTTTACTTACACAGGAAGGGGGCGGGGCACGTCTCTAAACAATTTATAGTATGGGCATTGGATAATAAAAGTAATGCCCCCAGGTGCATTTACACAAAATACAACCATGCTGATCTTAGTCTTTTCAGTGGCACACGTTTAATAACAGAAGATGATATATAAACTGTCAGCCTAGGAGACCTACTCCCTAAGAAGCTCTAGATGGAGACCAAAAGGTAACAAAATAGCAAGTGCAGTTGAAGGTCATAGCAGACATTCAATGGGCTGCCAGTAAGGTGAGCCACTAGCCCAAGTTTTATAACACACTAGTATGTCACAGTCGCCTATGAGGTGCATCATTTAATCGTGCACACATTAGATTGACCAGGATTTGTTCCATAGACACTGTGTATATGCAGTAAAATACCACACTGTATGCTCATAAACATGCAATTACTTCACTCTAGTGAATCAAAACCTTTCCAAAAGTTCCGAGGTGGTGTAACTGGGGTTTTCTGGAAAGATTTCTTTTATTTTATTTATATGCATGTGTCGGTGTGTCTGTGTGTCTGCTGTGTGTGTGTGGGGGGGGGATTCCCACAGAGTCACCTGATGCAGGGTCTAGGGACCAAGTCGGATCCTCCGAAAGAGCAGCAAATTCTCCTAAGCATTGAGCGTCTCTCCAGCCCCAGAGGTGGGAGTTTTAACTACTCTGATCCTATCTGCATACAATGAATATATGCATTGAAACATACTTACTCAAGAAAGGTTCAATGGCTTACATTATTTTAATCTAAAACTTTAAAGTGCTTCAGGGAGTCATTCGGGAAGACAAAAAGGCACCTAGGAAGTCAGGGTACCGCTCTCAGCAATGTCAGCCAAACGCCAGCGCACAGGAAGGAGTCTTGTCTTGGAATAAGCAGCAGCTGGGGCTTGTGTAGTAAAGTGACCCTCGGAAAGATTCATAAGCTACCCTCAGTACTGGTCGGAAGCAGGCTGGGATGCCACACAGCTGGACAAGATTCACTGAAAATGATACAGATGTGGCATAACCAGTGCTCATGAAGTGCCAAACGCTGGAGCTGTGTGCTACACAGCCTTACATAATACACTAATTATACACTCTCCCCAAGAGCCATGTGATGAAGTTTCAAGATTATCCCTCCTCTAATTGCCTTGGATTAAAAAATGCTTCTCTCAGTCGAAAAGAGGAGAAAAGTCGTGGAAGCCAACTCAAAGTCTGGGTGGGTTACACTTACATTTCTGGTTGTGAGCCTAGCCTTTAACGGCTGAGCCATCTCTCCAGCCCTAGTCTGGGTTACACTTAAACTACACTGGCTGTGTGATCATCAGTCCTGTTTGATGTAGCAGAACAAATCAAAAAAAAAAAAAAAAAAGGAACTAAAACTCTGGTCTCTAGAGTCTTTCAGAAAGCAACAGTTTGGGGGGTAGGGAAGTGAGCTCAGCTGTTGAAGGGCTGAGCAGAATATCTAATCCCCACAGATCATTTTTAAAACAAAGACACTTTAAGAAGCCAGTGAACAGCTGGGCGGTGGTGGCACACGTCTTTAATCCCAGCACTTGGGAGGCAGAGGCAGGCGGATCTCTGTGAGTTTGAGGCCAGCCTGGTCTACAAAGTGAGTCCAGGACAGCCAGAGATATATAGAGAAACCCTGTCTCGAAAAATCAAAAAAGAAAAGAAGCCAGTAAAGGCTTGGAGTCTTAGCTGGGAAAGCTGAGGCAGGAGAGTTCCCGGGGCTTAGTAACCAGCTAGTCCACCCTCTTTGATGAGTTGCAGGCCAATGAGAGACCTTGTCTGGAAAAGAAAGTAAAGCACCTGAAGATGTCTTCTGGCTTCCTTGGGTACCTGGACATGCACAAACATGCATGCATAACACGCATGTGTGCACACATACAGAGTTTGGCTTCTTAAATGAGTCATGCATTCAAATGATCCAAAAATATCCACTGGTAGATACACTATGCAAACGAACCTCTCTCATCCTGCTCTCTGGGTCTCTTTCCTGCCTTTCCCTTGGACTCCTCCCGCCCACCCACCCACCCACACATACACTGAAGTGACCCAGTGAATGCTGCTAGGTTCTTGGGAATTCTTCCAGTCTTTCTTGAAGATAACAGCAAATACGAAAAACACCTTCCCTCCATCTCACTGCTGTATGTGAGCCTGCTAGACAGTAGTTAGTGAGTCAGCCACTTGAGGTCACTCCTTCAGAGGTCTAGATGATAGGCACTCTATAGAACCCAAAGAAGCTCCACCTGATGGTTTTACGGGCTTACAAGGTCAAGATGATGTATACAGGAAGCACAGCTCCCACCTCAATATCCGAGCAAAATCAGCTGGAACCAAGGAGGAACACCCCCACATTCTAATGCTTCTAAATGAGGTAAAACACAAAATAATAATTATCAGGGATCCCACCATCCGCTGGCCAAGCAGCCAGCTGTAAAATCTGTACAAGCTGAGCCAACACCAATGATTAACAAGCAAATTTGTCTCTCTCCAACCTCCAGTTCAGGTCCTGAAACATCTCTTAGGATTATCTGTGGTTAGTTAGCATAAAATATTCTTCTCTTATCAAGGGAAGAAATGACTAATTCCAAGAGTCTGCTCAGAAGAGAGCTACAGATGGTGTTCCACTTGGAAATTAATACAGCACCTTAAACAGAACCAGTGAGACTTTATGAACCACGTCTGCAACGGGGCTTCAGGTTCATTTACCAAATGGCCTGTTCCACGCGACTGTGGTCAGAAATGTCAAGGCTTCGGATGTTGACAAAGAATCCCGCTCCAAGCCTTGAGTATACTTTCCCTCTGCAAGGTCTCCACCCCATCACTTCCTGTTTGCCTATTTGTCTTGTACATCTGACCCCATCTTCCCAACCTCTGCCAGTTCACACCCCAGACCTCCAGGCATTAATTTCAATTTTTCTGTTTTGATGATGTCACCTTCAGTCCCATGTCTCCCCATGTCCACGTCCACCCCCCCCCCACACACGCACCAGAAAGTCTCACCACAGACTGGAGTACCACATCCTCATTGTTCCTGGCACACTGCCCTCCACCATGACCCACTGCGTCCACTTCAGTGGCCCATACAGCTTTCCCCTGCCTGCATCAGGTATCACATAGACAGATTACTGTAATGGTGCGATTTAACATCTGCTCCCCCAACCCCAGATAAATTTGCATGCACTGAAATCCTGGCCTCCACTACCTCAAATGTACTGTATTCACATACTGGAACTTTTAAAAAGTTAAAGAGACAGCATGGAGGTGGGCCCCATCCAATCTGACTGACAGCATTACGCAGAAAAAATGGAATGTGGTGGACACATGAAGACACCAGGGATACGCCAGGCGTGGTGGCTCACGACTTTAATCCCAGCACTCGAGAGGCAGAGGCAGGTGGATCTCTGTGAGTTGGAGGCCAGCCTGGTCTACAGAATGAGTCCAGGACAGCCAGGGCTATTACACAGAGAAACCTTGTCTTGAAACACAAAACAAACAAAAAGACACCAGGGATAGGTGTCTACACAGAGACCCCATGAAGACACAGCGAGAAAGGAGCTACCTACAAGCCAAGGAGACAGACGCGGAAAGATCCTGTGGCACCTAAGCTTGGACTTTTAACACCTACGAGAACACAGATTGCTGTTTCTTAAGCTCTGTTATTTGGCTATGGCAGCCATGGTGAATTAATAACAGACCTGCCCTTACCTTCCTTCCACAATGCCAAAGTTCACCCTGTTCTCAGCAGCCTCTCTGCAGTATATAGTTCTCCACAGATAATTCAATCCTATGAAAGTTACAATTCTTCTTACGGCACTCATGGATCTGTACAACCACCTGATTTTGGAAGATCAACACCTGGGGGAAATGTTCATAAGATCAGCAGTTACCACCCAAAACACACCCTAAACAGCCGCTGATCTTCCTCCCTCTTCTCTCTGGGAATGCTGTATCTTTGGATTTTCCTATTGTAGACTTTTCCTGTCAACGGGCTCATATACCACACATGCTTATATGACTGGTTCCTCAAGTGAAGGGCTCAGGAATACCCATGGTGCAGACACACAATGTTTGGTTCATATGCATAAGTTAAATAGCATCTGAGCTGTTTCCACCTGAGTTTAAAGTCTCACTTCCATCGTAAGGCTTTGAGTATTACAGGCAGACTCTGTTGTCTCTCAAAATGCCCCAAGATGTGATTAACAGGATAAACATGCTACATTATCATACAATGAGTTGTAGATATTATATCAATAGCATGATGCACTGCAGCAATTTCTACACTCACTCACACACACACACACACACAATTAGTTGTACACTTCTCTGCAATCACAGGCTTTTTGTTCATTCATTCAGACAACAACCACCAAGCCTCTGTTGTACTACAGTGCAACGCTAGACCCACACATCCCATTAGCAGCACGTACACACATCTCTCTAAGTCTTCTTCTATTAAGATTTCTATTAGGGCTGGAGAGATGGCTTAGTGAGTAAAGTGCCTACTGTGTAAGGCTGGAGTCTGAAAGGCTGATCCCCAGTCTCCACAGAGAATTGATGTGGCACACGCAACTGCAATCTCTGTGTTCGTACAGTAAGAGGGGAGGTGGCTGGTGTGTGCTGAGTGAACACGAGAGCCTGTCTCAAACAGGGTAGAAATTGAGGATCCATACTCACAGTTGTCCTCTAATGTCCATACATGCACCATACATACATACAAGCGTACATATGTGTGCACACACTTGTGCATACCTACACACACACACAAAGATGAAAAAAGTGAATCCAAGTTCCTAACAAAAATATTCCACCCTTTGAGTCATTCTAAGAAACTGAGAGCAAGGGGCCTTTTTGGAGAAAGACTGAAAGGGTCCTCCACAAAATGGAAGTGTCTGTACCATTTATGTTTATTAAAACTTTTTAATAAATGATTTAATAATTTAAAAGGTAGCATAAAAGGCATAAACAGAATTATCCCAATATATCAAAGAATATTTATTAGAAAATAGAACTGGAGGCGGGTGTGGGGGCAAAAACCTTTAATCCTAGCACTTGGGAGGCAGGGGCGGGAAGATCTCTGTGAGTTCAAGGCCAGCCTCACTACAAAGCAAGTTCAGGACTGCCAGGGCTATTACACAGAGAAACCCTGCTTCAAAAAAAGAAAAAAAAGAAGAAAGAAAGAAAGAAAAGAGGACTGGAAACTGTGCATAGATTAAAGGTGCATGCCTTTAATCCCAACACTTGAGAAGCAGAGACAGGTGGATCTCTGTGAATTCGAGGCTAGCCTCATCTACACAGTGAGTTCCAGGCCAGGACCCTGTCTCAAAAAAAAGGAAGTAAGGAAAGAGAAGAAAAGAGAGGAAAGGGGAAGAAGGAAAGGGGGTTGGGGGGAAAGGGAGGAGAGGTAGAACTAGAATTAAAGATTTCAACTTGCATCTTTAGTCCCGGGTTCGAGACATTTTCTGTTTCATTCCTTCCTAAAACAATAGAAATGTTTTTGTTCCACTCTAAAATAAAACACACAGCCCTGTTGACTATAATGAGAAATAAACAGATTGGGTCCTTACAACCCACTAGAAGGAAGGTGTGCTTGGAAAAGATGTAACCTGAATTCTATGCAAAATGTATTTGGTATGGAGCAACCACTGGCAAGACCAGACAGTTCAGCACAGAGTCAGCCAACTCTACCTCTTAATTGAAAATACCTTTTTTTCTGGGCTGGAGAGATGGCTCAGTGGTTAAGAGCACTGCTCTTCCAGAGGACACAGGTTCAATTCCCACATGGGAACTTACAGCTGTCTTGTAACACCCTCACACAGACATACATGCAGGTACATAAAATTTAAAAAATAATTAAAAAGAAAATATATTTTTTTCATACAGTATATTCTGATCACAGTTTCCCCTCTCTTATCTCGTCAGTCTACTCTTTAATTTTTTTTCCTATAACAATTAAGTTAAGTGCTCTGATCCAGGGAGACTGCAACCACAAGGGCTCAGAGGAAGAGCAGGACAAAACAGCAAACACAGGCTGACAGCAGGGCAGGGCCAGGCAGGTTTCTGCTTTATTTGTTCTGACTGAATTGATTCCAGCATCCAAATTTCCCTGTGCTCAAACATCCTTCTGTCCAAATAACAACAAATCTCCTACATGGGTTGCATTCCAAAGTAGCACAGTTGTTTAAAATTCGTGATGCATTTCCCCAAATGCAGTTCCGTTTCCAGAGCAAGTCACCCACAGACACCTGTTTCACACACAGAGCAGCTGAAGTACCGGGAAGTGGAAGTTAAGGTTCACGGAGAACAGCGGATAGAGGTTGTAGTAATCAGCATACTGTCACTTTGCCGATCCAAGCAATGCTTTGTCTCTGGAGTGACCATGCTCGGATTTGGGTTGCTTAAATTCACTGAAGACGGTCACATGTTCTCCAATCTCAGCTTGACCACTTCTGCTCCCCAAGGAAGCTTTATTCTTCATGGCTGGTGAGCTGCTCTGGAGCGTATAAGGGAGAACACTGGTCCCAAGTCCACACCAGCAGCACAAGCCAGTCAGTCAGTGCCATAACTTTGTCACAATGCAGACCACACAGCTCACCTGTAGGCTCCGACATTCACTCTACCTTACCTAGTGAGAACAGCATTCTTTTGCTTTCTCCTTAGGAGCCAGTCAGTGTTTCAAAGGAACAAAATCGGAGTCCCCACTGAGAACAGTTGGGCGTGTTCTAGGAGGATTGGGGTTGGGTCCTAGGAAGCAGCAGGGACAGGAATAAAGACCTTTTTCCTGGTCTCTACAGTCAGGTGGGTTGGGTTTATTTTTCTCTAAATAAATTTGGGTCCACAAACTACCCAGGAAGGAACCCAAACTGAATGAAAAAAACAGGTGGCTCTCTACCTTCCCACACCAAAACTCTCTTCAGGGATGAGCCATCTATCAGAGACGTTCCTGTTGTATGCTCACACCAAAGCCACAGGATGTACCCAAGAGCCCAAAGCCTCAAAGGCTGCGGTGTGTATGATGCCCAAAGCTTTGACCGAGCCTCCACCTTGAGTGAGGGACTGTTTATGTGGATCAGCTGTGCACACTTCAGAGCTGGTGCCGCCTGGGACCCTGTCTAGGGCAGTTCCCACCTAAAGGGTCCCTCACATAAGCACAGGGGTCCCCTCCCACCTCATACTGCCTCACTGTCCACCCTTCTTCCCGGTTATGGACACTTCCTCCAGAATCTTAAAGATTTTATCTTATTTTTATTTTATGTGTATAAGTGGTTTTTGTTTTTGTTTTTGTTTTTTTTGCCTGCATGCATGCCTGGAGCAAAGACTTGCCAACCTTGTTCCAGCTAGCGCTAAGCCAACAGTTGCTTGTCAACCCTGGGTGTGACTATCCCATATCCCTGGGCTAACTACTCCCTAATGTTTCTCAATGGGGTTTCCTTCATTTTTTTTTCTTATCTACCAAGAATGTGGTACTTGGGCCATTGGGTCTCATCACCATTATGCATTTTGGGTATTAAGCTTTCAGGAGAAAGGACTTCTGCCACCAGGATAGCACTAATTATGAGTGATAGCTGTTATGAATGTCATACAGCCTCCCTTAGCAAACACAGAGTTCTTAACTGTGTTTCAGGCCCTGACCTCAGGATTGCAAAAATAGTCAGTCATAACATGCTGCAAGGTAGGTACTGTTCTTATTCCTGTTATATAGATTAAAAAAGAAAGAGAAGAGGAGGAGGAGGAGGAGGAGGAGGAGGAGGAGGAGGAGGAGGAGGAGGCTTGGAAAGGTATGATTTGCCTAGTTCACGACAGAGAGGTGACATCTCAACAGGATAGAGGCAGACTGCCTCTGAACCCTTAAGTCTTGCCCATGTTCTTGCCTGTGGTCCTATAGAAAGCTGCTGAGGGGCACATGAGAACTGGGGACATTTACGGTCTTCAGAGCTGAAGGTTGCCTGTGGGCATGTATGGGACTGCAGGGGCAGTTTTGGTGGGGTAGAGTCATGGTCACCTCTTTTTACTTTTGGTTTTTTTGTTTTTTTGTTTTGTCTTCCTGTTTGGGTAAGGTCTAAAATTCTGATGGGAGGAGCTGGGTGGAGCACTATCTCCTTTGCCTGTGGCTCCAGGTTAGATTCCCAGCACCGACACCTTGCTGTACTAGGGACTCGAATAACTGCCACGCCCAGCCCCAAATGCTTTCTCCACCAAGGAAGAAGAGCACTTGGCATCTGTAATGCACAGTGAGCATCTGCAACACCATTCCATTCTGCTTCAATCTTTCCAAAGCCAAGTGGAGTTATAATTTTTCCTTAACAACAGGCATGAAACAAAGGCACTCATCCAGCAAGTAAGCCCATCTCCACTCAGTCCAACCCAGCAGCCAGTCTTCCTGCCATATGGTCCCACCTGGTCCTCAAATCAACTAAACAAGAAATGACCTAGCCAATAACACCATTTTCCCTCAGAGAAAATCCTATTCCACACCAGCTCCCTTCATTCTCCCTTAAGGGCCCCTACCCCTAATTTATGTTCTCTACACCATCCCAATTCAAATATTCTTCCCTTAAATACCAGTGAAACATAGATTAACTAATCAGAGCATTAATCAAAATGCATCTCTTAAGGGTGGGGAGATGGCTCAGCCAATAAACTGCTTGCTATACAGGCATGAGGGCCTGAATTCTAACCCCAGAACGCATGTAAAAAGCCAGGTCTGGGGCAGGTCTGGGGCAGGTGTGGTGGCAAGTGTGGAGCAGGTGTGGGGCAGGAGTGGTGGCAGGTGTGGTGGCAAGTGTGGGGCAGGTATAGTGGCAGGTGTGGGGCAGGTGTGGGGCAGGTGTGGTGGCATGCACTCATAATCATGGTGGTCAGGTGGCAGAGCTAGGAATGTCCCTAGGGCTCACTGGGCAGCCATCCTAGCCTAATCAGCAAGCCACAGGTCCCAATGAGAGACTGTCTCAAATACAAGGTGGACAGCTCCTGAGTAATGATACCTTACTTTGACCTCTGGCCTCCACATACACACACACACAAACACACACACACAGACACACACACACCTTTGATAGAGAGACAGGAAAGCTATTTCATTTCAAAGCCAAGTTAAATGTATGTGAAGAATAACGCCCCTCGTTCTATGAGACCTCTCTCTGGAGCATTCTTTCTACTCGGTACAACTGGGATGCAAGCCTCCTTCCCCCAGCCCCCTCCACTTCTCCATCTGTCCACCCGCAGGGCACACCCTGGAACATGGCTCTCCGAAGTGGAGCCGTGCTTCAGTAATTGCTGCAATCCGTAAGCACTGTCTTCGGTTCTCCTAGATTGCATAACGCTAACACACAGTGCAAGAAGGCCAACTGGCATGAACAGGGCTTTTTTTTTTCCACATTCACCCACTTGATGCTAGAGGTCACTGACCTGGAAACAGCATTTTAAAAGGAAGCTTATTTTAATTAAGGCACTTCCTGGAACATAAATATGAGCCTGGCAGAAACTAGGTACACAGTGGACAGAGGAGCAACCAAGGAACCACCAGGCTCTTAAAAACCCACTTCATGGCATGATTTTTTTTTTTTATCTCTTAGGAAATTTCTTCCAGGTAAAAAAAAAAGTTTGTTGACCTCTGAACCTTGGTAAAACTAACATTTCTGTTGGTTCAGATGCCTCCCTCATTGGAAGAGATGTCTGGCATATTATGGGATGCTTACAGGATTCCTGGCCTCTACTACGTAGCTACCAGTAGCTCTCCAGGCCCACAAGAATGACAACTAAAATGTGCCAAATGTCATCAAGCATCTCTGCGTTGGAAAACTGGTCCACGCTGGGACCCATATCTTGGGCAAAAGATTCCAAAAAGCCAAAGCATGGCTCTCTGTGGTCCAGACAAGGGCACTAAGTCAATAATGGATTCTGGGTGAGGGTTGGTCTTGAAGTAACACAAGGACCCCAAATCGAGAATCATCAGAAGCATCTGGGAGCGTCTGAAGCCCCACCCTTCCACTCAGCAGGCTCTGGGATGACATCTAGAAATCACCATGAGAAGAACTCCTGAAGAGCTCCACACTGAGCTGTAATGTCACCCACACTCAGTGCCCGGGGGTATCCGACGTCTGTCATATACTCCCGACATCTGTCATATACTCCCAAATGCCCAGGTAAAAGTGGAGAGGGGATATGGGTGAAAGGAGTGCAGTGAAATATCCACTACTGCAGAAGCCACAGGGTGCGAGGCGCATGCCCAGAGGCTACCATGCATGCACTCCTTCCATTTCCCTGTAGGTCTGATATTTTTTCATAATAAAATACTGGGGAGCAGGGTGCAGAGGTACCTCAGCTGAGAAAATTCACAGAACCCACAGTTTTTGGTTGTGTTCCTTTTCTTAAAAGCTGGGTGTAACAGTGGCTCACACTTGTAATCCCAGCCTTGGGGAAGTAAAGACAGGTGGATCCTGGACTCCCTGGTTACCTACCCTTGCCTATGTGGTGAGCTCAGACCAATAAGAGATCTTGCCTCAAAAAAAAAAAACAATGGATTCTAGGAGGGGTGAGTGTGGTTGCTCCATTACAGGCTAATTCCATTTCAACTATTTTCATGCTTCTGTACCAGTGGGTTTCCATATGACTTTTTTGAAAGTTCTTTAATGTTGTTATTTATCCCTCCCCATAATTCCCTCCTCTACCCTGACCTACCTACCTCCCCACCCCTATTTAGCCTTTCCTGTTCCATTAAAAAATACCCAGTACCAGAAATGGGTTACCTCTTTTGGAGTTGTTGGCTAGTGAGATCCTAAAGACACCCAAACATTACAGACTACTGCCAATGCTCCTAGTTACCCTGCAGAACTTGACAATAAGACCCCTTTGTGAAACACACCACATACTTGAGCCACGTGGAGAAATCAAGCCAACATTAACCAGGAAGCTTCATTCCTACTGGCTGGCTTTCACCATGCTGGAGGTGATATCCACACTACGAAAGGACAAACGTAATCATCAATCTTACTCAGCTGTGAACCCTGCAAAATATAATAAAAAATAACTGGCCAGGTAGGGTACGCCCACCGGTACAAGAGTAATGCAAACATAGAAGTAACCAACCACTCTCTGGTTGGATTTAAGTCCTGCTCTGCATTATGAAATCCATATCTGGCACCACAAACCCAATAGGCAGGTCACAGATCCTAAAGGAGAACATACTATTATTCTACTAAATAGATATAGCATTAAGTTGACTCCTGATGACTTATCACTATACTCATAGATTAATGGACATATCAGCCCTCAACAGAGAAGGCTCTGTTTGCAATTGATGGGGGTCAACATAGACATCCACAACTGGCCAACATGCATACAAGAAGACTATGGAATGCTCAGCCCCAAATGGGACATCTGTACCACACTCTCTCCTCCCAAGGGTAAGGGATCATTGTAGAAGAGGGGGTGAAGGAATGTTAAGAGCCTGAGGTGGTGGATGACAACTATAGAAGAATACTGTCTTCTGAACACAGCGGGGTGGCCGCACATACAAACCCAGAGTGGCTGTATCAGCGTATGTAGGACCTGTACAAGGCCAAGACCAAATCCCAGCATGAAGAGGGCATGAAATCTCACCCCTAGGCATGGAGCTATCAGCAACTGCTAGCTGGGAGAGGGACATCAGTTTTCTCTAAAAGTACAGCCCCTGCTAAGTCAACCATGCTCCACTGCAAGTCCACACACACTGGGGCAGCACAAATTGGTCTTTGTGGATTTAATAAAAATAAACAAGTATGAACACAAAGGGAAGTGAGGTAGATCTGGAAAGAGCTGTGTGGGGGTGAGGGAATATGGTCGAAACATATACAGAATTGTAAAAGAACTAGTAAAGAAAATTTTAATTAAAAAAAAAAGGTGATGGCACCTGAGGAAAGGCACCTGAGGGTGCCCTCTGGCTTCCTTGACTACTGGACACACATATACATTAACCCTCCACACGCACAACACCAAGGTGGAAGGATGGCAAGGACTAGAGTACTTGCAGTGATCAACAGGCTATGGAAAGTGCTGGGGAACCATGGTTCCTACTCTTACAAAGGTATTCAAAGTCAATGGAACCAAATCTTGTGTGGGAGTGGAGTGCAGTGGGATCTTCCATCCACTTCCTTCTGTTGCCCTGCCAACTCTTATTCTGTATTCCTGATACTCCATCAAGATGAAGCACAGCTTACAACACTGCCTGATAGTGTTGTAAACTTGTCTAGTTTTTCCACTATTAATCCGAAGCCTTAGGAAGGGCTTCATCAGTCACTAAGCTGGCTTTTACCTTTACTGTACCCAGTTTTAGAAAGAAGCATGCCCGCTCATGTATCAGAAGGAATAGCTTTATTAGCCACCACCTCCGCCTCCGCATCACAGTTTAAACGACTCAAATTACTGAGACCAGTGAAACATTCAGGGTTTGCCTCGACAGCCACCAACTTCAGGTGACCTATTAGCGGGCTTCACGTATCAATACCTGACTGTGAAAGGGACAAGTGACATTTCCACTGACCTCCAATTCAACCAATCAAGGAAGCACTCTAGCAATCTAGTGTGCCGTGCTTATCAAATGGCATAATCGTTGCTCTCAATGTCAGCGACGGTTCTCTTCCAAGGTGCTTTGTGCCAACTGCTAAACCAGAAGAAAGCCAGTAGCTACCTATATGACCTCCAATCACAGCAGGGGGAAAAAAAAGAGGTTCTCATTTCTTGAACTCTTTGGCCTTCCACATCCTGTGTCTAGGATGTTCTCTGGTCCTAAAATCTTATCATAAACTGGATCTTCACAAAACATAGAAGAGTTCAACCCCAAGTGCGTACGAAAAAGCAGCAATAGCATTTGAGACACACGCAAATTAAATAGTATTGTGTCTTAACTGTGACTATCTATCCAGTTCCCCTCCAGGCCAGTCTCTTACTCCTCATATGTTATAAGTCTTGATCCTCTTTTCCACCGGCCCTTCACTTGTCTTTGCCAGTTCCTGCTGTTGAGCCCTTTGGTAAATTCTTCCTCTGGGTTATGATACTTCTCCTCTCTAGGACTCCTGGGACTGCCTGAATAATATCTAGCTCTTTATTCACATCTTGTATTTAGAAACACGTAATTCCATTCTTCTGTGTATTTGTTATGTACTCCCGCAAGTGCACGCGTGTGCATGCGTGTGTGTGCATGGGTGCATGTGTGCACTCACATGCACATATGCTCATATGTGAATGTGTGTGCCTACATACCTGTGCTGGCTAGCTTTATGTCACACAAACTGGAGTCACTGGAGAGGAGAGAGCCTCATTTGAGAACATGCCAGAATGTAATCAAGTCTGTAGGGCATTTTCTTAATTACTGATGGATGGGGGAGAGCCCAGCTCATTACGAGTGGTCCTGAGATCTATAAGAAAGCGGGCTGAACAAGTCAGGATGAACAAGCCAGTAAGCAGCATCCCTCCATGGCAATCAGGTGCTGCCTCCATGTTCCTACCCTGCTCGAGTTCCTCTGCTAACTTCCTTCAGTGATGGACTATGATGTGGAAGTGTAAGCCAAACAAACCCTTCCTCCCCTTCCTCCCCGGCCTGCTTTTGGTTGTGGTGTTTCATCATAGCAACAGTGGCCCTAAGTAGAATGATATTATTGCATGCATGTGGGGGTTGGAGGATGACTTTCAGGAGTTGGTCCTCTCCTTCTACTAGGTGTGTTCCAGGAATCAAACTCAGGTCCTCAGGCTTGGCGGCAGGTGCCCTATCCTCTAAGTTACCTTGCTGGGGGCCAGCAAGGTATTTAATGCATTAGACAGGGTTTCCCACAGCTCTTTGAACTTATCCATCATAACTATTTCTAGCTTTTCATCCAAACTTCCACAGGGACAGTTTTTGGTAGCTTTCTTCTTTTCCCCTTGTGCACTGGCCATATTCCCCATACCATTGGCTATCTTACAGCTTTATCAAATCCTTGACATTTTGCATCCTGTATACCAATTCTAGAAATCAGATTCCTCTTCTGGCTACTAGTTTTGTTATTTAGTGACTTTCTGAACTAATCCCGAGAACTGCCTATGGCATCTGAAGTTTCTACTTAGGTTTGCAGTTCCTAATAATGGGACAGCGATTTCCTTCAATGCACTGAACTGATACATTTCTAGCCTTTCTTGTGGGTGGGTGTGGTGTGGGTAGGGGGTATAGGAACAATCTAATATAGTCCCAGGTAGTTTGTAACTCCTAGAGAGTTTCAAGGTGAGCCACAGGTAAACTTCAGGGCCTTCAGAGGTCTCTCCAGAAGTCACAGAATATTCTGGATTCCCAGGAGCTTTTCAGAATCTACAATGGACATTCCCTTCTTTTTTTTTTTTTTTTTTTTTTTTTTGGTCACTGGTTGGCCTCAAAGAGCAACATGCTTTCAAACACCTATGGTTATTTTTAAATGGTCATTGGTTGCTTTAAACAACTTCTCAATAGAGATGTTTGCACAAGGTAGCCTGAGTCAGATCAAATAAAGACCACTCTTCAGAAAGAGGCTATTAACTAAGCCATCAAACAGGTCAAAGCAATGTATATGTGGGTGTGTGTGTGTGCAGGCATATGTGTATGTGTATATATGGTGGAAAGGAGGACAGAAGGTACAGTTTTATCCTGCCCATCTAGCGGCTGCTGGACTGATGGTTTTTCACAATTATCATACAGGTGGGAGAAGAGATGGGATAAGGGCTGAGCACAACCATGGCACGATCATTTCTACTAAAATTCCAATGTCTTTCTCCCTTGAGTAATCATTCTTGAGACTGTTCGAATCTTTAATTTCCACAGTTCACAAAAGTGTTAATGGGCTTTTCCTTTTTTCTATTATCTTGGTCTTACTTTGCTGAGTGACTTGAAATATTTCTAATTTGTAGCACAGAATCTAGTAAGAATGTATGCTTTAGTTTCCCCTGCCGCTGATAGGAATCACACACTTGGTGGCTTATTTATTGTCTTACAATTCTGAAGGTCAGAAGTAGAAAATGAGAAGGTAATTTATGTATCTAGGTCATGTGTGAGGTATACATACATGAATTAATTTTACTAAAGCAGCCATTTTGTTATCAATTTGCAACCAGTAGTAACACACACACACACATACACACGTACACACATGCACTTCACCTCATTTCCTACAATTACAGAGACTCCACACTTCTGTCACCACCAGAGCTCTCACCTAAGACCCTCACATTCCCAGGCCGGCTTCCCAGCTTCCACACCTCACCTCCTGTCTGCACGAGGCATCCCTTTCTCTAGTCCCACTACGCAAGAGCTCCAGTGGGACACAATTCACACATCAGCAATGACAGTACGTGGACAGCTACAAGAGCTGACGAAGTATGGTGGCGTCCCCACTGATCAAGTTACTTCACTTCCCAGAACCAATGTCCATTTCTTAAATAACAGACCCAAATCCATGAGAATTATACATGCATCAGGTGTGTCCTCACAGGGCCCTAGCCAGGTGTGCTAGGTGTACCCGGTAATTAACATGTGCTCCTGCACCCCTGCCTCCACCAATTCACCCTACCTCAGAAATTGCTTTAACTGGGGTCTAGAGAGATGGCCCAGGACTTTACTAGGAATGTTTACTGTTCTAACAGATCTGAGTTCAGTTACTAGCTCCCACATGGGGCTGCTCACAACTGCTTATATCCATAACTCCAACTCCAGGGAATCTTCTTCTGTCCTCTGTGGGTAACTGCACTCATATGTACATATCCCCACACAGGCATACACAAATACAAATAATTCAAATAAAAACAAATTAAAAAAAAGTGTTGGCCATAAAATGTCAAATTAGATCATTCCCTGTGAATCTGCTGATGAAAGGAACAAACAGACATGAGAGCACTGTGAGAGCATGCTGGGAGAGACTGAATCTGAGTTTTTTCCTTCCCAAAGTCTAATGTCACTGTGGTGTGAGCTATGTACATATATCTGCAAAACTGGATTCAAACATCCCTGAGGAGGATATGGAAATTTGAACTTTCATCTAGACCTTTTGTATTAGTCTATTTTTTCATCACTGTATTGAAACATGTGAGATAAGGTGGCTGTATAAAGAAGAGATTTATTTACCTGCCAGTTTGGGTGGCTAAAAAATGTAAACAGTGTGGGACAAACACTGGTGAGGGTCCGCCTCAAAAGACAATGGGACTTGATATTCTATTCAGGAAACCAGAGCTGCACTGAATAAGGCTCAAGTTCTCCCAACATTCCTCTCTCTAGAATTTACCAGGGTCCAGTGAGAAAAACCTTATTCTCTTTCAAGGACACAACACTAACTGACCACATTCCACAAGGCCCAGATCCTCAAAGATTTCCATTCAACCTCCCATCATCAACACATGAGGGACCAAGCTTCTAGCCCAGAGACTGTTGGGGGACAAACCACTTCTAAGCCACAGCATGACGATACACTGCTGAAATGACTAAAACACAAACCACCCTAGCTAAATGCAGTGGGTCACAAAACAAAGACATGAAAGTAGAGGAGAAACTGTAGGAAAGAAGAAAGGATTTGACGGAGTGGAAACGGGATAAGAGAGGATATGTGGGGCCCATGCTATATATAAAATTGTAAAAGAAAATTTTTTTGTTGAAATTATTATACTATTATTCTATGTGTATGGGGTTTGTTTTGTTTTGTTTCGTTTTGTTTGCATGTGCACCACATGTGTGCCTGATACCTTTGGAGATAAGAAGAGAACATTGGGTCTCTTGGGACTAGAGTTATAGAAGATTATGAGCTGCCATGTAGGTGCTGGGAATTGAACCTGGTTCCTCTGGGACAGCAGCCACTGCTCTTAACTGTTGCGCCATCTCTCCAAAACTAAAGGAACAATTTTTTAAAAGAAAACTAAAACAGACTAACAAGACAATTGTCCACAGCCATTTGCTTCTGTGAAGCCACATTTTCTTATACTTCCCATTTGTTCTATGGTATTCTTCTTTCTTGGTCAAAGCTAAATCACACTTAACTTCACTTTAAGAATCTGGGCCTTGAATTATTTAAGTACATAAGCACTTTCAAACCACATTAGGGCCGGGCGTGGTGGCGCACGCCTTTAATCCCAGCATTGGGGAGGCAGAGGCAGGTGGATCTCTGTGAGTTCAAGGCCAGCCTGGTCTACAAACCAAGTCCAGGACAGCCAGGACCACACAGAGAAACCCTGTCTGGAAAAACTAAAGCACATTAGACTAGGGGAGGAAAAAAACCTTTAAATTCCACTGAGTGTGCTCAAGATCCAGGTTTACAAATATAAGTTCAACTCCAAACAGGCTCCAAATTCAGCAAGAAATCTTAGTCCTTAATTTTCTAGTGCACTGAAGTCAGTGGCGATCTATGTAACTTCTGTGACAATGGAGGCTTCAGAAAAAGGTTGACCCCCCCCACCCGACACACACAGAGAGAGAGACAGAGAGAGAGAGAGAGAGAGAGAGAGAGAGAGAGAGAGGTGTCAAAGATACAACATCCAATAGACATGTAAAGGAAGTGTCAACAGAGAAAAAGGAAAAAGCATGCACTTTCACCAGTAGTTTGTGCTCCTTCACTCTCGGCAGGATAAGAGTTTCCTTCCCTGATGCAGATTTTCCAAGAGTGTAGGCTCTCTCCTCTTGGGTAGTGTTTAAATACCAGAAACTCTTCTGAGCCTCAGCAGCTACCTTTGAACTCTACACACTCACGTCAACTAGAAGTCATCAGCCAATACCCTCTTGGGCCTTCTCAGCTGGGGAGCCTGCATCCCATTACAGCCACTCCAGTGAATAGCGGGCATGTGTGCCACCCCAAGGGATAAATGTAGTTTCTAGAAGCAGCTTTAAAGCTAATCAGTGTCTAACTCAGGGAAAAACCACATTGTTAAGGTGCTGTTGTAAGGTAATGGGTCCAATCTAACTGATCTAACAGTACCGACTGAGTAAGGAATACAGAGAAACAGACTGGCCCATGGTTACCCCATTCAGAGTAAACACAGACTCCCCAAAAAGCTGTCCTGAATGACAGTGCTCATTGCATGGCCATGCGCAGCCTAGCTCTTTAAAAATAAATGTGATTCCTTACTTTATGATCATCCTTAGCTATGAAAAAGAAACAGAAAAAAGGAATATTGTAAAGCAAGAATGCCAAAGCTATACAGAAGATGATGGCAACTTAAAATGTGGTCTCTAACACCTGGACACACCAAACAGCTGCTCACTGGTTGTTGTTTGCCTTGAAAAACACACACACACACACACACACACACACATACAGCAAAAGCATTTACCTCTTGGGACATGATTAAGGTCATCTAGCAGTGGCAAAGGAAAGAAATGTTGCTAAGGAATGGGAAAATAAGTGTACATGAAGTATGTTCATTCACTGAGCGAATTCCCAGTACCAAGCAAAGACTAGGTTTGGGCCAGATCAACGAACAGTGCACAGATTGTCTTAGATATAAATGACAATCTCAATGGGGCTAAGCTCCTGAGGCCAGGTGACAATCATCCATATCTGACATGCCATGGTGGTATAATAGTCTATCAGTCATCCAAAAGGGCTCAGCTACCAGTTAGGAGCCCCCTCCCTGTTGGGTATGTCTTCCTTGAGAGCCAAGACCACATTGGGCACAGGAAACAATTGGCAAAAATGATCTTAATATATTAATAAAGATGATCTTCAGCTTGGAGGTTACAGCCAAAACTGACACTGTAGGTTGAAAACATAAGCCAAGAACTGCCTTAGATTTATTTTTTATTCCTGTGTATGTATATGTGCCTGCATGAGTTTATATGCACCGCCCAACATTATGACCTGAGTTTGACCCTGGTCACAGTGTAGAAGGAACTGACTCCCAAAAGGCACTTTCTGACTTTCATATGTATATCACTTATGCAAATCTGCACACATGTGCGCGCACACACACACATGTAATAAAAAAGAAAACCTTGTGAAAAAAAACTTTAAAAAGACATATATAAGTGAAAACACTGATAATGAGATTACAAATTGCTGAGCCATGACATCTGTGTCCCTGGAGCCTTAATATGATGAGTCACCAAGGAAGGCAAACTGTATGTAGGAAGGATCTACATGCAAAATGTTGTCCAGAACAGGATAAAAATGATTAAGACTGGGCAGCAACTGCAAGCTCCATACTAGATTCACATGGACTGACTCCAGGGGCTCCTTGTCTCTTGCAAATCAAAGTGTGCTTACTAGTTCCACTACCTTTCAATCCAGTGGGGCTTTGGGGTTCCCCTTCTTGTTTCATGCCTTCTCAAAGTTATAACCATTAGGGTGGATTCCTGAGATACTTCACAGCCACAGAGGAGAACTGGGGCATCAACTGTGTGTGTGTTTTTCATTTCATCTTACCTTAGTGATAATGACAGTACACGTTCTCATGTTAAAGCCTGCAGCAGAAGGCTGACAACTAAATTATATTTCTTTGACTACCACTGAAAGTCCTCAGGGATTGGAAAATTCGATCCACTGCAGAGCTGACTATAAATAGCCACCTTCCTTCCTGCCACCGCCAGTATGAAACCAGCAACTTCTAAAAAGCACTCCACAGCCCAGCGTGAGCCTTCCTTCCATGGCAGTGAGGAAGAGAGAAGGATGGGGACATTTGAGATGGACAAGCCCACGAGGTCACTGAGTTTTCCTGGCTGAATGGTGATGACAAGAGAGGAAGGAAAGGAGGGATGGGGGAAGGGTATCTAGGAGGCACACCCTATTAGATTTGGTTTAGGTTTTCACAAAGACCCAACTTTAAAGTCTGCTTCCGGGCATTTCCTAAGTACATGATTTTGGCCAAGTGATCTGTCATCCTTTCTGTGCCTCAGTTTTCAAACCAAGAAAAATAGTATGATCTCCACAACACATCCATGGATTAATTAGATTAACCATGAAAAGTGGCAATTCAGTAGAGGGGGTGTTTGTTGGTCTTTGCAAACTATTGGCATTGGAGAGCAGAAAGCTGTCACAGAGAATGTCGTGTAATACTGAGCAGCATCTTGGCCTCTACTACCAGATGCTGGTAGCACCTTGCTTCCAGGCTGGGGCAGTCACAAATGCCTCCTACCCATTGCCTAGAAGGAACAAAGCAGTTGGGCCCTGTGGTGATTTGAACAAGAATGCCCCCCATAGAGTCATGTGTTTGAATGCTTGGCCCATAGACAGTGACACCATTAGAAAGTGTGGCCTTATTGGAGTGGGTGTGGTCTTGTTGGAGTGAGTCACTGTGGAGGCGGGCTCTGAGGTTTCCAATGCTCAAGCTATGCCCAGTGTGGCACACAATCTCCTTCTGCTGCCTGTGGATCAAGAAGTAGAACTCTCAGCTCCCTCTCCAGCACCATGTCTGCCTGGAAGCTGCCATGCTTCCCACCATGATGATAATGGACTAAACCTCTGAACTGTAAGCCAGACCCAATTCAATGTTTTCCTTTATAAGAGCTGCCGTGGTCATGGTGTCTCTTCACAGCACTGAAACCCTAAGACATGCCTTTAGGTCAGAACCAATCAAAATGTTCTTAAAAAACATACACTTTTCCAGTCTTCTAAAATTAAGAAATCTGGGGAATTAATCTGGACTCCTCTTTCTTCCCTGATAAATAGTAACCAATCTAAGAGGGAGTGTCCCCAGATATCTTCTGTCCTCAGCTCTTCCTCTATTTCCATTGTTATCACCACCATTCAGCCAGGACAGCTGGGTAACCCTCTAGGTCTCACTGACTTAAATCCACTCCCCATGGTGCTCCGTGGTAAGCTTTATTTCCGTGTTGATCTGTTTACTTACCCAGCCACCCTGAAGCTGAGCACATGCTCTACCACTGAGCTACATCCCCAGCCCCCAGAGTCAACTTTAGAAAAGCTTACATCTCCACAGGTTCCTCAATATACCTTAAGCAATCAGCACCTAGTCACTTCCTGAGACCCACAAGGCTGACTTCACAGCCTGGCCTCCAGACCACTCCTCAGTCCTGAAGAACTCCCCAAAACAATACAGCCTAAAGCTTCCACTCCTGGAACCGACTCCTGTGTCGGTTCAAGTCCTGCCCCCGACACCTACCACTTTGGCCATTTAACCCCTTTGTGGCTTAGTTTCCCCAACTGCAACATGAAATACTAGTACCTACCCCAAAGCCCTATCTATTGTAAATACTTGGGCTCATTTAAAATTTTCCTGTTTTAATGGGCAAAATCACATGTACTGTGTGTGATTTAAAATATGCCTAAGCTAGGTTAAATTGAGCTAACCAATACATGTTTACCTGACGTATTTTTGTGGTAAGAACACCTAAAATGTACTTCACTACTTTCAAGAATTCCATATGCATTTGATACACCCAGGTGCATACGCACCTGCACAGGGGTGCTCATACAAACACAGAAATGAATAAATATAACACATTGTTCTTAACTGTATCTGCCACGTTAGACAACTGGTGAGTTCGTGTCTCTAATACAGAACACATAATCCATAATTACATCAGCCCTTAGCACAAGGGCAATTCTGCAGGTAGTGGCAGGAGGTGGCTGTGCTCACTACGTCTTACATCAACCTGACAACAAACTAGAGCTATCTGAAAGGAGAGAATCCCAATGGAGAAGATGCCCCCCCCCAATCCAACTGTAACACATTTTTTTTTTTTTTTGTTTGTTTTTCGAGACAAGGTTTCTCTGTGTAGCCCTGGCTGTCCTGGACTCACTTTGTAGACCAGGCTGGCTTTGAACTCGCAAAGATCTGCCTGCCTCTGCCTCCCAAGTGATGGGATTAAAGGCGTGCGCCACCACCGCCTGGCTAGTAACACATTTTCTTAACTAGTGATTGACGGAGGAGCGCCCAGCCCACTGTGGGTGGTGGCATCCCTGGGCTGGTGGTCCTGGATTCTATAAGAAAGCAAGCTGAGGAAGCCAGGGGAAGCAAGCCAGTAACAGCGTCCCTCCATGGCCTGTGCACGAGCTCCCGCCTCCAGGATCCTGCCTTGCCTGACTTCCTGTCCTGTCTCCCTTTGATGATGAACCGGCGATATGGTCACAGTGTTTCATGACAGCAAGAGAAACCCTAACTAAGACAGTGAGCTAGTCCCAGCTTTCCAAGCATCTTTGTCCATCCAGGACATGGGTCTAGGCAGTGGTCAGGGAGCAAACAGTTAGGCTTCCATAACTGCAGCTGCTAGGCCATTTTTTCTTATATTAAGTATAGTGGTCACTCCTCAAAGCTGGCACCTGTCTTTTGACTCATCTTCATTGCTTAGACTCAACAGTACCAGTGGAGCCATTTTTTCCCATAGTTTTGCAGGCATTTCTGTGCTCCTTCGATTTCTTCACTCAATCTCATCTAAATTTTTTTATGTGCTTCTTTTGGCTTTTGCTTTACTGAGGAACTTGCTACTGAACCTGCAATGTAACATGAGATCCTCCTGCTTCAGTCTTCAGAACTTCAGGTATTCACACCACACCTGGTTTCTCTTTCTGCTTTACTTGGATTGCTATTGATTTTCATGAAGATCACTACCACATGGGCTAGAGAGGTGACTGTAAAGTCCTGCTGCTGAGCCTGACAGTCTGAGCTTGATCCCTAGGACCCACACGCTGAAGAAGCAGAAAACCAACTCTGGCAAGCTATCCTCTAACCCACACACATGTGTGGTGCAGTGATCTGTTATGTATTCTAAATGTTAATTAATTGCTCCCAGAGGCCTGCTTGCTGTCTATTACTTTGCTTGCTAACCATACTCTCTGATTGGCTTTAATAAAATGCTGAGGCCTGTGACTAGGCAGAGAGAAGTGGGGGGAGGTTAGCGGGCTCTGGAGGAGCAGAGAGGATCATGGGAAGATGAAGCCAGGAAGAGGAAAGAAGGGGCATGCCATGGGTAAGCAGAAGAATCATATCTCCACATGGCCTGGAACATTGGCATAGCATGAGAATAACAGCCCAAGGGGACATATGTATATATTGGGGTCCTATTTGGGGAATAAAATTACAAGCTAATTTAGTTGGGCCAAGATTGTACAATCCAGACTAAGGCTTGTTAAGATCCATCAGCTGTCTGTGTGTTTATTTATAATGCCGGGTTAAGGATTAGCACTGGCAACCAATTAACTATAATATAAATACTGAAAATATATTTAATTAGTGTTTCTACACATGTGCATGCAAGCACACACCACATACACACACACATGCATACACGCACACACAGGCACCTAATTTTAATAACAAGAAGTTCACAGACTTTTGTATTGAAAGATGAGCTGATACAAAGAAAGTTAGGATGCCTGGAAGCAGAGGGTTCTTGACCAATGAGCCAAGGTGTTTCAGTTCTGAAATCTGACAGAGTTGTGTGGATACACGGGGCGGAGGCTGCACAACCCTGTGACTGCACTTACTATCATGCCTGCTTAAATATGGTCAACACAGTCAATTCTGTGCTATATTTTATTAACCATTTAAAAATTCCTTTAAAAACCTGTATAGCAGCCAGGCGGTGGTGGCGCATGCCTTTAATCCCAGCACTTGGGAGGCAGAGGCAGGTGGATCTCTGTGAGTTTGAGGCCAGCCTGGTCTACAAAGTGAGTCTAGGACAGCCAGAGCTGTTTATACAGAGAAATCCTGTCTCGAAAAACCAAAAAAAAAAAAAAAAAAACCTGTATAGCTGAGTGTAGGAAATGGTAGAAGATCCCACAGTCACAGTCTAGGAAGAAGCCACTCATGAAATGCAACAGAAAAGCAAGAGTGGCTTCAACTCCTCCTGTACCAGTCAGCTGCAAACCCTGTCTCTCCATCTAAAGTTATCTGAAAGTTATCTCAAGGCAGAAAACAGAGCAGGGGAGCAGACAGACCGGATGCTAAGACCCAGAATTCTTCACTGGCAGAGTCTTCACCTGAATTAAGATCTCTGACTGTTAGTCACAGCCCAAGATCCTGGGCTGAAAAGTTCAGGGTAGAGAGCAGAGTATGCCAGTCATACCCTGTAACAGGTAGGGACTGAGGGATGCTGGGGGACCCTGGTGGCCACGTCCACTTTGATAAGTTAAAAAGGCACCTCAGCCACTTGTCCCGGGTCTGAAACCCAACAGGAAGTACAGTATTAGTGATAGTGTTATCACCCACAGAGCCTTGCAATACTAAGGTAAGTATGTGGATTGTCTTTCTTGAGGAAAGAAAGCATGAACTTTTCATAAAATCAAAGTATTCATTTTCATTCTCATTCTTGTTCTCTCTCCCTTCAAACCCCTCCCTCGTGTGTGTGTGCGTGCGCAAGCGTGCGCGTCCATGCCAAGGGTATTCTGAATGGGGAATGAGTAAAGGGGTGGATCATAGAGTAGCACACCTGACTTGGGCAACACTCCAGGATAAGACAATAAAAGCCATTCCAGTCCCTCCTTGTCACATTTTGCTGAGTGATGAGCAGATCTAACCCTCTGTGGACCAGAGGGACACAGAGAGAGACTTCCTGCACAACTGTGGGAATGAAAGGTCCTTAATCTCAAGAGAAAGCCACAGGAAGTCATTCTCTCTCCTCTCCAAGCAGTATACAAAGAGCCTGGATCTGGCTGCCAGTGGCTACTACCCTCAGATAAATAAGGCCTCTGAAAATAGCAGGATTATAGATGGCAGAGACAGGGAAGGAGCTCCCGCAGTTCCTTAATGACATCACAAGGTAAGCAGAACTGACCAGGGAGCATGTTCCCTAAATGACCTATGGGTAGTGAATATACCGAGTGCAGTTACAGCCCCGGTGACGGCTATAACAATGTGCTATTGTGCATAAGTATGATGACATAGAACTAGAGACTGACCAACTCAAACCCCAAAACTATGACACTGTGGACCGTGGCCTGTAAGTGGGGAGACTAGGGACAATGAGGGGAGTGTACGGAATCCATCCACAGACTAAACACACATAAACAGGGAGGCAGTCAGTCCTTTCAGAAATACTGTTCAGCTGAGGTGGGGCTCTGATTTGTCTTAGATTAGAAATAGCACAGTGTTTGTCAACTCCACCCTTTTGCTTGGGGAAGGGATGTTCTCTAGCTCACACCCAACACTTAAAGGGCATTAGCTAAAGGGCAAAATAAAGAGCTGCTGGCCATTTAAGATATCTATGTGGACCCATGGAGCAGAATTCTGCTATGCACACATCATCAGAACAGTGAGAAACTATCTGCAGGATGCAGTCAGTGCTTCGCATATAGGCCCCAGTTATTTGGGAGGTTGAGGCAGGAGGACTGATTTGGCCTTGGAGTTCCAAGGCCAGCCTGGGCAGCAAGATCCAAAATGAAATTAAAATAAAGTTAGCCAATGCACTGAAGTAGATTTATATTAAGAGGTGTTAACTCCAAAGCCGAGAAAACAAAAACACAGATTCACGTCAGATCCCAGCCCATAATCTTCACAGAAGACTCCAAAAACTTTCAGAGAGCATAAAGCATTACTAGAATTAAGTTATTTTCGTGCAACTGCCATGCATAGAAGGATGGAAACACAGATATCAAGTGTCACAGCACAGAAAATAAAACATCTGTAAAAATATCCAATGTACAAGCCAATCGTTTATCCTTCCGCCTCCCACTCTGGTGGGGCTGCTGCCTGGCAGTGGGACGACCTTGGCTCCTTAGTAAAAAGCACAAGGCAGGGCCGTGATAAACACGTGTCCTACTGAGCAAATATCATATCCATATCTGCACTCTCATTTTTTTACCTGAACCTTGAAGCCCAGGCATAGGGGAAGCTTTCACCTTTCCTTTTATAAGTTTATTGACTTTAATTATACATATTTATGGGGCTCTTACACCCTGATGAAGATTGTATACAATTTATAAAGATTATTTTCTGTCTCCTTAAACATTCAACTTGAGATAAACCTGTAGGAATCATACATATTTATGGACACAGCTATTCAAATACAGTATGTGATTACAGCTACACGTACACAGGTACCGATCTGGATCGATGCCATCTCCCTAGCATTGCTTTTGTGTTCAGGGTCTTCAAGTCCCTCTCTTTAGTTATTCACAAAATGCATAATAGGTTCTGATGAGCTATAGTCATCCCACACTGCTGCCTTATCTTTAAACTTATAAAGAAAAAAGAAAGTTTGCTATAGAAACAAAATACAAGCAGGTAACAAAGAAAATAACTTTTTAAATTATCTGTAATTCCTTCCTTTTGCTGAAAGTTAGACATACACAGTCACTATGCTGCTGGGCTATCCTTAGCCATTTTTTCTACATATAATCTTTTATATGCAACTTTTATGAGACCTCTGGATTGAGTTCTCAGACTCAAAAATTCATGCATAAATGCAACTGATGCATTCAGGAAAAACTCTTTAGTTCAGACTCCCTGAACTTCTCAGGGGTGATGTCTCCAACACATGCTAAAATGTGCAGATAAAACTAAGGGTCCAAGAGGTGTTCTTCCAAAGGACCTGAGTTCAGTTCCCAGCACGCACAGGGCAGCTCACAACCATCTGTAACTCATATCCCAGGAGATCCAATGCCCTCTTCTGTCCTCTGCATACACCAGCCATGCTTATGGTGTGCATACATACCAGAAAAATGCCCACACATGTAGGTGGGTAGGTAGAATAAATAATAAATAATATTAGATTGGCTTGAAAATCTGCTTAACTTTGTTATTTTAAAACATTCACTTGTAGCCAGGTGATGGTGGTGAGCAACTTTAATTCAAGCGCTCCGGAGGCAGAGGCAGGCAGATCTCTGAGTTCAAGGCCAGTGTGGTCCAGGACAACCAGGGATGCTACACAGAGAAACTTGTCTGGAAACAAAAAAAAAAAAAAAAAAAAAAAAACCAAGAAACAAAAGACCCACACACTTGTAACACAAGTACACCTGGAGCAACTCAGTGTGACCTCCTTCAGGTAGGAACATGCTAGCCACTGTTTCCAGTTGTATTTATCCCTATTAAAATAATCTCAGTCTTTTACCTGCAACAGGGTAACTTAACAATATGTTTTTAAAAGGCTGTTAATACACATAGGCACAATAGAAATCTGGGTTATAACTCAGGATCTTGCTACTGCAGCTCGGGTCCCTGCCAAACAGGGCACATGCCTCGGCAGCAAGAAGCAGAAACACACCACGACCACTCAAGCACCATTCCCACCTGACTTCAGCTTGCCGATACCCTCCAGAACGTCAAACCCTGACCAAGTGGCAAGGAGTTAGTTGGATGCCACTCACACCCACAGCAGGGCACTTCCCATAGTGTGTGTGTGTGTATATATATATATCCTTCTTTGTGGGACTACTGTCCCAATGAGCCCTTTCATGTTCCAAATCCAGATGGACAGCACATCACAGCTTCTTTCAACCAAAAGAAAACATCTCTGAAAGGCCCTTTTCTCTTGGAGAATAGAAGACATAAAGAGAGCACAAACTCCCAGAGGATGCCCGCCGGCCAACAAGTCACCAAACACTGACTGTGATGAGAGCCAGGGAATCTGAGAGGCCTGACATTAGACTTGGTGAGTTTTGAATCAATACATAGCTCTGCAGTCAGGGACAAAAAGTCAACTGAAGTGTCAAATTCAGACTAGTTAGTTACCCAGATACATGTGGGGGGAGGGGGTGGATTTCCCCACTTACAGCAGCAGCAGCAGTTGGGCTGTTTGAATTCAGAGCAAACCTGTGCAACTATGATGAAGTCTACACCAGCCAGGTTCAGCTAGGACCTGGGCTACAGGCTTTCACTGGGAATCGAGTACCTCTTTAGCGGGGGTAGTGATGTGGCTCATCTGGTAGAGTTATCACTCAGCCTGCACAAAGCCTTTGGTCTAATCCCTGGAACTACATAAACTAGGCATGGTGGCAAATGCCTGTAATACAACAGAAGGACCAGAAGTTCAAGGCTGTCCTGGACTCCACAGTAAATTAGAAGCTAGACTGGGATACAAGTAACCCTTTAACCCGTTTCAAGAAAAAAAGAAAATCCGTTCAGCAACTAAAACTAGGAGTGGCAGTGGTAATCAGTTCCTCAATGACAAGAACTTACAGGGAAGCACGACACACAACCAGAAGCATCGGCCATCTCTACTCAGCCAAGGAAGAAAGCAACTCTGTGGGGACTTCCCTCCCCAAATCTAAAAGCCTGCCACTCTCTCCTGAAGTTGTATACACCCTGGGCAAAGTCACCCTTGAAAACACTCAGAAAACTGGTTGTTCTTGCTGTTGTATCCATTGAGAATCAGACTCTGGGTGTTTTTATTAAATAACTGATTTGTTGTGTTTTTTTTGTTTATTTTATTTTTTTACAGAAAATACTGGTTTCTAAATCTAGTTTCTATATTTTTATCTCTAAATTATGCTCTCATTTCCATAATCTAGCAACAAGCCCAGGGCCCAAAGTAACAGTAAACAGAAACAATACAAACATTGCCACCTATAGTCCGAAAGCGACAGTATCTGTTTGTACTGCCACCTGCGAGAGAAACAGTGCAACAACAGAAATAACATTCAGTTCACCCTCCCCACACCCTTCCTTAATCCCAACACTGGATTACAGTATCTTCATTCTCCTTAATGTGGACTGCCAAAAGTTTGCTGTATTCCCAATGAACAAACATTTCAAAGCCAGGAACCTCACAGAGGCAGTCTCAACTGCTGGAGACAGAGAAGCTGAAGGCCGGCCAGCCGGAGGTTCAAGATGTCCGGTTCTCTTTTTTAAAAAATCAGAGTGACAAACTCATGGAATCAAACATCTGCAACACCAAAACTGAAAAGTTATGAGATCCCCCTCCCACCCTCCTCTAGTCTTCCTCTTCTTCCTCTCATCACTGCTGTTAGTCACCAAAAAAAAAAACAAAAACAAAAACAAAACAAAACAAAACAAAAAACAAAATTAGCACTCAGGAGGCAGAGGCAGGGGGATCTCTGAGTTCAAGGTCAGCTTGGTCTACAATGTGAGTTCCAGGGTAGCTGAGGCTACACAGAGAGACCCTGTCTCAAAAACAAAGTTAAAAAAAAGACAACAAAATCTGTTTATCTTATCTTTTAACTCAAAAACAAAGTTTTTAAAGATAAAGTAATATGCTTTCATTCTGTGGTATATAGCCATTTTATTTTTTGGTTTTAGTTTTTCCCAGGGTTGTGAATCCAACTCAGGGCCTCAGGCATTGCGTCCTGTTTTTATTATACTATTTGAAACACTACATAAGGCAGAAAGGTGATTAAATGAGCAAGAACACTGGTTGTTCTAATTTACAGGAAGTCAAATGTGTTGTTGCAATATTGTTACATTCTAAAATGATTCATAACTTTAAAGTTTTAATGACATGTAATTCCTATGCCAACCATCTCACCAATTTACAGTACACAACTCAATGACATTTACTCTTGTCACAGGAATTTCTTTCTTGGAGGCATTCCTTTTTCTTTTGAACACGAAGTAAGCCAGTGCAAGCTCCCTGAGATTTCTGAAACCCACTTTCAGAAACACCTTTCCCAGCAATATGAGTATCCACTGTCTCCGATGTGTCCTAGTACCACAAGATATGTGTTCTCCGCGGTAGCTAACAAAATTGCTACATCTCAAGATTTCCATTTTGCTACTGTTCTCATCCCTTGTAACAAATTTATTTTATTCCTTCAGTTAAAACAACTGCTTTTCAGTCATAACATAATTCAAGTATCCTGATAATAAAGCAGTGTGATACAAATAATAACGGCCAAAGTGAGTCTTTTCTTGACCCTCCGAACACTATGGAGCCTAGCCAGCTTCCAGATTGCCATCATGCCCAACTGACAAAAAGTGCTTAGACTACAGAGAGGCCCATAAGTGAGAGAAGGTTTATTTTACAGGGATGAGGCCCTGGTTCCTAGCTCTAGCATTTCAAAACAAAACAAACACACAAATAACAACAACAACAAAGCCGACAGTTTTTAAATGGCACTGTAAAGTCTAGGCTCTGCTTTAGTTCCTCTCTTTTTTTTAGGTTTTTCGAGACAGGGTTTCTCTGTGTATCCCTGACTGTCTTAGACTCACTCTGTAGACCAGGCTGGCCTTGAACTCACAGAGATGTGCCTGTCTCTGCCTCCCGAGTGCTGGGGTTAAAGGCGTGCGCCACCACGCCCGGCTGCTTTAGTTTCCCAATGTTTAGCAGCTGTGTCGCAGCCAATCCACACAGTGGCCCTGCCCTGGGCACACAGCAACCCTGACACTGTACTAGGGATGACAGAACTGGGAGGATGGTCTGGCAGCCCCCACACCTTAGGACACAAATGTTATCTACACCATAACTTCCGAAAGCAGTCTTGTCCTGAATGTCTTCCACAGCTTCCAGGAAGATGCTGTGCAGTGTTTGCCCATGCACTTTCAAAATGAGCTTGCAGATGGCTGTTTGAGCAGCACCATGAAGGCTCCGGGTTCTCCTCTGCTAATGCCCATTTAAGACTGTTTCTCTCACTCTAACCCTTGCTCGGATACGGACGCAGAAATCTGCCTTAAAAGTGCTAACGGGGAGCTACAAGCTCAGTGAGGAAGCATTTGCTTAATACGCAAAGCCCTGGCTGGGTTCAAGCCCAAATACCCTGGCAAATGCGGAAGGGGGGTTGTCCACAACTGGGGATTCTGAAGTGGACTGGACTGCTTAGAGTGAATCACCAGGTTTTTCTAATTAATAGAACTCATCAGTTCTGAAACACCCTTGTTCCATATTTTAACATCTATGAAATAAAGAAACTTCCTAAAATTGACAGTGTGTCTTACTCTGACAGCAATACTAGGTTTTCTTCTAGTGGCAGGTGAAAGAATGACGAGTCTTAAAGATGGCTGTGCCCTTAAAATGAAACCAATATGCTATTTATGGCCAGAGACCCCCCCCTAAGGCTAGAGAAGAGCGCCAAAGACCCAAGCCAGATGCAGAAACTAGTCCAATTATTCATGGTTGTGGAAAATGAGCTAAACATTGTGGCCTCCACACATTGCCACAGGAGAGGCAGACGGAGCTACTCACTGTTGCCAGGTGAGACTATGACCCAGAGAAGCTAAGTCTCTCACCATGAACCCTCCCAAGCCTTAACACAGTATGGAGACCTCACTAATGAGCCAGCAGGCAATTTTGGTCAAGGAGTGTTTGCATGCAACCCACAATGTTTAGCTCATTTTCCACAATCATGAATAATCTAGCAATGAAAACCTTTCAAGATGATTTGAAGAAAAGGGAGATCTGTCGACATACTGTAGAAACTAGGGCTCTGGGACCAACGGCCTACTCATTTGCTGAATGTTTTCACACGGCTCATTTAAGCTCTCTTAGCTTCCATTCCCCAGTCAGAAATAACAGCATACCTTAGAGTTTTTTCTTTTTTAGAGCCAGTGCTCTTTTTTTTTAAGATTTATTTATTTATTATGTATACAGTATTCTGCCTGCATATATGCCTATACTCCAGAAGAGGGCATCAGATCTCACTATAGACGGTTGTGAGGCATCATGTGGTTGCTGGGAATTGAACTCAGGACCTTTGGAAGAACAGTAAGTGTCAGTGTTCTTAACCTCTGAGCCATTTCTCTAGCCCCACCTTAGAGTTTTTAATGAAATGTAAGTTAGAAGACAGATGCTTAAGGCTTCCTACTCAATGCAAACTTACCCTTGTTTGTATGGAATAAGAGATACGTCCAACTCCCATCTCAGGCCAGCCTGACCTTCATTTTTATGCCATTTGCCTCATTCTAGACACCAAAAATATGTAAGTGACATATGCCACCATTCTGTTTGGTTTCGGCTGTGGATTTTTGTTTTGTGGTTTGTTGGCATTTAGTCTATACTGGCCTCTAGCTCATCACTGCTTCCTTGGCCTCTTAAGTGCTGGGATACCACAGCTAATATTTTCAGAAGGTTGTCATTCAAACTCTTGATATCTCATCCAATAGAAAACTCTCCCCTGCACCTCCCCCAAAAGACATCTGTCTCCGGTGTAATGAAAGATTTCAAAAGAGTAACAATAGTATTCATGAGTGAACCATGTCAAAATGGGCTACAGATGGCCACAAATAAATACAAACAAGAAAAAGCCCTTCAAGGACCCAAGCCAGATGCAGAAACTAGTCCAAATTGTTCTGACTAAAAACCAAATCTGAGCCTCAGCCATGAATATGAACTGTATGTAGTTCATTAGCTAATTCCTTCAACACCAAAACTCCTCTGATGTCTGTTTCGATTTTGGTTCCACATGATTTAAATAAGAGTGAATATGAATTCTAAATCACCCAAGGAAATTTAACCGCAACGCACAGCAAAAATTACCCACAGGAGCAAAAACTACATCCTAATCGTTCTCATGCCGTATACTAGCCAGACCTCAGACTGAAGCCCCACACAGCAATGTCTTGCTCTGTCATCCCGCTGTGTTCTCGATAGGCACCATGCTTGACCAATAGCAGCCCAGAACTCACCAGTGCTTTATAAGATGAGACATGACTAAGTTCATTCCAAATACGTAATGCTTTCTGCCACCATCAAATACAAACACACCTCTACTTACAGGAAAACCCTGGTTACGGTGCCTGTTGTGCCAAGAGGTTACAAGTGGACTACTCTCTACAGCTAAATGAATATCTTCACGTGATACTTCCAGCCCATGGGTGCACCCCATTTAACACAACTTGACAAGCCTACGGTGCTGTTCGTTTCAATGGACATTCCACTTTCAGGGCCTCTTTATTACTCCCATTTGTTTGCTTGCAGACTAATTCAGGAGACTCGACAAACCAAGAAAACTAAATATTTGTTACTAATATTTATATGAAGGCATTCTGTCTGTCTTCAAAAAGCCCCCTAAACAGAAAGAAACTTCTCATACATACCAAACCTTAGAAATACGAAGGCATTCGTTTTCTATTGGTAAGAGAAAAGTGAAAAAAGGTGGCAGATGAGGGTTATTTTGTGTCATATACGATGTATGTGTAAACAATCAGAAATATCGAAGGCAAGACAATAGTGTTCTCACCGCCTCTTGTTATCCCCTGTTCAGTCAGTCCCTCTGATAACATGCAGGAGTGAACAGTCCCAGGCAAGCCCCACACACTTGGTTCAGTGTCTATGCTCTTCCCTTTCACTCCCCACACCAGTCAATCAGCAGCGATTCTCACAGACAAAAGTGGCAAGATGCATCCGAGGTGGATTCTGTCACTGGCTGCCAGTGTAAACAAAGCACACACACACAACAGTGACAGAAAGGATTCCTGTATGCAGATGAATTTTCCAAAACAATCTCAAAATACTTCTTTCAAGGAGCTTTTAAAAATAATCACCTTGTTTTTTAAAATTAAGAGATGTTTCATCATCACCCTAAGATGAAACACAGCAGTCTTGATCTCCCTTGATACCTCACCCAGGGAACCTTTTGTTTAGGAACGTCAGTATCTCTCAGCACCTCCAAGAGCTCTGACCGCCCTCCAGCTCCAAATAAGAAGGAAGCTAGGAGAATCCCTTGGGTAAACAAAACAATTCTACTTTCCCCTATTTCCAGGTAATAGCACACACACATACACACACATACAATTTATTCTATACAAGCATGGCAAATAATAAAAAAACACATCACACATTATTTGCATTGTGATCATTCTTTAATCGCAAGCAGTCCCGTAAGCCTATCTAGCACTATCAAAAAATAAAATCAACCACTACATTCTCTGCCTACCACAAGATACCCATTTCATTCCACATTTAGGTAGAATACGCACGCACGCGCACACACACACACAATGTGCCACAGTAGGAAAACTGTGAAACACACACCATGCCAGTAGGGAAGCTGCTGAAAGCCAAGCCATAACATGAGCCTGTCTCAGATAATAGCCTCTCTTTAAACCCCACCCCCATCACCAGAGAAAGGGAACCTCAGAAAGAAAGGAGGGAGGATAAGAAAGAGAAATTGAGAAAGCCCAAATTTCCAGGCATCCACTTTTCATGAAATGCACAACCAGGATAGGAAATACCTCCCTGCTGAGTAATGCTTCATGGGTTGTAAATTCACCTCTCGAAAGGGGAGCCAGACCTGGGCGAGCACCCCGCCAGATGGCGAACCACTCCTACCTGCTCCATCCAGCCTGCCTGTCACTCCGCGCTCGCGACAGGCCTCCCACCCCCCTTTTTGGCAGAGCAACACACCAATAAGAGTCGAGAACGGCTGGTCGAGTGAGGGCTGAGCAGTGATTTAGCAAGATCGTTTCAAAAAGGGGAGTGGGGACCGCGATGAGCGAGTGAGGTTTTTAAAAACAAAGCCCTCTCCAGTCAAACCGACCGTTTGGGGGTGTGGCTTATTTCATTCGTTTTATTAATAAAAGAGATCAATGGAGCTTTCTTCTCTCCACCCACCCCGGAGATGCCGGGCTTTAAATCCTCCGGACTGGGGAGAAATGGCAGGGCTGCAAGCTTCTCCTAAGTTTCCCGTAGCACCTGCCTCCTTCCCGGATCACCTCCATACACCAAAATAGACTCCAGAACGCACAATCCCAGCTCCGACTTTGCAAGACCCAGGAGCGGCTGCATGCAACTCTCAGGGTGTCTCCCCCCACCCCAACTCTCGCCGGGAACTGCACACACTCGCGGCCGAGCGCCTACAAGCAAGAAAAGTCCCAGGGGAGGACACCACTAGGCTTCTCAGTAGCCCCCAGATCGCCTGCGCTACGCAGAGACCCCTGCAGCGACCCAGACGTGACTCACGTCAGGGACTCCTGGCTGCAGGGACATGACCAGGAGAGTCGTCGCCCAAAAGCCCCGAAGGACGGGGCTTGCAGAGGAAAGGGACCCGCGGGGCAGCGGCGGACGCGGCCTCCGCCCACCCTAAGAGCCCGGGGCGGAGGAGCGCACGACCCGGGTAAAGCGGGAGGACCAAACCACCCACCAGCCGGGACCGCTCTGGGTCACTGGGACCCCAGGGCCCACCGCTGGCAGGGAACGCTCACCGCGGAGTGGCCCCGTCCCCTCCCCACAGCGCTCAGGGCAGGAACTCACCTCCTCTTCCGAAAGTCCATAGACCGGCTCCCCGAGCCCGGTCGCCATGGAGCCGGCGCCCCGCGCGGGGTCCTGGACGCCGCGACGGGCTGAAGTGCGTCGCGGGGCCGCGACCCTCCGTCCCTCTGCGCCGCCCGGCGGGGAAGGGCCGGCAGGTGAGGCTGCACCCGGCCGCGGCACTGCTTCTTCCCGGAAGGCTGCGGGGACGCGCGGGCAGGCGGCTCCGAGAGCGCGCCGCACGGCGGCTGACCCGGAGCTCTCCCCGATCAGCGCTGGGGCTCCCGCCCCCGCCGATGGCTCCCCGTGGCCTCCCCAAGCCCTCTCAGCGATCCCCGGGACTAGCGCGCCCGCCCCTCGCCTGCTCCGCCCGGCCCGCTCTCCCCGCCCCGCCTGCGCCGCCCGGCGCCCACGGGGACCCTCCCGCTCGCCGGGGCGGGCACTCGCGCCCCCCAAGCCAATCACAGGCCGGGCTGGGGGGCGGGCCGCGGGGGTGGTAGTGTTTCTCCCCACGCCCACCCCACCCCCGCTCCTCCTGGGTCACCGGCAGCAGAGCGCAGAGCTGGGGCGCGCCCTGGCGGGCTGGGCCTGCCGGGCTGACCCTCCTCCTTGCCCGGTTTCCCTCTGCCTTGGGGACTCGGTGGACTGGACTCCTTGGGGGACCATGAAGACACCGTGCAAACAACAACAAAACCACTGTGTCCGTTTTTATCTTTTTTTTTTCTTAACCCAGAGTCTCCAAGAGCGTTAAAAGAGGGCGACGATGCACGTTCCTAGACCCCCTTTAAATTCTTGGCCGCTGTGGAAGGCCAGACTTGGCTAACCGCGGCAGCTCCCCAAAGCTGGCCGAGCGGCCAGCCTAGCAGAGGCTGCCCCGGTGTGGCCGCCACTCGCCATTAGGTGTCAACTCTACTGGGAACAAAACCAACTCTGCGCCCGCGCTGAGTACACACTCACCCACTTGAAACCGGCTGCCTAGTTCTTTGATAAAAGCTAGTTTTTGTTTGGCACAACGTGAAATACCAAATTCAAGTTTAAGTTTGTCCTTTACGTATGCAAACCATGGAGACTTCTTATTAGCCAGCGTAGGAGTCTTCCCACATTCCAGATAGGGAGTTTCTCTAGCAAGCCCTTCATTTAATCCTTCGATGTAGGGAATGCAAGAGCCTACTTTAAATGAGAGAAATTCGTCACTCTACTTCTTTTCAATTACCCTTTCCTAGGAGACTAGCGGGCGTAGTGGCGCACGCCTTTAATCCCAGCCCTGGAGAGGCAGAGGCAGGTGGATCTCTGTGAGTTCGGGCGTACCTAGGTCTGCATAGTGAGTTCAGGTAGCCCAGAGCTATGTCTCAAAAACAAAAAAGGAAGCTGTTTGTTTCTTAAATTTAAATGTTGAATATCGTGGTGAATTAGAAAAAAAAACAAAAAAACAAAAAAAAAGACAGGAAGAGCATGCTGTGTGCCTTAAAACGAAATCGCCAGAACGTCTTGGTGGTTAGGATTTTCACTAGAGGAAGAGAGAACTCACAAGAGCAACAGACTCAGCTTGCCTGTCCCAGCTTAATTTGCACCCTACACATGAGAAGGAGAGGTGCTCGCACCAGCCCCAATATAAGCTCTCTCTTTCCTCCCTCGCAATGTGTCCCATATAATGACTTTTCTTTGAAGACAGCCCCATGAAATCAACACACTGCTCACATGCCTCGGAATTCAGAATCATTCAGTCTCTACGGTACTTAAGAACTAAAAACAAAGCCAGCCGAGCCTGGTGGCACACACCATCTCTATGAGTTCGAGACCAGTCTGGTCTACAACGCGAGTCCAGGACAGCCAAGGCTTGGTACACAGAGAAACCCTGTCTCAAAAAACCAAACAAACAAACTGAAAGCAAAACAAAGCAGACAACAATGGCAAACCAAAGAAAAAGAAAAGGACGTGACTGCCCCTAAGTATGGTGGAGGAGAAAGTGTATCGAGCCATTAGAGAGACCGCTGCCCACCAAGAGACTAATAAAGAGTACATGAAAAGGCCAGGTAACCAAAATGGCTGGATTATGTAGGGAACGGCAGTTAGGGGAAGGGAAGCCCAGCCTCTGGGCTGGAGAAGTTTAAGATAAGGAGTGGAGTATGCTAGCCAAACCCTTTAACAGGTAAGGACTGAAGGATGCCTGAAGATCATGGTAGCCAGGTCAGCTCTGATATGTTAAATGGACAACTCAGCCATTAGTCCCCCGGGTTGAGACCTAACAGGAACCACAAAACCCCTACCGAGAAAAATAAAAATTGTGAAAGAACAAGTCACAGAACTCCGCTGCCTTGTGTTTTTTCATGCCAGGAATTTTCAACTTATCAAACCTAGATTGTTTTTCTTTTTAGTAAAAGGTACACACACACACACACACACACACACACACACACACACACATTTTAAATACCCTTCTTTGTGCCTGTGACCGATATAAATGGAAGTCATTGATTTTCAACATATACAAGCAGGCCTTTGTCAAATTTGCTGTATATGTTATGTTATGAGGCATGGAGAATGGGGTAATCTACTCTTTAAATTTCCTGAAAGAAAAGCATTTTTCTGGGGGCCTGAGAGACAATTTTGTAACAAGGCCATCCTCCTGTAAATGCCTGTTACTCTAGCTCCAAAGGATCAAATGAGCTCTTCTGTCTTCATACGAGTGTGCACGCAGGCACACACATATAAATAAGACAAATTTTAAGAAAAGTTATCATTTCTGATCCTAGACATGAGGCTGGCTTAAACAACAATTCTCTCCAAATTGAAATATTCTCCCCAGGAGGGCTCCTAAGACTGGCTCTCAGTTGCAAGGCTTACATAACAACAGTTTCATAAAAATAGTAAATTGCTGAGGTGAAGGATGGCCAGCACTGCCTGGAAGTTGGGCAGGGAGCTCCAGGGAGGCAGCTTTCATGAGCTGCTGCCCATAAAGGTATAGATGGGCTTTTCCAAGATGCAGCTGACTTCGAATCACTCAAGCGCCTCTGAGTAATCCCCATAAACTCACGGATTCCCTAAGTTATGTTAGAAGAACTGTTTCATCATGTCCTATCTGAGATGAATATACATCTGTTCATCTCTCCCCAGCAAAAGTCATAAAGCAGGCAGAGTCATACTTCTTCATCCCATCCCGCATCATCCTGCTCTCTCCCCACCCCCAACCCAACAGCCTGTGCCATCTGCAGTCTGGGTCATGCCCTGGAGGGTCACTGAAGGATGGATATTAGAAGTGGGGCGTGACTGTGATCAAGGTGCATTGTATGTGTGTACTACATTCTAAAGGAATTAATAGAAGTTGATATTAAAATAGACATAGGACATTTGCCATCTGACATTTATTATGGACAGTTTACAGAATTATGATCTGTAACACCATTCAACATCTTCTGTGAACAGTTTCAAACAAAACATTTACTTGGGATCTACGAAGGAAACCTTACTACGTTTCAAGGAACTGAGGAGTTTTTGCACTGTGGATGACAATGTTTTACTTGATTGTATTTTTTTTTAATAGCCAAAGCAATTCTTTTTTTAATAACTTATTTATTTTTATTTTTTGTACATTGGTGCTTTACCTGCACATATGGGGGCGTCAGATCCCCTGGAACAGGACTCATAGACAGTTGTGGCTGCCATGTAGGTGCTGGGAATTGAACCCAGGTCCTCTAGAAGAGAAGCCAGTGCTTTTAGCTGTTGAGCCATCTCTCCAGCCCCCTGTGAATTTTTTTTTTAAGTTATTTTGGTTACTGGGAGATACAGGGCACTAAGCCACAAAGGGACTCACTAAAAATTGTCAGTGTCCTTTGCAGCTGCATACCAGCTTCCCCCAGCGCACTTGTAAACTGAATGGACATTAGGGATATCTGGAGAGCTTTAAAAATAGACAGAGGAGCTGCACATGGTGGCACTTGCTGTTAATCCCAGCACAGGAGGCAGAGGCAGAGGCAGGTGGATCTCTGTGAGTTCGAGGTCAGCCTGGTCTACACAAAGTAAGTGCAGGACAGCCAGGGCTGTTACACAGAGGAACCCTGTCTCAAAAAACCAAGGGGGAGGCGGGCAGACTGTCCTCAAAGGGTCAGTAGAGCAGGTGTCAGTGGTTACAGTAGCAGTCAAGATAAGCCTCACATGCTGGTTATCCTGAGACCTACTTATATCCTAAGCCAACAACTCCCAAACTGCTACACAGAGAAACACCTGGTGATCCATCACCCTGGGCATGTAACTAATACTGGGGGGCCAGGTGGGGTCGGTTTTAAAGCTCTCCAGATAATTCTAAAACACAGCAAAGGGTAGGAACCCCTGGGCTGGCATTTTATTTCTACACTTTTACATTTTGATAATTTTTATTCCCTTATCTTCACTTTGGAAGACGCTATAGGCCGGGCGTGGTGGTGCACGCCTTTAATCCCAGCACTTGGGAGGCAGAGGCAGGCAGATCTCTGTGAGTTCGAGGCCAGCCTGGTCTACAAAGAGTCCAGGACAGCCAGAGCTGTTACACAGAGAAACCCTGTCTCAAAAAACCAAACCAAAACAAACAAACAAAAGAAGACACTACATATTGCAAACACGCACAGAGATCATTTGCAGAGTAATATAGGAGGTGAACATCTAGCCTTTCGTGTAGGATATCCACCAGCATTGCCCAGAGATCTTGGGTTGTTATGGGTGGGGAGGATGGACAAGGACAGCTATGAGAAACTACACAGCATTCTTAGCTAAAACAACCAGTGTCTTGCCATCAGGGTCACGTCTACTCAAAAGCTACACAGTAACTTTTCCCTTTTTCTCTAAAAGCTATTGCATTTTGTGATCCCTGGAACATGTTAAGGCTGAGCCAATGGTTTACAGATTATTGAGTTGGCTAACAGAATCCTCTGAGTCTTAATCCCATCTGGGAAAAAGTAATAACAGAATAATATGTAACCCCGTAAGTTTACATGGGTTTATCAGTTAGCACTGATTTCTACTAGTGGATAAGTTTCCTGGAGTAGAAAATGGCTACATATTTTGAAAATCTGGTGTCACACTGGAGCTTAGCAACATTCCTTAAGACATGGAAAAAGCTCAAAAAATTAAGGTGTTTGTGATTATGTAAAAAAAAAAACCATCATTCAGGTTTTTGACAGTTACAGATAACAATGAATGACTTGCAGAAATAACTACTTTTTTACAAAAATAGCTGAAGTTTTATAAGGTTTTAGGAAATACAATTCAAAGACCTGTGTGTTGCTATTGATTCTGGCACTCTGAAAATCATAAACCACCAAGATTTAGAGGTGTGATTCCTTATCTGTTCAATTGTCGAAAAATCTGCCTCCTGACTGGCTGTGTGAGTGACTCCCTCTTTCAAAATCATTGTTTCTAAGATCTGATCTAGCTGTCCCGCAGGTTACTGTGTGTTCTTTTCCGTTCTTGAGAGTTTGTAGTAAGAGGTGTTCTTTTCATTGCCTTCTTAACTGCATTCCTTCCTTCCTCCTGGTTGACATGTAAGTGTAAATTTCTGTTCTTCCACAGGTTGCACTCCACACTTTACATGTGTGCCGAAGGTGACGAATCAGAGTCACATTTGAGAAATACAGAAAAAAAAAAAAAGAAGAAGAAGAAAAAGTTTAAAGCATCGGGTTTCATTTTCATTTATTTGGTTTATTTATTATCTGAGACAGGGTTTCCTCTGTGTCAATCTGACTGTCGTGCAACTCAGGCTGCAGACCAGGCTGGCTTTGAACCAGAAACCCACCACCAGCCTTTTCCTCTCAAGTGCTGGGATTAAATGCATGTGCCACCATGCACAGGTAGAACATTTTTGTTGGGTTTTGCTTTTTTTTTTTTTTAATTTTTTACAGTTCTGTCGAGAGCGCAGTCTGAGTCCAAATCCCGACACCTCCTTCTCTCGGAAGGGAGTCGTGTGACCAGGTTACGGCACTCACAACCCTACACAGTCAAATGGTAAATAATTGGCAGGAGACAAGCAGAGTATAATTATATTATATTTTATTAACTAACTATGAACCAAATATATTACTATCCAAATAAGTAATAAGATTATTACTGTTATAGCAATAATATAAATCCACCTATCATAACTCATAAGTACTTTCCTGTCTATTTTCCTTATATTGAACTATACACACACACTGCAAGGCAAACAGGGCTATCACTATTATAGCAACAATATAAATCCACCACATTTCTAATTCTCCACAGCAAACATTTATACGACCTGGTAGGAAGTCCTCAGGTGGAGCTCGAGGTTCCTTCCAGCAGAGTAACGGGCTAACAGTACCGTGAATAGAACTGCGCCATCATCTGTCACTTGGTCGTAGCTTATATACTATTCTTATGTTACACCCAATATACTCATTATAATATCTACTAAGGCACGCTCCAAGTTGGCTTCTTAAGATACTTAGGGGCTTTCCGCCCTCCACCTAGGGGCTCCACGCCCTCTTATCTATACTCCTGCAGGCATGCACCAGAGGCCTGCTCACAGACTCATTACAAGTTCCTTGTACAGTATTGATAGAAAGTATCTGAATTATATTTGTTATGCTGAATATTAAACCTAGATGCAGAATATAATTACATATTCTGAATTATATTTGTGATGCTAAATATTAAACCTAGAGCCTCGTAAGTGCAAGGCAAGCGATTTACCATTGAGATACACCCCAGCCCTGCTTCCCTCCTTCTCACTATCCCTTCCTCTCCCTAACTACAACTTTGGACACTATTATTACACAATGTTCAAAGCTTTTCAAATATAGTTTTCAGTGCTTTTCCCTGTTTAGGTTTCTTATTGCTTTTTATATGTTCCTTTAGGGTCATTTTTTCTTTTCCAGTGGTTTGTCCTTTTAAATTACTTTGTAAAGAATCAACGGGGATAAACTCAAGCTTTGTTCATCTGAAAACATTTACTCTATTCCTTGACAGATGATGAGATTACCCAAGATTCAAAGCCCTTGTGGAATGTGCCTCAATCTCGGCAGGTTGAAGCTTTCTCCATTGTGAAGGATGAAATGCGCAGCTCTTTGTCTAATTAGATCACCATATCTGCTTTCAGGATCTTGGCTTTCTAAACTTTCTATTATTTCTGCACACGTGACTTTGTTTTTCTTTTACCTGCCTCATACCCCTTGCACTTAAGTGGATTTAAATCTTTTATCACCTCCAGAGAACGCTTGGCTCTATGTCCTCATTCAGTCTTCTTTCTGTCGTCTTTGTTCTCTTCTGGGATTCAGCTAATTACATATTGTCTTTCCAGTCTCCATCTCTTAACTACCTTCACATGTTCTAGCTCCTTTTCTGTACTAAATTTCAAATGAATTCTTCAACTCTCTCCCACTTTATTAAGTAATTATTTCACTGAGTCTAACTTTCTGTTTAACTCAGCAACTAAGTTCTTATTTCCAAGAGATCAGGAAGTCTGTGGTTTTTTGCTTTGTTTTGCTTTATCTGCCATCGTAGCAAATTACCAAAACCTTGGTGGCTTAAAACAGCAGAAATATATTCCCTTACAGGTCTGGAGGGAAGGAGATCAAAAATCAGCATGTCTGGGCCAACCAAAGTGGCCAGGAATGTGACTCAGTGGGTAGAGTGCAGGCCTAGCATTCCAGAGGCCCTGGGCTGGCCCCTTGCCTCTGGTAAAATGGAGTCACAGGCACACAGGCCTGGAATCCCAGCACTCCAGGTGAATCAGGAGGACCAGAAGTTCAAGGTCATCCTCAGCCTCAGACACCTCCTGGCCAATCTCTTTGTCTCAAAACACAAAGCCAGCTCGGAGGTGGTTTATTGGGCAAAAGCGCTTGTTTTGCAGGCCTGCTGTCTTGAGCCCCATTTCTGCAACCTAGTGCGAAGGGCAGCACTACCTTTCCCAAAGTAGGTGTAGTACGGGACTAGCCTATAAGACAAATAACCACCAACCTGGGGCATCCAGATGTGCCTGCTTGCAGCAGACCACCCCGGGCTAGGCTTGCTTACTGTTTACATTCTCTCTTAGAATGGTGGGGAGGGCCCTGAGACTCTTACCTGAGTATGTAGCCACTCCCTATTACCTGTTGTGTATTTGTGGCCTCAGGGAAGAGCTAGAGTATATAGGCCGGGGAATGGGGAGACTCTATCCGTGTGGCTTTGGAAAAAGTCCTTCTTCCTTCTGGGTAAAGACTTTTTGCTTCAGCCTTTTGGGGGTAAAAGCACCATACTCTTGTACTCTTGTAGATAACACCTCCCCTATGCTCTGTAAGGAGGCCCAATAAACTCATTGCTTCCCTAGAGTGAAGTTTGGCAGAATGGTGCCATTGGGACCTTGGAAGGGCAGGTGGTGTGTGTGTGTGTGTGTGTGTGTGTGTGTGTGTGTGTGTGTGTGTGTGTGTGTGTGTGTGTGTTCCCCTGGGAAGAAATTTTAGTAACAGCCAACCTCTGGACCCTCACATGAGCTGTAGCTCATTTGCCATCCACCCGCCTCCCCTCCCTGCCACAGCTGCACATTCGTGCACTCGTGCACATACACATCCATACAAAATAATAATAAGTGAAATAAAAATGTGTTTAAAAGATCTGGGCCCATAGCAGGGCATAGTGATGCATGCCTTTAATCCCAGCACTCGGGAGGCAGAGGCAGGCAGATCTCTGTGAAATTGAGGCCAGCCTGGTCTACAGAGTGAGTCCAGGACAGTCAAGGATACACAGAGAAACCATGTCTCAAAAAACCTTAAAAAAAAAAAAAAAAAAAAGATCTGGGCTCAAACCAAGATGCTGTGACCCCTTTAGGGTATGTGGGGAAGAATCTGTAATTTGGCCTCCTGGCTTCTGCAGATGAATTCTTGCATTCCTTGGCTCTCAGCCCTGCCTGCAATTTTGGAAATTAGTGGCATCTTCAAGTTGCTCTCTGCTGGATGTGATCTCACCAACTGTTATTCTGTTATTCTGTCTGACTTTCATTGCCTCCCTCAAATAAGGGCTCTTATTAGCATAGTTAGGACCCACCTAGATAATCTGGGACAGTCTCTACATCTCACTATAATGTTTCTGGTTTCCTTCAGTTTCCTCTCCTTTCTTCCTATTATTTCTTTGTAGCAAGTAAGACCAGGCTGGACTCGAACTCACAGAGATCCACCTCCCTCTGCCTCCTGAGTGCTGGGACTAAAGGTGTGCGCTACCACGCCAGGCAATTACTTGGATTCCCCCCCCCCCCACACTTCCATTCCATTTGCATTTTTCCAAAGGGAAAAAATAATGATTCTTTCAATTCTAAAGTAAGAATGCCCAAGCCAGGCGGTGGTGGCGCACGCCTTTAATCCCAGCACTTGGGAGGCAGAGGCAGGCAGATCTTTGCAAGTTCGAGGCCAGCCTGGTCTACAAAGCGAGTCCAGGACAACCAGAGCTGTTAAACAGAGAAACCCTGTCTCGAAAAACAAAAAAAAAAAAAAAAGAATGCCCAAACAACTGCTTTAAGGAACCATTTTGATAAGTTCATTGATGATTTTTTAAATTATAATAATTCCTTTGGTAATCTGAAAAATACATCTTTTCACTTTAGGACTCTTACTGTTCCACTAACAAAAATGTAAAGTATACTTCAAAGGACGCTGTCTGCATATATTATTTTTATTAAATGCAGGATGACCAAGGGAAAGTAATTAAATTACTCAACTAACAGCTCCTAAGATGCCACTGACAAAGCCCAACAGCTTTCTTCTGTGCAGGCGGGTGGGAGTAAAGAGGGGGAAGACACACTGGAGTTATCGGAGTCACATATTTGATGGACTTTGTTATCTATCACCAGAGACACTGCAGCCCCTGGGACAAACCAAAGCAACCCTCCAGCTAATAGTGAGAGACAAGTGTTCTGTTTTTCTCAATGAGTTTTCCCATCTCCAGCCTCAAATGCAACCCTGTGTGCTCACTGCCTGCAGCACACTCGTGCTCTTTTTGAAGTGCGTTGTCTTCTGGTTCTCTGGACTTTTCTTTCATTGTGGTGATGATGTTAAGATGGAATTCCATCACAAATGATCCCTCCTAGCCCCAGATGTTACTAGCAGCATCTCTGTTAATTTGCATCCCTTGTGAGTGGTCCTCAAGTGGTGGGCAGTTTCTTTCACCTTCCCAAGGAGGGCAGAATGAAAACACAGGAGAGAAAATGAACCAAGGATTGACTACTGTGGTGGTTGAATAAGAATGGCCCCATAGGCTCATATATTTGAATGCTTAGTCACCAGGGAGTGCTATTCTTTGAAAGGATTAGAAGGATTATGAAGTTTGGCCTTGTTAGAGGAAGTTTATCTTTGTAGGTGACTTTGAGGTTTCAGAAGTGCATGCCAGCCACAGGTGCTTCCTCTCTCTCTCTGTCTCTCTATCTCTCTCTATCTCTGTCTCTCTCTGTCTGTCTCTCTGTCTTTCTCTCTGTCTCTCTCTGAGTCTCTCTCTCTCTGCCTGCAGATAAGGATGAAGCTCTCAGATATTATTGTTCCAGCACCATGACAGTTACCATGCTCCCTGTCATGATGCCAATGGACTGATCCTTTGAAACTGTGAACAAGCCCCCAGCTAAACGCTTTCTTTTCTAAGACTTGCTTTTGTCATGTGTCTCTTCACAGCAATGGATCAGTGACTAAGACAACTAGAGAACCTGTTGGAAGACAGTTGAGGAAACCGAAGCTTTCACACTCTCCTCCCTGTGGAGAGTGGCCTGTGTCTAGCAAATCACTACTATTTACTTAGTCAAGAAATCCATTTCTGAGACTATCTGCACTGCAAAATATGAAGTGACACGTACATTTCAAATATCGAAAGATTAGAAGCCATCTCACATGCCCATAAATAGAGAACCCACAGAACCTATTGCTGGTACATCCATCCAATGGAGCATTATGTAAGCTATAAAAATGAACAAAGATTCTCCCCATACTGATGTGGAGGACTCTCAAGAATGTGTTAAATAAACAAATCAACATGCAGAACCATGTTTACACTGTGACATTATTTGTATGTCAGTGACAAGACTTAACCTAGGTCTAGAAGCAGGTGATATGGCCAGGGCTCTATCCCTTGACAGTGTGTTCCAGCCTGGCTTCTTCTAAAGCCTGGGTCTTTCATAGAGTTAGTAACCGAAGGCCACTTGTCCTCTTGACAAAGAGCCAGTTTCTGTCAGTTAGACATTAGTGAAGTTGAAGGGAGTTAGAAAAAGACTGGTCCTTTGCAAGCTAGTCTATCATATGGACATCCCAGCCTGGGTCACTGGTCCCTATGAAGGAGATATGGGAGAAGGCACTGTAGAATAGTTGACAGTCCCACCCACTGGACTAGGTGACATGAAGGGAGGAAAGATACACTGAGGAAAGGGGACAGCTGCTCACATGAGGAAAAGGAAAGCCACTACCCACTCAGACTTACACAACGGAGATCATGGGCAAAGATCATTCTTTATCTTCAGAATTCTAAACAAAATGGAAGAGATGAAAGGTGTGGCCCCTGCTGTGTGGTGGTAGATATAAGCATCTGTTAGCATTTTAAAGATGTGTCTGTATCAGTATTCAGTGATTTGAATTTAATTAATATGGGAAATTTTATGTTAATTGGCTTCTGGTTGTTCCATCTCATTAACTGAATTTTTTAGTGACACAATGCTAAGAGAATTTAGTGAAATGGTCTCATAGCGAAGCAGATGAACATGTCCGTCACTCACGGAGTTCCTGCAGTGATTGTGTTTTTCGTGAGCACTCCCTATTCAGTCTACCATTCGCGGCTTTCTGTTGTGTGACCTCTGTCTCTCCATCGGATGTAAACTCTGGCCTGCAAAGATAGAATGAAAACATCGGTACTGTTTCCTAATGAGTAGCCCTGCCCTAGTTCCCTGGTGTGGCCTCACTGGAACTCCCTTGAGGGGCTGTAATGGAGAGTAGGAGTAGGAGGAGAGGGTGTTGCTTATCGGAAGGAGCTAATGACCTTGGAAGCACTTTGGGATTCACAGAGATGTTTCCAGCCAGCTTTGTACACGCACATACTACACACACACAACCAGCATCTTCCCAGTCTTAGCATACCCAAGGAGATGTAAAAGTATGTAAATAAAAGTTAAATTTCTATGCCTGGAAAGGTTGTGGATGGCTCAAGGAACTGGGGTCCTCTGGAGACTTAGTACATGTTTCAGCATGGACGTGTAAGGCCGGCTGCTGGCACCTGTTTTAAGGGAGCCATTTCTCCTCCTCTCCTTTTCTCCTAAAACCAAACATCTCTGAGCAGAGGTAGAGGAATTGTCTGCGCTCTACAGCTGAAACTGAGCCTGAGGAAGTGGCCTCATGATAGGCAATTCCCGGCAACCCTGCTGGCAAGTAGCCACTTAGACCACAGGGTCCCCTGGATCTGCTGGGAGAGGCCTCACCTCCTGTTATTATGGAGCAAACAGACCTCTGCTATTATGACAATGGAAATTTCCCATAGTCGTGCAAACTCAGGTCCTTTAACAAATCAGAAATCTGCTGTGTTTTACAGCACTGGTTATTACTCCATGTGGGTACTGCAACACATTAAAAATGCATTCCTTTTATTTTATATTTATGACAAGGCTTTAAGTACCGTGAAGTGCCTCTTTTCCCCACACGTTGAGTGAACATCAATATTCGATCCACCCCTGTTCTCTACACCTAGCTCCTGGGATGCAATAGTGAATATATATCAGGATGTTTCTCTGATTCCTGGCTTCTCAAGTTCTTGGGCACCCACCCCAACTCCAACCCTTTCCTTTTTTGTTTCCCTGTTTGAGACAGGGTTTCTCTATCTAACCCAGGCTGGCACGAACTCTTGAACCTCCTGTCTCAGGCTCCTGAGTGCTGGCATTATAGGCTTGTAACACTGTACTTTATATCTTTGTTTTTTGATGGCCTCCTCCTCTCTACTTACACCCTATATGTTATCAACACTCCAACCTACTGTATAGTCAAATTCAGTAATTTTGACACTGTCTTTCTTATCCCAACCTTCTCACATTTCAGTCACCATTTTAATCCATTCCCTCTATTTTCTGCCCAACTCTGAGGCCTCTTGATCTTAACTTTACAGCCCTCTTGTTTAGTTCACATTTCAGCTTTTCTCTTGCAGTGTCTCCCAGCACTTTGTTCTCTGCTGTTTCTGCATTCCCAGTCCTGAGCCAGAGTGGCTGAAGATTTTGACAAGAAGATAGCTCAGGAGTCCTTGACACTGAAAACTTGTAGTGGACATCTTGAGCTGGACTCTCACCTTGCCCTTTCTCTTCCATTCTCTTCCAGGGATGCCATGGTTGCTGATTTTTCAGAAGAAAAACCAAACCACAAAAGGTTCCCCATGGCCATATATAGACACATGTCCTTTATATATGCCCTGTCCAACCACTTCCTTCTTTGTCCTTTCTCCTATGAGACATCAGGGGTCCCAGGAGAGCCAGGATCTCTCCCTACTCTCTCTCTCTCTCTTCATTTTTTATTGCCTTATTGTTTTGTGAATTTCACATCATATACCTTGTTCCCTCCCATCTCCCACCTCCCTTCAGACCTACCCTTCACCCTTGAAACCTCTCCCAACATAAAAAAAAAAAATCTCATTGTGGAAGCTGTAGTGTCTTGGTGTGTACCACAATATTCCATTTTGTCCATACTTTTTTTTTTTGCTTGCAAATGTTCATTATAATGATTTTTTGGTTTGGTACAAGGCCTCTGGCTTCTGCTACTTTGTCAGTACTGGAACCTCATTGAGACTCCTTTCAGATATGCTGTTATTGTCCTGTGTCATGGAGATTCTGTAGTTTGGGTCTGTGGAAATGGCCTCTTCATGCCCTCCAGCAGTTCATCCATCGGGTATATGTTGATGTAGGGCAACTCAAACCCTGGTTCTGGGCCTGCAATCCCCTCATCCAGGGCCAGTTCTACTGTGCTATGCAGGAAAGGGGCAGGGTCTACCATCCCAAGGGCTATTACAGGAAGGGGCTGGACCAGAGCTCCTCCTCTCATTGGCCCATCAGGGCCAACTGTCCCATCTGCCACCTCAGAGAGTGGAAGGGCTCTCTCTCTTGACAACACTATTGAAAAGCAGACAAAGGGCAGGGCTGGCTCTCCCACCCTCACACCCTTAGGGCTAGCTCAGCCACATCTCCCACATCCAGGGCAAGGTGTACTGTGCTGTCCAGTGAGGTGCAGGGCCTGCTCTCCTGAGTGCTGCAGCAGGTGAGGGGCAGGGACAGCTCTCCTTCTCCTGTGACCCCATCAGGGCCAGATCTCCTGTCTGCCACTGGTGTTGGACTTATGGTTGTCAGAGGCTACCTCCCTGTCTGGGCCCCATGATGCTGAACTGGTGTTGGTCTCTGGGCTGATTGTTTCCAGGAATGTTAGGCTACTATTCATTCAGATATTCATAGGTCAGAACACTGAATGTAGACATAGCCTCTCTCCTCTCTTCCACCTACTGATGCTAGCATATATGTGATATAGCAGCCACATCTGCAGTGCCTCTAGGGGCAGGCCTCCCAATTCTCTTGCCTACTGGATCCTTTCCACCCACATTTCAGTTGTTTTCCAACCTACACAAGAAAATGAAGAAGAGCCCTTCCCTGACTTTATAATCCTTACCCTGTCTCACTCATCTTCACAGAGGAACATCTACCTCTTCCATGTATCTTTTCACACCTGTGCTGTTCTCACTCTCGACATTCCCCTGATGTTTCTTTCATTGATTTCAACATATATATTATTTAAACCAGTGGATATATTTTTGTCTTTTTTGCTTTCTGAATGGCATCCAGCACAGAGATCTCTTTGTTTCTCTGGAAACTTTCTGCTATAGTTCTTTGGTTCACTGACACCGAACTTTTCCCAGCCATCCCTCTATTGTCTGGATTCTCCTGTCAGATCCACACAGGCTTTTCCTCCACCATCCATTGAGATCCAAGAGCCTCGCTGCAAGCCCCACCCCCTTTTCCTTTTCTGAAACATATGTCTTCATCCCAGCGCCCTTCTGAGTTCAGGTGTGCATATATGTATAAATCCATCTAGCCACCTAGTAGCCCCTCCTGGAAACAGCAAGTTCAATATGCTGTCCATTGAATACATCATCTCTCCCACCCACCTGTTTTCAAACAAACCCCAAGTAGAACAGGCAATGTGATGAGATACAGAAGGCTGACTGACAAAGCTGAATGTAGGGATGAAGGTCGATGGTAGGAATGCTGAGAAATGGGGTAAGAAAACAAAAAGAAAAGTGAGAAAGAAGACTTTAAGCAGTGTCTGAAGTGTTTATTTATCCTTGTTTCATTATCCCATCTAAAGCCAAATTCCTTTTTGCTTAAAGGAAACCAGCCCTCCCCAGCTCTCTGATTAGGATGGCTGACTCTATCCCCTGAAGATATCTACAGCTCACTCAGACTTAGCCCAAGCATTAGAACTTCCAACCAGTATGATTGGTTCAGCGATGGACATATGACCCAAGTAGGGCTCCCAAGAAAATGCAATAGGTTGTGAGACTAGAGTTACTGGGGCCATCTTTACCACTATATGGGAGTGAATTACCTAAGAAGGTACTGTCAGAGAAAGAAAATCTGACTTGGGTTGTAGAAAAGTTACTCTAGCTGTAAGTGCGGCTTAATGATAAATACAACTTTTAGTACCATTGGGGTGAAAGGAGAAAGAGATACGAAGGGGAAAGTCATGTTCAGCCTCTAAGCACAGAGTATGATTACTTTGATTCTTTTTTTAATTTGACACTGATTTTTCTGTACAACCCAGGCTGACATTGAACCTGTGATTCTGCTGCCTCAGCCTCCCAAGTGTTGAGATTACAGGTTTGTGCCACCACTCCTAGTTGGTTTGGATTATAAATGCCCTCTCTAGGCCAAGTGTTAAAGACTGATTCCCCATAGTTAGCATTATTGAGACATAGGGGAGCCTTAGAGAATGGAGCCTAGTGAAAAGGGATTAGATATTTATTAGCAGTAGAACATGGGGAGTCATGACTCACATAATTTCCTGTCTCTTTCTTTTCTCCCCACTATGATACTCTGCCTTGACACAGGCCTCTAAACAGCAGACAGCTTGCCAAGGATGAAATCTCTGAAACTGTGAGCCAAAAGAAACCTTCACTCCTTGATTTTTTCAGTTATTTAGTCATGGCAACAGAAAGTAGACAGACACTGTGTAATGGTTTGAATCTGACATATCTGCAAGAGGTTCATATGATGAATACTTGGTCCCAGGAGTGACTAGCCAGTAACCAGATGACAGGTTGACTACACTGGACCATGTCCTCTGTAGAAAGGGCAATACTTTGTTTTTACTGGAATAGATACTTATTTTAGTTATGTATTTGTCTTTCCTACACATAATGCTTCTGCCAGCACTATCACCTGTGCACTCACAGAAAGCCTGTCATTATATTCTGCACAGAATTGCCCAGAAAAGTGTGACTGTGGGTCCATGGAATCCATGGTCCCTCCCATGTTCCCCACCATTCTGAAACAGCTGGCTTGATGGAATAGTGGAATGGCCCTCTGAAGACACAGTTACAACACCAATTAGGTGGCAGTAGCCTTGGGATAGGGGTGGGGGCTAGAGCAGGGTTCTGCAGGAGGTAGTATATACTTTGAATCAGCATACAGTTTCTTCCATAGGTGAAATTCACAGGTCCAGAAGTCAAGGGGGTAGTAATGGGAATGGCTCCACTCATTATCAACCCTACTGACTCACAAGGAAAAGTTTTGCTTCCTGTTCCCAAGATCTTAAGTTCTGCTGGCCTAGAAGGTTTTGTTCCAGACAGAGAGATAAAACAAACATTCGACTGAATCAGAAGCTCAGACTTCCCTCTGTCCATGTTAGGGTTCTGATACCTTTAAACCAGGAGTTCTCAACCTATGGGTTGTGACCCCCTTTGTGATCGAACAACCCTTTCACAGGGATCACCTAAGACCATTGGAAAACACAGACACTTACCCTATGATTCATGACAATAGCAAAATTACAATTATGAAGTAGCAACAGAAATAATGTTATGGTTGGGAGTCACTACAACATGAGGCACTCTATTAAAGGGTCACAGCATTAGGAAGGTTGAGAACCAACAGAATAAGGAAAGAATAACAGTGTTTGGGTTAGGGGTTGATCCAGACTACCAGGAGGAATGGGATTGCTTCTCCTCAATGGAGGCAAGGAAAATTGTGTCTGGAGTACAGGAGATCCTTTGGTGCTACTGTGTCTTATGACTAAGGTCAATGAGAAACTACAGAAACTCAATTCAGGCAGGACAACAAAGGGCCCAGAAACTTCAAGAAAGCAGGTATGGGCCACTCCTCCAGAAAATGAACTAGGACCCACTGGGGTGCTTGCTGAGGGTAGAGGAAATACCGAATGGGTAGTAGAAGAAGGTAGTTATGAATACCAGCTAAGGCCACATGACTAGTGGCAGAAACCAAGACTTTAATGGACACACATATACACATACATTAAGCAAATATTTTTGCTTTCTGTCCTCTATTTCTCTACCGTGTAATGTGACATAGATTGAGATAATATCATATTGAAGTTATGAGACACTAAACGACTAAGTAACCCTCAAGGTACATTGCCACCTATTCTAAAATATATAAAGCATTTTCAGTTTTACATGGGATAGTTATATCATGTTAGGCAGAATTACAACCTGGCTATTGTTTTCATTTGGAAACTAAGCATGGAATAAGGTGATATGGTTGTGTGTCAAATTGACAAGAGGTGGACTTGAAATGGCTCACCTTGGTTGTCAATTTGGTGACATCTGGATCAATTAAAACCCAAGCAGCAGGCTGGAGAGATGGCTCAGAGGTTAAGAGCACTGGCTGTTCTTCTAAAGGTCCTGAGTTCAATTCCCAGAAACCACATGGTGGCTCACAACCATCTACACTGAGATCTGGTGCCCGGACATATATGTAGAGCAAATACTTTATACATAATAAATAAATAAATGTTAAAAAAAAGTAAATTCATGGTTAAAAAAAAAAAACCAAGCAGCTGGACACACCTGAGGAATTTTCTTGATTGGATTATGTGAGGTGGGAAGACCCACCCTAATTCAGGGCCACACCTTCTGGTGGCAGTTTACATAAAAAGACATGGAAGAAGGAAGCTTTTGCTCTTTGCCTACTTGCCCTCACTCTCATTGGGAAGTTCATTCATGCTGTTGCTGAATCACCTTTGCTGGTATTAGAACCTTCTTCATTGGGATCCCAACATAGACTGAAGGCTGGCAGCTCTCTAGGAATCCTTGGGGAGTACAGCATCAGATTGGGACTGCTGAGATAATCTCACGGACTGAACAACCACCAGATTCTTGGCCTTTCCATCAGGAGACAGCCACTGTTGGACTAGTCAGACCACGATCTGTAAGCCCCTCTTATAAATCCCCTCTCAATATGTATATATTCATTCTAACAGTTCTGTTCCCTTAGGAATCCCCGAGTAAGAGAGGAGTTGAGGAGTGGCTGGTTGAAGTGAATCACTACTGATAGACCTTTGAAGTTTTAAATCATCGCTTCTCAGTCTTTTGGCTATGATCAAGTGAAGATTATAATCACCTCTTCTTCTCTCTCCGCTTCCTACTTTCCTACAAAAAGAAAAAAGTGCACACAAACAGTAAAGCCACAAGAGGCACTATTCAGAAACATTCTGAAAATGCAAGGGAACAGAGGACCTTTCAGAAGCTCCTGGGCTTGCTTTTGTCAGTCAAGGAGGAGGAAGAGCTGGTTGTCACGAGTGTTATATGTTTGGCTTTCTGTTTTTATTGATGGACTTTAGTTATGTAAGCCTGTGTAAACCACACACTTCCTTTCTGAAGATGCATCTTATTTTAATATGATATGCAAGCCCAATCATGCATAGGCATAAGATTATAAATAGGAGTTTTCCCTACATATTCCTGCAGAAGACAGTTTGCCTTGCTGCACATGTATCCCAAACCAGTACAGGGTGGATTGGTTGTCAACTTGGCTAATCTTGGTTGTTAACTTGCCATACCTGGAAAGAGGGAACCTGGACTGAAGGATTGCTTCCATCAATCAGATTGGCCTGTGGACATATCCGTGGGAGCATTTTCTTGATTGGATCGATGTAGAAAGGCCCAGCCTACTATGGGGATGTGGTGCCATCTTTAACAGGTTGGTCTAGGCTATATAAGAAAAAGAAATGTAGCCAAATATGAGCCAGGAAGCAAGCCAGTAATCAGCATTCCTTCATGCTCTCTGCTTGAGCTCCTGCCTCCAGGTTCCTTTCTTGAGTTCCTGCCCTGACTTCCCTGTGTGAGATTTTAACCTTAGAGTTGTAAGAGGGAATAGACCACTTTCCCCCAAGTTGGTTTTGGTCAGTGGTTATCACAGCAACAGAAAATGAACTAGGATAGGCCCTCTGCTCCTAGCTCCTGGCTATGTTCAAGGATATGTTTGACCATGATGGGTGTGGTTACTAAGGTATCCTAGGGTCAGGGTGACCAGATAGCTTCTGTTTAGGTGTGTGTGTGTCTGTCTGTTTGTCTGTCTGTGTGTGTGTGAAGTTTAGTGTGGATAGTGTACTAAGTTGCTAAGTGCATTGTTAGGGAAAGGTTAAGCAGGGACCTAGGTTGCCAACTGCCACTATTATTTCTCCACCACAGTAGGCTGTACCTTGGAATTCTGAACAAAAGTAAACCCTCCCTCCATAGCAGGCATCCAGCCCTTAGTAGGCCCCCAGCCCCTAGCACAACTGACTCCATAATGGAAATACCATTCAGTACAGAAATCTCAGCATGTAGACAGCACCACCTGCCAAAAATAAAACAGAGACTTAATCCATCAAAATCTAAGGCTCTGGGAAAGTCTCTAAATGTACTAACCTTGCTGGTTGGCTTTTACAGTTCTGCTTCTGGATAACTGTTCTGGTTAACTGAAGTATGTCAACCTAGGATACAGTTTTTGGCTTAACAACTCACCCTGAGAAAGGTTCAGGGTTATACTGGGATCCCAAACACCCAGCGTAGTCACCATCCAGCTAATAAGGACTTTCTATGGGCTTAAATGCATGTAAAGCAATCTTCTTTGGTGGATACTCCACAACACTTCCATTGCTTGTCAGGCTTTTTGTGTAGCAACAAGACAAATGCCTGAGTACAATTTTTAATTTTATGATCTAGAACCTACACATTTATGAAACATAGCTCTTCTGTTAAGTGATTTAAGTGGAGGGTTTTGTTTGTTTGTTTTATTTTGTTTTTGCTTTTGTTTGTTGTTAGTTTGTTTGCTTTGTTTTTTCCTTTATTTTTTATTTCTTCAAGTTACATCTCAATCGCAGTCCCCTCCCTATTCCCCCTCCAGTCCCACCCTCCCACCCTCACCCCCCATCCTCTTCCCTTTTTTTTTCTTTTAAGTTTAAGGTATATCTTATTTCCCCCTACAGTTTCCCCTTTCAGTCCAACAAATGGCTCTTTCTCTTATAATAACAAATACAATACAGTACAACAGAGGTAATTAGGCCACAGTTATGAGGGTTATATGGCTTAACGTACATTCCCAATGTCCAGTCCATATGTATTTGGTACCTGACTTTAACATTCTACTATCTAAACATCTCCATGAGTTTAAAGGTCTATATCTAACTCAACATTCATACTAACTTGCAACACAATTTTAAAAGTATATTCTTAGATCTGTAACACTCTCTTGACTCCTAAACAACTCAAAATTAAATTATGAGACTCTAGCTATCTGTTCTTCAACCACCTCAGAGACCTGAGAAGGATAAATATATCTGATTTTAGAGGAAGTACAGGGCCTTCAGCTTCCCAAACTAAGAGATGACATACCAGTGGCTGCCTGGACAGTTCCCATTTTCTCTCCATACATTACAGCATCGATCTTCAGTCATTTGGCCCCATTTCTCTGACAGACATTGATTGTAGAGCAGGGGTTATGAAGGACTTGCCTACCCTGTCTTGGCAGAGCTAGGCTGTCGACTTACCTGCTTCCAGGTTTTGTCCTTTTTGGACAGCATTCTGTCTACAGTTGGAGCAAGGGGCTTTTCCTACCAAGAGATAGACTTGCGACTAATTCAATCATCTCCCACTGGAGATTCTTCGATGTTCATCTTCTACTTGGGGTAGAATAGGGGGTGCTGTCAGGAGTTGATGTGTCTTGATATAAAAAAATCTAAAGTTACAAAAACATCTTTGAATGCCATATTCTGCAGATCTCTTGAGGTTTTTGAAGAGGCCCTATCTATCTCTTATATTAGGATAAGCAGATGTTGCTTGTCTCTTAGCAGCTTTATTTCTGATTAGCTTAGAAAATAGCTATAATAGGCTGTCATAGTACCTAACAAAATGACCGGCTTGCATAACTATTAGTTTGCATTTCTTAATTATCCTAAACAGTTTATGACAATTAGTAGTAAAAGGCCAAAATATCACATTTTGTTTTTTTTTTTTCTTTACCTCCTAATCCTTCCATCCTATTTCTCTGGGGTGGGGTGTCCTTATATAACAGTCCCTCATCTCAGTTGAGAGGTCGTATTGGAATAGCTTTGCCTCAGAACCCAGCCATACCACTTCTGGGTATATACCCAAATGCCATTTCACGGAATCATAAGAAAGTTTCCTCATCTATGTTTATAGCAGCCTTATTTGTAATAGCTAGAAACTGGAAACAACCCAGATGTCCCTCAAACGAAGAATGGATTAAAAAAACTGTGGTACATCTACAATGGAATATTACTCAGCTATCACGAACAATGAAATTATGCAATTTGCAGCCAAATGGATGGAACTAGAAAAGCTCATCCTGAGTGAGCTAACCCAGACTCAGAAGGATGCATATGGCATCTATTCACTTATAGTAGGATTTTAGCTATATAGTAGAAGGTATCGATCGATACTACAACTAACACATCAAAGGGAACTTGGACATAGACTTTTTATTTTTATTTATTTATTATATATTTATATTTTTTTCTATTTTTTATTCTCTTTTATCTGTGTGTCTGCTTATTTGTTTGTTTGCTTTTCAGTTCTCTCTCCCTGGCAATGAGACACTTTCCACTGGTGGTACTGCCTTGTAGACCCCCAATGAATGAGGAGGCTCTTGGCCCTCAGTTTGTTTGCTTTGTAAATACAAAACCATACATACATCAGGCAGGTCCCCAGCTTGGATGAAATAATGGCTCCCTTAGTTAGCAAAGGCCATCCATTAAACGAAAAGCAAACTTCAGTCCTCAGCTGTTTAGAAAATTTAGGGAAAAGTAGATTCTGAGAGATACTGTGGCATTCCTGGTAAACAGAATTTCATGCTCTTTAGCTGATCAAGATAAAATAGGATTTCTGCACAATAAACAGTAATGGGTTTATTGTGCATGGCTTACAAAGAGGGAGAGTGCTAAGCAAGTTGGGATAAGCAGTCATTGTCCTGCAGCCTTGGAAGCAGTCCTTGCATCCTATGGTCCTTAAACTGACAGACAGACTTCGCCCAAGCTATAAGAGAGCCTGTTAGGAGCCTTGGTCCCATCACCAAAGACTTCCCCGGGCGGGCCACAGCTAATCTGCTTGTTTATGGCTGCTCCGCTCTGAGGCAGTCAACTGGAGGACAGAGGGAACTGATACATTTCCATGACAACAGAGGTTTATTAAGAGAAGAAAATTCTTTTTATGACCAGATTGTTCTGAAATGAATAATTGGCCATAAAAGGTTATCTAATATTTTTTTCTAACCTACATGTTATAAAGATTAGTTAAAATTAAGCACTAGTATCAAGACCCTTGGAACCCAATGAAACACATAATAATTTAACACACTCTTCTATTCTATCAATAAGGAATAAAGATCATCATAATGATGCTATATAGGGGTAGTTTTTAAGATCAATTAGCACATGTTCATAAAGTGTATTTTGGAATGGTATATGAAAATATAAGTTTTATAATGTCATAAGTTTTCCTTTATTATTTTTTTAATGAATATTCTTTGTTAATGGGATATATGAGATTTGGCTCTTATTTCTAAAGTAATTAATAATTTAGTAGTAATAATTCACTTTTTTAGACTTTCCTGAGTCATAATTTAAGAGACATATATAAACAATCTGTAAATCACTAAGACAGAATACAAAGAGGGGGTCCCAGGAACATGACTAGAATTTCAGCACTGAGTCTACTGGGATTCTTTCTCTCTTCCTTCTTCCCTTCCCTGTCACCCTCTCTGTCCATGGTGCTGGGTACTGATCCCAGGGTGTTACACAAGCTAGGCAAAGGCTCCACCACTGAACTATTTCTAGTCCTCTAGTACCTTTTTCTAACGTTTTATTAGCATACATTTGTTATGCAAAGTGGGTATCACAGGACATGTTCATACATGTACATAACTTATTTTTATTATATTCAACCCCCAGTAACTCCTTCACATCCTCTTTTTCTTTCCAACTAGTCCCTCCTCTACTTTCACGTCTTTTTATTTCTTTGCAACCCAATGAATAGGAGCAAGGTGCAAGGTTGTTTACAGGAATACAGACCCCCACCTTGCCAGTAGTTTACAGTGCTGAAGAAAATGTCTCTTCTTCCTCAGCAATCATCAACTGCCCATAGATCCTCAACCTCATGAGCCCCTCCCTCCTCCATTTCAGGATTTCAATGAACCCAATCTTATGCAGGCTTCCTGCAGATAGTCGCAACAGTTGTGAGATTAAGATTAAGAGTACAATGTTGGGCTGGAAGAGATTGCTTGGCAGTTAAAAGCCCTGGTTGCTCTTCTAGAGGATCAGAGTTCAATTCCCAGCATCCCCATGGCAGCTCACAGCTGTCTGTAACTCCAGTTCTAGGACATCTCTGACACCCTCACATCAATGCACATAAAAATAATTTAAATAAATTATGTATGTATAAAATCATATATATATATGTATGTGTGTGTGTGTGTGTGTACAATAGCAACATCATACCTGTGAGTCAGTATTTCACAACATTCCCTCCTATCCTCCAGACCTTCTACTTTTGTATAATGTTGCCCAAGCCTTGGATGGGGAAATATAGATGTCCCATTTATGGCTGAGCATTCAAAGGTCCCTTATTCTCAGCAGGTTGACCAGTCATGACTCTCTGAAGTTGCCACTGCCACTGGAAAAAGAAACTTCACTGACTAAAGCTGAGAGCAGCACTAACCCAAGGGGATAAACATAATAAGCATTTAGAAGACAATCTTCTGGGCACATAATATCCCCACAGCTATGACATAACCCCTAGAGTAGATGACCTTCCTAGCCATGGAACTTGGGGCAGGTTTGCAATGCTAGAGGTGGATGTCTCCCTCTGGAGCAGATCTCATTACCAACTAGAAAGTGGTTGGTTACCCCTTGACATATCTGCCATTATTGCACCAGTGGAGACATCTTGCATATTCGGATGGTTTATTGCACACGGTGTCCATAGCTAAATAAGACTGTTGTTGGCAATCCTTCCCCAGCATTCTGCAGAAGACCTTCTGGTAATTTAAGAGCTAGTCAACCAAATTACAGCTTGATTTATCTGTGTTCTGCAGCCTTCAGCAATAGGCCCTTCCTGTCTACTTTTGATGGGCAGCCAACCTCAGTGGCAATTGCCTGTATTGAACTCAAGGGTCTTCCTGACCAACGAGTCTTATGGAGGTAATGTATCTCTGGTACTGGGATTTCCATTTAATGACCTGTAATGTGGTGATTAGTTTTGTCAGGTTGACACACTCTAGAATCAACCAAGGCGTTACAATAAAGGATTGTCTAGATTAGATTAGACTGTGGGGATTGTCTTTTTTTTAAATTTCTTTATTTATTACTTCAAGTTACGTCTCCATTACCGCCCCCTCCCTCCACCCCCCCCCAACCCACCCTCCCACCCTCTACCCTCTCTCCCACCCTCTACCCTCTCTCCCACCCATCCCATCCTGGGGGGATTGTCTCAACTGCCTCAGTTGATATGGGAAAACCCAGTGTGAAAGGGGGTAATATTCATTTTCTGTCAATGTACATCACTATCTTCTGAACCAAATCATGGCCATCTTCAGGAGTCCAGCTGGACCTGCTTATCATAGATCATCATAGCTGGCCTTTTTGACTGTTGGGAGTAGGTGATGAGAACCCTCACCTGATCATCCAGCCTCCCTGCCTGACCAGTTAGATGCAACACTGCCCTAGCTACATGTGGCCATGGGGAGGGGTTATTGGGAGGGATTTAGATGGAAAAGGATGAGGAGAGTCATCATCATCCCTGCTGGGTGTATTCTGTTAGGAGGAGGGGCAGTCACTCTCCTCTAAGTAACCCCTTACCTAAGCCTTGTAAGGGAAGCCCAATAAACTCATTGGTTCCTCAGAGTGAGCTTTGGTGGAATTGTTTCTTGGTTTGTTGTTGGGACCTTAGGAGAGGGCTACATAGCCTTATGTCTCTTCCTGGGAAGGAATGTTAGCGACACTTACTTTGGGGTCCTGGACTCTGTAGGAATCTCTCTGCTCTTGGATGTGATGTGAGTAGCTGCCTTAAATTCCTGCTTTGACTTCTTCAAATGATGGTCTTGTAACCTAAACTTGTAAACCAAATAGCCCCTTTTTCCCCTAGGTTGCTTTTTGTGGCAATTTATTATAACAACAGAACAAAACTAGAATATACAAGTCTGAAAGCACTTTATCTACCCACGCAGGGTGCCCCTGCTAAATTTTATTTTTTAATTACAAGTATTAGGTTTTCTTATGAATGTTTTTTTTTTTTTGGAGAGGATTTCACTGAGCTGCCCCAGCTAGCTTTGAACTTACTCTGTTGCCAAGCAGGCCTTGGACTTGTCCTCCTGACTCTGTCTGCTAGGTCTCTGAGATTGTAGGCCTGTGTCAGTAGACCCAGATTCTGATTTCAAGCCTTGTTTCTACTCAATTTTCCACTGATTAAGAATATGAGACTTTTTTACAATTGCAAATCCTTCAGCGTGGTACTCAGAATTGACCTTTCTGTTTAATTAAATATTCAGATAAGCAGGCAGATGTCATATAACACATTTGGTATGTTAATTTTCTTAAACTGAAAATTCAATAGAAAATTACATCTAAACACAATATATTCAATATATTGCTTAATATTCAATATATTGATATTCAGAAAACATTTTTTTTCTAGGGCCATAATCAATGTTAATCATCTTTACATTCTATGTTGGGAACTTCCAGTTAATAGATTATGTGGTTAAAGAAAATTTACTTTGTTTTTTTGTTAAAATTTTCATAAATGCCTTTTTTTTTGCTTTTTTGAGACAGGGTTTCTCTGGTAGCCCTGGCTATCCTGAAACTCACTCTGTAGACCAGGCTGACCTTGAACTCGCAAAGTTCCAACTGCCTCTGCCTCCCAAGTGCTGGGATTTAAGGTGTGCGCCACCATACCTGCCTCATAAATATCTTTTATTTGTCTCAGTACCAAGTATAAAAATCCACACATGGGGAACTTAATAATTTTTGGTGTAAAATAATAGCAAGCATATTCACTCTCTACAATAGACAGTATTTAAGCGAGAAAACTAAGGCTGTAGGAGTTAAAGAGCTAGCTCAGTGAAGAAAAAGCAAGCTGAATTCAGTATGGTCCACATCATGAATGTGTCCATCTCTGTGTCTAATCTGTAGAGCCTCAGGGATGCATTCACTCTCCAACAGTTCCTAGAGCTCGCGTCCAAGGCACCAAAGCAATCCTATGCCACCAGCACATATGACCCTGTGAAGAGCTTCTTAGAGTTGAGACCTCCCTCAAAGCCTGAGTTTGTCAACATAAGACTGTAACCGAACTTTTAAATTATTATTTAACATTTATTTATTACTAAATTCACTTATAACAAACACCAACAATTTCTTAACTATTAATCCTATAAATTCCTACAACCCCTTTAACCTATCCACTAAACCTATTGATAATTATAACAACTACTTTCATAACCTTTTAGAATGATACAGTCTCTGGGGCAGGTCCTCAGTCGTCAGGAACACAGTCTTTGTTGTAGATTCTTTAACGCACTTAGCAGTCCTTCTTCGGGATCTCTCAGATGCAGGTTCGTCAGGGTAGTTGGTTATTGCAGTCTCACCTTAAATAAGGCTTCATGCTTTCTTCTCTGTGGGAGACCCCAGCCGTCTGCAGGCCAACTTACTTCTTTTGAATCAGGAACTCAGCTGCTCTGCCTCAGTCCTTAAAGCCAGGCACCGTTTCCTTTAGGCCACTGTTTGGACAGATCAAACCCCTCTAGGCAAAAGCTGAGCCACAGGGTCCAGTCCTTGGCCTTTTGGTGTCTTGCTCAGGCTTTCTTTGCTCACGGGCTTCTTTCTGCTTCAGGGAGAGAGCTGGCCATCAATGGCCAGCCGTTTTTTCAGCAGGACTCTTGGAGCTCTCTAGCATCAGGGGCCTCTTCTCTTCTGGGCTCCACGCACTGTCCTCAGATAGGAGGAACTCTGTTTCAGCTTAATTTGGGCTCCGCCCACTTAGCAGCTGAAAACAATGTCAGGCCAGATACTTTGTTTCAAGTCTATTGAGTCTTTCCTGTTTTCCTGACTTCAAACTTGTTTTTCAGTCTACTGAGTCTTTCCTGTTTTTGCTGACTTCAAACTTGTTTTTCAGTCTATTGAGTCTTTCCTGTTTTTGCTGACTTCATGCTGATAATGCTCTTCAGGCCCCGAATTAAGAGACAGTATCAGAAACTCCTATATATTTCCTAAATCTAATTTATCTAACTCCTACATAAGACTTCCATCGTCTTTTGGGTTCCACGATAGGCAGGCTCTTCCTTAGCTGATGCTGTGCTGGCATACGACTATTTACATACCCCAGGGTTCCCTTACCTAAGGCCATACACTGCATGACAGCAGCAGAATGTTCCAGCACAGCCTGACATTCTGAACCCCGCAGTGCCTCACAGAACTCAACCACTCTCCTGATTTCTGTCTGTCTGCCCCACCTCAGTCTTCCCATTTCCAGTCACAAATTCCAGGCCCAGCCTTTACCCATTTCGGCTTCAGACTGAGATGATCTAGGGCAGAGTGAGGGGGTGGATTGTGGGAAACCAGCGTTGAAGCATTGCCTGGGACTGTATCAGTGCCTGGGAAAGAGGGAATGAGAGAGTGGGAAGGAGGTGAATAAAATGTGGAAAGGTGGAGAGATAACCCAACTCATAAACAGAGAGCTGACACATACCTTAGGACCCCACTTCGTCACAGCTCTTTGTAAAGGGTGAGACTAATGTGAAGGAGATCACACACATTTCCTGCATTTGATGAAACCCATCATGGGATTGCTTTTCCTATACTTTTAAAGTGGCAGGCCAGGCATCGAGACTCATACTTGTGGTCCCAATCTGAGGCAGAACAATCATAGTTCACATTTGTCCAGCCTGGGCTACATAACAAGACCCTATACACACCACCTAAAAGGGTGCGGGGAAAGGGAAGAGAAAAGGAAAGAGGGAAGAGAAAGGAATGGGGGGAAAGAAAAAGAGGAAAAAGTTACATAGCCACAGGGAGAGAGATGTACGGGTAAAGGGAACTTGGACCTCTTGCTCAGTGACAGAGATTTCTATTCTTTAGATAGCTACTGAATTTTTCAAAATTGAAAACCATTATGATATGTTACAGTTTGAGCATGAAATGGCCTCCACTGGCTCTTGTGTTTGAATACTTGATCATAGACTTAAGCACTGTTTTGAGATAATCGTTATGAACGTGAGACTAGCTGTCAGACATAGGGAGTGAGGCTTGAGAGTCTGGGCTAGCTCTACTTCTGCCCAAGCTCCCTGATGGAGGCCCAGTGGTCATGCTTTTTCCACCATGAAAAACCTAACCCCTTAAACCATGGGTTAAACCATTACTTCCTTAAGTTGCTATTGCTGGGTGTTTTGTCACAAGAGTAGAAAACTAATACAACATGCTTGAAAGATAAACATCTTTTAGAAAAAAATGAAAGTTCCTTTACTTTCTTGGTTCAACCATACCATATAGTGTAAGGGGTGACATGTTCTCTCCACATGACGGACAAGTGTAGCACATTTAGAGACTGGAAGTCACAGATGAAGGTGTGTGAACTTGGCAATTCTGCTTTCCATCATTTAGTAGATGATTGTTGTCTTAGTTGATTTTCTATTGCTGTGGTAAGAAATTATAATCAAGGAAATCTATAAAAGAAAGAGTTTGTTTGGGGTTTACAGAGGATTGGAGTCATGACCATCATGACGGGGAAGCATGGCAGCAGGCAGGTATGGTGCTAGAGCAGTAACTGGGATTTCACATCTTGACCCATTAGCATGAAGCTAACTGGGAAATGGCATGGACTTTTTGAAACCTCAAAGCTGGCCCTCGGTGATATGCCTCCTCTGACAAGGCCACACCTCCTAATCCTTCCCAAATGTACCAAATGGAGACCAACTATTCAAGCATACGAGCCGATAGTGGCTGTTCTCATTCAAAACTACCACACTTAAGGAGGAAGGACATGGACTCAGAAACTCATGGGACACAGACAGGGCAAAAAAGCTTTTGTTTTCTCGTTCTTACTTGACATCTGCTAGCTTTCTCAGGTCTGTTTGTTTACTGAGGAGGAGGGAGAAGCTGAGGGACTGTACTCTTCTCAATGTAGAATACTGCACTTTGATCCTTGAGAAGTGATAGACCTAAACCTCGAATAAAAAGCCCTTGAATGTTTTAGGCCTTGGTTTACATATCTCTGAATCTGAGATAGTGACATCTCCTCCATTGTCAGTTGGGAACATGCTTTCCTTATCCTAAGTGCTGTTCAGAGTGACTTCATAATAGTAGGAGGCTAGACCAGTGCAGCAGTTCTCAGTTTTCTTTTTTTTTTTTTTTTTTTTTTTTTTTTTTGGTTTTTCGAGACAGGGTTTCTCTGAATATCTCTGGCTGTCCTGGACTTGCTTTGTAGACCAGGCTGGCCTCGAACTCACAAAGATCCGCCTGCCTCTGCCTCCCAAGTGCTGGGATTAAAGGCGTGCGCCACCACTGCCCGGCTTGCCCCCACATTCTTAAAGTGGAAGGTTCATGGATGGCCAAAAACAGTGAGTGGCCCAGTATCTGTAGCTGGAGGTCACTGAGCTCCCCTCCCACTCTGGCCACTGTGCTGAGACCTTGATAGGCCTGTTCGTGTTCCACTCTCACCCCTATCACCCAGAGAGTGCTGTTATTCCCATTCCACAGAAAAAGGAACACAGGTAGACAATGAGTATCTTTGCACCCAGACAGATTCCCAAATTTAAGTTTCATTTCTGTTGCGGTGATAACATATCTGACTAAAAGTAACCAAAGGGGAAAAGGTTTATCTGGCTCACAGTTCTAGGTGACAGTCCATCACTGCAGGGAAGTCAAGGTGGCAGTGACTGGAAGCGGCTAGTCGCATCTACAGTGAAGAGCAGAGAGAGAAGAGATGCATACACGTGGATGCCCAGCTAGCTTTCTCTACCCTTTCTTAAGCCAGGATCCAGCTGGGAAAACTATGCCACCCATGTTCAGGGTGGGACTTCCCATCTCAGTGATCTCATCTAAGACAGTCCCTCACAAGTATGCCTGCAGGCCCAGCATTTCTATTCAATTCCTCCTTGAGACCCTCTTCTCAAGTGGTTCTACAGCATGTCAGGTTGACACTTTAAAACTAACAGTCACAGAAAGACACCCAAGTGCCTGTTGCAGGTGCTGCTACAATGGACAAATAGGTCATGGAGACATGGGAAAGATGGAGCAAGCAGTAGAGAGATGGAAGAGAAAGCATAAGCCGAGGGATTTGTACACTGTGGAGAAAGGTGGAACTGGAGACTCGACAGCAGTGAGGAACAGGCACACATGAAGAGGCCATAGTGAGATCCTGGCCTGGGCTGCTGCCAAGGGCCATATTTGCATCCATGGTTCTGCTGCAGCTGGGATCTATGTTGATGTCTGTGGCCACCAAAGTTACCACCAAAGGCCATGTAGATGTCCCTGGTCTGGACTGCCACCTGAGGCACTGTGCTGAGCTGGTGGTGGGGAATGTGGGTGGCCTAGCACTGAGGGCATGAGCAAAGGAGAGCTGGCCCCACTCCTAGCCTGCTGTGGGGTGATTTGGGCAAGGGAGATATGCCCTCCCACCCTCTTGTTACTTGCAGCCTGTGACAGACAGGAGAGTTGGCCCTGAGGTCATGAGAGTGGGAGAGCTGGTCCTGCCCCTCATTGGTTGCATCACAGTAGGCCCTATTAGTGAACCTAGAGTAAGCCTGCTCCAAGGATATGAAAGCAGGAGAGCTGAGTCTGCCCTTTGCTGGACAGCACCAGAGAGTTCACCCCAGGCATGTGGGTGAAAGAGCTGCAAGGCTGACCAAATTAGATACCACTCACGCCCAGGTCCAGGTCTTTGAATTGGCCCACCCAAACATCTAACCCGTTTACGAACTGCTGGAGTACATGAAGGGGCCAGTCCTCCAGATCCAAAGCTCAGGATCTTCATGACACAAGGCAACAACAGAATATCCGAGAAGAGTCCCAGTGAGGATCCAATATTGATAGTGTAGCAGAAGCCAGAGGCCTTGAACTAGACCAATGATTCATTGCAATGAACATCTGGAAGTAAAGCTGTTTGGGCAAAAGGGTATACTGTGGGACACACTGTGACATGCTGTAATATACTACAGCTTCCATGACAAGAGGTTTTCTTTTTTTTTTTAATTAATGTATTTTATTTTGTAGATGGGGGGAGGTTTCAAGGGCAGAAAGTAGATACGAGGAGACAGGGAGATAAGTGGGATTTGGGTTGTATGATGTGAAAGCACAAAGAATAAATAAAAAGTTAAAAACAACAACAACACCCAAACAATCACACTGGAAATTACCCATTAAGATTTCTTTTACTAAAAGACACCCACATCACACTTATGATTTCTTTTTTGGTGTATGTATGCATATGTGTGTATAGTATGCATGTGTGTATGCATGTATGTTCCTATGTGTGTGGGGTGCATATGCACATGTGTGTAGGCCTAAAGTTGACATTATGTATTTTCTTTGGTTACTCTCTATTTTATATACTGAGGCAGGGCCTCTTGTTCTACCTGAAGCTCAGCAGTTCCAGCTAGTCTATAGTCTGTCTAGCCCTGGACTCCTCTCCTCCGTTTCCCAAGTGCTGGGAATACAAGTCACTACCACACCTATCCATCTTTTATGTGGGTTCTGGAGGTCCAAACTTTGGTCCTCACACTCGTATGCCAAGTGTTTTATCCACCAGGGTATCACCCCATCCTCTGTAATCACTTAACAATATGGAAACACACACATGCAATGGTTCATGGTGCTTGTGAATACCTAAAGTGTTGAGACACAAAGTAGCAAGGAGGGCCATGTAGTTACTAAGGCCTACTTGAGTCCTCACTCCCCACAGATCACAGTCTAACTAGGACACAAAGACCCTAAAATACACACACACACAGCAAGAACAGCTGACAGGTGGGAGCTGATAGCAGGCTGAGAAAGCAGAGCGGACTCCAGAGCGCTTCTCGTGTTCTGGGCATTGGTCTGCATTCTCCCTTTGTTGTTTTGGATCTGTTTCACATCTATCCTTCCAGATTGACATCGTTACTTCTCCATTTTACAGATAAGTGGCCTGAGTATAGCTCAGATGGGTAGCCTGGCCTTGATCACCCCCAGGTGAGACTTCTGCCAGTGCTGAGGTAAGCTAGAGGCTCTGCTTGGCCGTCTTGTCAGAAACAGCTACAATTAACCTGGATCACATACATACTTAAAAAAGTCTTGAAACCATTTAAGAGTTGGCATGATAATGAAGTACTATTAGGCAAAAACCTAAGGTAAATCATCTACCTATAAAGTTAAGATCCCACAGGGCTCCATCCTTATAATGTATAATGATGGACCAGAAATTTATGTACCCTCAAAGGAAGTCTTCTGGGATCTGAAAAGGTCAGGAGGCACTGAACTCCTGGACCAGAGACACTATAGTGGAAGTAAATCAACTTGTACATCTGTAACTGAAGCTCACAACCTTAATCCTGAGTAGCCCAGAAAATCTTAGGTCGGAAACTTATTTCTGTTGTCTCAGACCAGTAATGCCATTGGGAACTTAGCAGCCTTTATCTCACACATTTCCCCTAAACTACTCCCTAAGGAAAATTCAGAGTTCTCAGGCATGAATCAGCAAGTAAACACTCAAAGAGACCAGGTTCTTCCGAGTGACACAGAACAAAGAGGAAAACAAGATGTAACAGGCCCTCAGTCCTGAAACGACCCAAAAATTATCTTAAAAAAAAAAAACAAGCTTTCTAGATCAGAATCCAATCAACCCACAAATAGGTGTTTGAGAAATAAGAAACAAACACAAGAGAGAAGAGATACTTCTACACGATAACTCAAAGAAGAACTCGGTGATTGTGGCACAGGGCTCGATGGACAAGTTCAGCACTGTATTAGGTGTGGCCAGTGAGAGAATTAGTGAAGTGGAATATGGACTTGGAGAAATTATATAGAGTGCAGGACACATAGTGACAAAAAATATAGAAAGGATGTTAAAAAACACAAAAAGGAGCTGGGGTTGTTGCTCAGTTGTGAGGAATGTGCTTGGCCTCAGTGAGGCCCTGGTACTTAGGTGTTCAACTCCTTAGTACCAGACAAGCAAAAGAAACAAAGCAAAAATCCTCATAAATTGTATAGTGAGAACAATAACAAACCATGAGAGCAGCTTAAGTGGGGTGTGGGTAAGGCTGCTACAGAAGATGATGGGATGTTTTTGCTGCTTCGAAGTACTTGGCTGAGGGCGGCAAACACAAAATCTGGCCAGTGTTTCAGGCAGTGGGCTACTTGGGCAGAGGGAAACTTCTAATTGCTGTAGAAGAACAAACAGTGACAGCTCTGGCCCTGTCACAATGGCTTTCACTTTTTGCACTTGAATTATAAAATAGAAATGGCTTCCCCAGGAAACAGTGACATCAGATCTGATTGTCATCTTTTCTTCCAAAGATCAATTTTCCATCAAAAGGGAACAGTGCTGAGAAACTAAACACACACCCATGTGCATCTGTTTCACGTGGCATTGATTATAGCCAATTTTAGTCCAGGATCTGGACTCTCTGCCTTATGCAGAGGTTGGCTTCTGTCTTGCTTTGTAGTTACTTTCTTTCTTATTCTTCTAGAATTTCATCTTCTATTTCACCTTAGTGGTGTACGTAATACAATACATGCCTTGCTTTGCGTTCTGAAGTACGTAAGATATTTTCTCTGACAATCATATCCAAAAGACAGTCACTGCTCATATCTTTGGGTATTAGCTGAAGCCCCTGATCAAAAGGGTGATCCAGTGTCACATGACTTACAGTATATGAGGGCTGTCAGCTCAGTAATAGCTCACCTTGAAATGTGACAGAGGGCAGAGTTGAGATCATTTGCAACATACAGAATGGGAATTAGTAGCAGGAAATAAGGCCTTTTATGGAGTGCTAATTACACTGAAGGGAAGTAAGGCTGGAAGCCAAGGTCACTCTGCTCTCTGATAGAAGGGAGGAGTAGAGGTGGAATAAGCAGTCCCTGATCTCTGTAATTGGACTTGAACTTTGCAGGGACAGGGTCACAACAGTGGAGACATTGGTCTTATTAGTAGAACTTGTGAGGATTCTATTGAGCTAGGCTAACAAGAGGGGAAAAAAAATGACTCCAAACTTCCAGATGATCTGGGAACTCTCTTGTGAAAGACTAGCAACATGAGGCTGGAGAGATGGCTCAGTTTGTAAAGTGCCTGTCAGGCAAGTGCAAGGACCTGAGTTAGCTCCCCAGCACCTGTGTAAAAGTTGGGTGTTGGGGCAAATGTCTGTAAGCCCACCATTGAGGTTAAGAATACTTGCTGCTCTTACAGAGGTCTGAAGTTTGAGTCCACACACCAACACTAGGGGGAATCCAACATCCTTTTCTGGCCTCTACAGGCATCTACACTCATATGCACAAAGTGCAGGGGCTGGAGTGATGGCTCAGTGGGCAAAGTGTTTGCTGAGAAAGCGTGTCTCATATAATGTCATGCCACACAGTATGGCAGGCCTCTTGTAAGGCTGCCTCTCAGGAGGGAGAGATGGACTAGTCCTGGACAAGCTGGGTATCTAGACTATATGAAAATGACCTGGTCATGTGAAAGACCTACCTCAGTATAGACCAACTGATGAAGATACCTTATGTCAACACCTGACCTCCACCCCTCCCACACATGTGTTTGTACACACACACACACACACACACACACACACACACACACACACACACAGAAAGAGAGAGAGAGATGCAAACAGGTTGTAATACGTGCATATGCACTACACATATTCACACACATAAATAAACTAATTAAATGAATAAGGTAGAACACAATGGAGGAAGATATCTGAAATTGATCTTGATTCTCTATGTGCATGTACACGCACACAAAAACAAGCACACACCAAAAAAGGTCGCATGTGTGTGACCGCAGCAGCTTATCAGATCAGAAGGCAGTGTGCATTTGCATGCCATAGCCACTGTCAGGAACGAAAGCAACATGTCTGCAGTAGATCAGGACTCATTTCCAGCATCTCTCGGAGACCGCAGGGAAGAAATGCTTCTGCTGAAGAAGGGATGGCAAATTGAATTAATTACATAGCACCATTAGCACTAATTAAAGACGTGCAGTGCATCACTGGTGTTTTCTTATTTAGTGTGCTCTCAGCTGCTCATTTTCCTTCAGCAAACACGAAAATATTAATAAAGGCTCTCATCAAATCGCTATAAATGCTGGAGTCCAATTCTTGTTTTACCATGTAGCTGAAAGCCCTTAGTCTCTCTATTTACCTTTGATGGAAACATTTTGAACCTTACTCTTTCTGTTCAGTGATGCCTTTCTGTATTTAGATTTAAAGATTGTCAAATCCATCAGAAAGATATCTCTAAGCAGGATTATATTACTCCTCAAAAATAATACATTTTTACTTTTTCTTTGAGAATTAGGATTGCATTCATCCCTCTCCCCTAACTTCTCTGTTCCCTCTCAACTTCATGTTCTCTTAAAACACACACACACACTCACGGCTGGAGAGAGGGCTCAGCAGTTAAGAGCACTGGGTGTTCTTCCAAAGGACCCAGGTTCAAATTCCAGCACCCACATGGCAGTTTGAAAGTCTGTAAGGGACAGGCTTGGTGGTGCTTACTTTTAATCCCAGCACTTGGGAGGCAGAGGCAGGCAGATCTCTGTGAGTTCAAGGCCAGCCTGGTCTACAAAGTGAATTCCAGGACGTTGTCTCAAGAAACAAAACACACACACACACAAATGACCCATTGAATTCAATTAGTACTGTACATGTCTGCATGGGTGAGGAGCCATCTACCAAGGGCCCCACACCTAAAGTAAACTTACTTTTTCACTACTGGCAGCCATTAACTGTCGATATCTTCTCAGTTGGGGGGGGGGGCTTATGTGCCCTTCCTCCACCATTAATGGAATGCTCATTGGCTTAATCTTGTACAGATCTTGCGCAGGCAACCACAGTGGTTGTCAGTTCATGATTGCAGTATTCCTGTCATACACAGAGGATACCATTTCAGCCCAGTCTTCCCTGACCTTTCTCCTTTCCATTCCCCTATTCTACAATGTTCCCTGAGCCTTGGAAGAAGAAGATATAGTATGGATGTCCCATTATGACTAAGCACTCCACTGACGCTGGTTTTCTACATTTTGGCCAGTTGTGAGCTCTGCCCAAAGATACTGCTCTGATAAAGCTTGAGAGCCACACCAACCTGTAAGTATAGAGGTAGCTATTTAGGGGACAGTTTCTTACTATGTTGATTTAGCAAAATAACAGGAGTAGGCTCACTCCCAGTGTCCGAACGCCCCAGCCACAGGTTCTCAGCCAGATTTATCATATCAGGCATGACTTTCCTCCTGGGAAGTGTTATTTTTCTGTCTTAGCTGATACCTCACTTTCTTGGAAAGGACAAAACCAAGAGTTGAACTTACAAGTTCTTAGGTCCTATACCACGTGATGGGGAAACAACAGGACAAAAAATATTGTTTAAAGGATGTGGCACTAAGCAAGAAATAGCTGCTTTAAATAAGCCGAACAACTACTTCTAGAAAGATGACTGCAGTGTACAGTCAAAGCACAGTGGGAAAAATGCTTTACATGCTCACTTTAAATTATTTATGAAGTACCTGTGATATATAAAATACTATTACAGGTATTGAGATGATGAAGAAATAGGAACAACATCAAAGCCTCCTTTTGGGGAGGTTGGGTTAGAAACAACCTTACCTGAACATTTCAAAGATGTAGCTACCCTAGAAATATCCTTCTTGTATGGGTTCCACTGCATAGAATCCTTTTGTTAGATGAGAAAGACAGAGAAAGGAACATCTGCCCACCCCTTTAGCCAAGAGAAATCTTTCTCCAGGATGTATTGCGTCAGGCTTTCCTGATATCAGGAAATATCAGGTTTCCTCTGATATTCCACGAAGGTACAAGGACACATGACCACATTAATCTCACTTTTATTTTATTTTTTTAAATCAAGGGTCACTAGCTAACCTTTTGGCAAATGATTAACCAACAGGCTTGTGTTTTATCAGCAATATAACTACCATAATCTCTTCTTGCTGTCTAATGTGTAGATCAGAGATCAATAGTGGCTGTAAGACTAGTTATTGATTTATATAGTCCAATATTCATCAGTCCTTGATGGAAACAGATGCCATTCTTCTTCACAATAGTTTGTATGAAGTAGCTACAACCAGGACAGAGGAATTCTTGTAAGCTCAACTGTACAACAGAGTTGCGACTGCATATACTTTTGGCATCTGGTTTCACTCAACAGCAAGATTAATTGCCTTTCAAAGAACATGTTGACTTTGCCACCATCTTAGTCAGTATTTACTTTGGAATCAATAATGAGAGTCAAAACTTTCAAGGTGGAACCCAAAGCCTGCAGAATTAAGAGGCTTCAGACAGGGAGGAACTCAAACAATGCAATGAGGAAGTAGGGGGAAAGAAAACATGCTGCCTCTCAGGGGCAACCATTTTGTTTTGCAAAACCTGAGTCAGGATTCCTGGTGAAGTCAACCAAGCCAGGCCTACTTTGCATGATTTTTCTCAGAAGGAAACAGACTTTGGCTGCCCAAGTCAGTGAATTATGCAATGCCGAGTTTCTTCCTAGTGAGGGGAACCAATGGGAGTAACGTTGGTTAGTCACACTTTTATTTATGGCATTCATTAAGCATACCAAATGTGTGTATGTATGCTACTTTTCACACAAACTATTGCATCCAATGCTCTGGCCGTGCGTGGTGGCACACACCTTTAATCCCAGCACTCGGGAGGCAGAGGCAGGTGGATCTCTGTGAGTTCAAGGCCAACCTGGTCTACAAAGTGAGTCCAGGACAGCCAAGGATACACAGAGAAACCCTGTCTTGAAAAACCAAAAAAAAAAAAAGATCCTCTGCCACCAACCTGCCCAGCTAGAACAAGGGTTCAAACCTGAGGGAAGTGTGGGTTCCACAATGATAGAATTTGGCATTGCTAAGCCTTCTATCTGCCCTGCTCTGTAAGTCTTAAAACTGCCCATAGCTCTTTGAGTGGAAACATGCTATAGAGGTATGCTAATCACATGGTACCTGCATGGTACATTTCTGGGGGTTCTTGTAAAAGTGAAGGTTTGATTTATCAAATCTGATGTGGAACCTAGACTCTGCTTTCCCAAGAAGCTCCTGGTGATGCCGATGCTGTGGATTCATGATCATACTAAATGAGAAGTATATTAGTGATTTTTCTCATTGGTGTGACAAGATCAGCTTAAGGAATGGCTTATTTTGGCTCATGATTTGCATCAGTGAGAAATTCTATCTCAAAAAATAAAATTGAAGCCAGCGGTGGTAGCTCATGCCTTTAATCCAGGCACTTAGGAGGTAGAGGCAGGCTGAACTCTGAGTTCAAAGCCAACCTAGTCTACAGATCGAGTTCCAGGACAGCCAGGGTTATACAGAGAAATGTCTAAACAAACAAACAAAAACAAAAACAAAAGATGGAGAGCATTTGAGGAAGTCATGTGACCTTCACAAGCATGTGTTTTTCCTAAAGAAACAGAAACTGGGGCCTGGGATATGGCTCAGAATGTAAAATGCTTGTCATGAGAACCTGAGTTCAGAGCCCCTTCATGTACATGATCTCACACAAGGGTCTGGGACCAGGCCAGGGATCTTAAGCTTGAGAGTCAAGCCCTGAGCAGTTTGCAGTCATTTCCACTTGCACCTGAATACATTTCAGTTTCTTTCCTTATCACAGATGGTATGTTTCTAAGCCAAGGGAGGAGGACAACCCGTGATTAAACACAAGTTCTCCTTTTACATGTGCACACATGAGCACACACATAGAGAAACTGAAAGGTTTTTGTTTTTTGTTTTGACCCCATTTGTACAACCAGGAAGATGTTAACAAAAATGGCAACAAACACAAGCCATATTTGGTTCTGTCAGCTTGCTTGTTGCTGAGGTCTGGAAAGTTGTGGGTTAGAAGACAACAGACAGGGTGTACAGTAGTCATGAAGTAGCATCCCTTAAGTCTGTCCGTCATTGCCTTCAGAATGACGGGGTTGAAACTCTACCATCCATATACTGGAAATGCAGCTACAAAGTCTTGAACCTAGTTTTCCTTTCTCATCAATCCCCTGATCCCACCCATGGTGAAGGGAGTGGGTCCCTAACCAAGTCCTATGTCTTCATCCATGGAACAAGAACTCCTGTAGAACAACATCTCATGTAAGCCAGCCTTCCCTTCATAGCTCTTTGAATAACACAACGAATCAATGAGAGATGTCTCTACAAGACACTTTAGAAATGGTCACACATACTGAGGCCAGAGCTGCTCAGGCCTTTCAGGAGCTTTGACCCTGAGCTCTAGCTGATGGCACAGAAGCTGCTGGTTGGAGGGACTGTGGGAATTATGGTCAGCCCCTAAACTCTTTTTTTTTTTAAGTGTTTATTTTATATGTATAGAGGTTTTGTCTGTATATATGTCTGTGCACCACAGGTATGTTTAGTACCCTCAAGGGTTAGAAGAAGGCATTGGATCTCCTGGGACTGGGACTGGAGTTACAGATGGTTGTGAGCCACCATATGTGTACTGGGAAGTGAGCCCCAGTTCTCTGGAAGAGCAGTCAGTGTTCTTAACCCCTGAACTTAACTCTTAACTCCAGAGAACTTGAATTCTCTTTCTCCTTCTCCCTCTCCATCTTCAAAGCAAGGTCATATTGTGTAACCCGGGCTGGCTTTGAACTCACTTAGATAACTCAGGCTTGTCTTTGAATTCAAGCTCTGGGGGCCAGATGACCATGACTGTAAGATAATCAAGAAGAGGTGCTGTTATAGCAAAAGCATGATGGTGTCCTGAATCCTTGGAGCCAAGAAATGGACGTATTTGGGATCCTCTTCAGGTTTCATTTCAATCCCTAACATGCTAAGTTTTAGTCTGACTTGGGAATTGGGTTTAATCAGAAGTATTTCCCCAGGGAACAGAACTTGAGAAATTGGAACTGATAAATGAATGCTTAGTTTGGTTTCAAGGGTAAAAAAAAAAAAAAAAAATCCAGTATTGAAGGGACTCTATGGCCAATGGGGAATTGGGGACAGATATAATAAATAGTATCATAAATGTTGAAGGATCCTCATCAATGACGCCTGTCTTCTGATTTCTGTTCTGGAAGGCAAGCTTGGCATGCAGAGAAAAGAAAGGAAAATTCACTGTGTGAATGTGGGAAGACTTGCTGCTGGCTCTGGGGTGCTGCAGAGCTTCCCTCTTACTGCATAGTTCAGTATTTAAGAATGCAGACTCCCGAGCCCATTCATGTACATGTTCTCACACAAGGGCCTGAGACCACCAGGCTGGGGATCTGCGCAGTAGTCCTTAGATACTCTTGGACCTTGAGAATCAAGCTCTGAGCAGTTTGCAGTCATTTCCACTTGCACCTGAATACATTTCAGTTTCTTTCCTTATCACAGATGGTATGTTTCTAAGCCAAGGGAGGAGGAGAACCCGTGATTAAACACATGAGGGTATTTTGTATGGTTCTGGGGAAGACTGAATTTGAATTAAAAAAGAAAATGCCACAAATGAGAAGATAGGATGCTGTGTCAAAAAAAAAAAAAAAGAAAAAGAAAAAAAAAAAAGGTTTGTACCAGAGCTCTCTGCTCAGGGTAAGCCTGAGTTTTACAAAATTTTACAAGGGATCACAGAATCAAAATATCTCCCATAAGGTGTTTCTATATAACAAGGAAGTAGAACTGTCCTTTAAGCTGTTCCACTCTCTCTAGTTTCCATTCCTCTGAGGGTAAGGTGGGGAGAGGAAGGCACTTGAAGACATTTTCCAAGACCAGACCTTCCAGTGACCTATGTCTGTGTCTGTGAGCACAGCCAGATGCCTCGGCATGTTTATCTTTTCTTCGCCTTTCAGTCACGTGGAGAGAGATTCCAAAGAGGAAGAAATGCCCTTGGACAGCCAGCTCCCTTCATAAAATCATGAGCTGCTGTGCTACTGTTGCCTTTTTTCCTCTTCTCCCAATTCCTCTTCCTTTTCTCCTTCTCCCCCTCCTTCTTCAAGACAAAGTCATAGCTGTGTAGCCCAGGTTGGCTTACATTCACTTAGGTGACTCAGGCTTGTCTTAAATCCAAGATCATCCTGCTTCAGACTCCCGGGTGCTGGGATTGATGGCAGGTGCCTCCATGTCCAGCTCACACTGTTTCTTGATGCCAAGGGCTGTTGAGATGGTAGAGCTGATAAACAAACATTGTTTCCTTCAGTCCTTCTTCTAAGATTTTCTATGGCAGCATTTTTTGCACCCAAGTTCTTGTGGGAGTTGAATTTCTGTCTTCAGTCCAAATGATTTGAGTCTCTCCCCCAGGACTAGCACTACTCAAAGAATATAGAAGATAAAAACCAAAACCAAAAAAAAAAAACCCCAAAACCAAAAACCAAAACCCAAAATAACAACAACAAAAACTCAATGCTTCTATTTTCTTTTTCTTTTTAAAAAAGTCTTATTTTTTCTATTTTCTTAAAGTTTATACTCTTGTCTGGGAGCTGAATCACACAGCTAAACCAGAAAACAACAGTGGACCTTCGTCTATGTTGTTAAACTGTAAATCATTCGTTTCACAAACTCCTATGGACCACTGACTTACTTCCCTCTGGAAGCACAGATTTCCCTTTCCCAAGTCAGCTCAGATGATAAAACTTATTTTTGAAAATATTTTCTCCCTGACTGCATAAGGAGTTTCCCTCCCACTTGACTCTCTTGGGCCACATATCAGTAAGCAAATCCATCATTTGGGGGTAAGGAAAAATAAATGTATTCTGCATGTAAGCATGCTGTGAATTGTGACCACAACTCAAACAGAAGCAGAAAGTCCCATTCCAACACATTTTTTTTTCTAATGTGATGTATATGCATTCTTCTAAGAAGTGGGGTCTCTATTCTGTTTCCATGAATATGAGGAGGAGCTAAGAATGACAGCCAGCAGACACCTAGCCTAAAGTCCAGCCTTTAGCACCAGGGAACAAACTCTGCTAACCCTGAACCACCTCAGGGCAATGTGTCCCCAGTTGAGTCTCCAGATGAGTGAACAGCCTAATTATCATCTTAATTGTAGTCTTGGGAGAGCCTAGGCAGATGATCCAGTTAATCAACTTAAGCCTGACCCAAAGACATATTGACTGAGATGTGCACTGTTTTAAGCCACTAAGATGGCAGAAATTTGTTTTGTACCAAGAGAAAACCAACATACCTGACCACTTTGGAGCCTGTAGAATTGGAAGGCTGTAGAGAGCTGCGACGTGCCGCGCCTTAAAGATGGCGCTGGCCTCCGCATTCCACCAGCCCGACGGTGAGCGCTCTCGGTGGTAAACAAGTCCATATTTGGCAAAGACTGCTGATCTGGCTTGCTTCCGCATACGTGGGCCTCTAAGATAGCACTACGTGGCTTTACTTGATTGGCTGTTCATTTAGTATTTAGCCTGTGGGTTGGGTCTGCCCGGGCATTCGGAAGACTGTTTTCAAGGGACCTGAATAAACTGCTTGAGAAGAGCTTTTGCGAGTTGCGTCGTTCTTGCCGGTCAAGAGGGACGCGACAAGTGGTGGCCCGTACGGGGAACCAGAAAAGACTCAGAACTCTTGCAGTCAGGGGCAGTGCACTGGTAAGTTCCTGGGATAAATCAGGACAATAAAGTTTCACGGAGATAGCGAACGCAAGGTAAAGTTTCGCGGATAATAGCGAACGTACGGTGAAGTTTCGCGGAGATAGTGAACGTACGGTAAGGTTTCGCGGAGATAGCGAACAAAAGATACAGTTTCGTGGAGAAGCTACAAACTGAAAGTAAATTTTTAAACATGGGGTTGTCTGAGTCACACCCAATTTTTTCTGGCTCTTCAGGAGCTACTTTTAGCTAGGAATTTGAAGATTAAGAAGTCTACCCTAGAAAGATTTTTGAATGAGTGTGATTCCGTGGCTCCGTGGTTTGCGGTGTCCGGGAATCTTACGGTATCCTGCTGGGACAAATTAGACAGGGACTTGGATTTTGCTTGGGAGCAAGGGACTCTGAAGCATGGAGTAAGACCGATTTGGAAAATGGTGAGGAGTTGTTTAGAAGATCAGAGATGTTGTAATACAATCAGAGAGGGAGAGTCAGCCTTGGAACTGCTGCAAGGGGAAAGATCTGAGCAAGTAGACAGTGACAAAGGCGAAAGATTTGAGCAGGCAGACAGTGAAAAGGGAGGCAGAAAGAAAGTTCCTCTCTATCCCGATCTTACAGATTTTAGAGATTTTAGAGATTTTGAGGACTCAGAGAGCACAGATTCTAAAGGAGAGCTACACGCTCTACTAGAACAGTTGGAGAGGACTGTTATAAGAAAAAAGGAAAAGAAAAAAGTAAAAGAGAAGGACACGCAGGCGGCAGTCGGTGTGGGAGGAGCCGCTGCTACAGTCGGTGTGGGTGGAGCTGTTGCCATGGCGCCTGACGCAGCTGATGTAAACAAAGCCATTGCCATGGCGCCTTCAACTCCTCCTCCATATCCAAAAGCCACTCAGATAGATCAACATGTTCAGTCACTGAAAGTAGGGAGATCTTTCTGCCCGGGGATGTGGACACAAGTAAAAACAAAATTACAGTTTGCTTATCCTGTATATCAAGACCCACAAGGGAACAGGTACGAGGAACCGCTTGATTTTAAGGTGGTAAAATCTCTTACAGAGTCGGTTCGTACTTATGGTACTACCGCTTCTTTTACAATGGCTCAAGTGAAAGCATTAAACAGACATTGTATGACTCCAAGTGATTGGGGTGGCCTGGTCCGCGCCTGCTTAAGTCCAGGGCAATACTTAGACTGGAAAGCTTTCTTGATTGAGTATGCTACTGAGCAAGCAGCCAATAATCAGAGAGATGGAAATCCAGCCTGGGATAGAGATATGCTGCTTGGGCAGGGGAGATTTGCCAATCAGCAGATAGGATATCCTATTCAGATTTATGAGCAAATAAACAAGATAGCTATCAAGGCTTGGAGATCTCTTCCTAATAAAGGGGAGGTGAGTGGGAACTTAACTAAGATTCTACAGGGCCCCATGGAGCCCTTTTCAGATTTTGTAACACGAATGGTGGAGGCAGCAGGGAAGATTTTTGGTGACCCAGATGCTGCTTTGCCACTAATAAAACAGTTGGTCTATGAGCAATGTACCAAAGAATGTAGAGCTGCTATCACCCCTTATAAGAACAAAGGCCTAGAGGCTTGGATGAAGGTGTGTAGAGAGCTTGGAGGGCCGTTAACTAATGCTGGTCTCGCTGCCGCAGTAATACAGTTGGCCAAAAAAGGTGAAGGAAGTTCAGGAGTTTGTTTTAAGTGTGGCAAGATGGGACACTTTAAAAGACAGTGCCCCAGGGGAAGGAGTACAGAAAGTACAGGAAGCGTACAACGCCCCAGGCGGCCAGGGTTATGCCCAAAATGTAAAAAAGGGAACCATTGGGCTAATGAATGCCGTTCAGTGATAGACATCCATGGCCAGCCTTTATCTCAAGGTTACGGTGGCGCTCGTCCAAAAAACAGACAGCGGGGCCCACGACCTCAGGGCCCACAAATATATGGGGCAGTAGAGAATCAGGACAAAGAACAAAATCAAGAGAGATGGCCAACCCTCCGCCATCCGAGAGACCGCGGAGAGCCACTACAGGCTCAGCAGGATTGGACCTCTGCTCCACCACCAGACTCGTATTAACACCCCAAATGGGGGTCCAGTTAATTGAAACAGATTTTAAAGGACCCCTTGAACCTGGTACAGTTGGTTTGTTGTTAGGGAGGTCATCATCAGCTTTGAGAGGACTTATTGTCCATCCTGGAGTTATAGATCCAGATTATACAGGAGTGGTTAAGATCATGGTAGCCTCCCCCCGTGATATAACGGCTATCTCTCCTGGAGATAGAATTGCTCAATTGATCATATTGCCGAGCTTACATGACCGCTATGCAGCAAAGGATAGAGAGAGAGGAAAAGATGGTTTTGGGTCCACGGGCACAGATTTGACTTTTCTCTCCCTGGATTTGGACCAACGCCCTGTCTTGGAATTAAAAGTTGATGGTAAAAAGATTCTGGGCCTTTTGGATACTGGGGCTGATAGGAGTATCATAGCAAAGAAAGACTGGCCTTCAGGTTGGCCTGTACAAGCCTCTTCTCAAACACTTCAAGGCCTGGGTTATGCTAGGACTCCAGATATGAGTGCAAGGTTATTAAAGTGGCAGGACCAAGAGAACCACTCAGGAGAAATGCAGCCATATGTACTTGAGCTCCCTATCTCCCTTTGGGGAAGAGACCTTTTAAAGGATATGGGATTTAAATTGAGTAATGACTATTCTGATTCAGCCCAACGTATGATGCAAGATATGGGATATGCTCCAGGCTTTGAAATAGGAAAATATTTGCAGGGACGAAAGAGTCCCTTATCTGTACAGCAAAGACAAAAGAGACAGGGCCTGGGTTTTTCCTAGGGGCCACTGAGGAGGGCATTCCTATAACTTGGAAAACGGAGGCCAGCGCCATCTTTAAGGCGTGGCACGTCACAGCTCTCTACAGAAGGCCATGCAGCAATAAGTAGACAAGAGTTCTGGAAAGCTCAGCCGTTGTAGCTCCCAGGTATTTGAGTCTTTCCCGAATCCACTTCAGACAGGTAAACAGCTGTCTTAATTTTTCTTCTGTGGGGGAAAAAACAAAATTAAAAGCAACTTAAGGTGGAAAGGGTTTGTTTCAGCTCACAGTTTCAGGCTATAATCCATCATGATAGACAGGGAAGTTACAACAGCAGGAGCTGGAGGTAGCTGGTGGCATTGTGTTCATAATCAAGATGGAGGGAGAGACGAATGCTGTGCTCAAACTCTCTCTCTCTCTCTTAATGGTCCAGATATCAGCTCAGGGGATGGTACCAGTCACAGACAGCAGATCTTTCCAGCTCCATTAACCCAATTAAGATAATCCCCAACAGGCTCCCAAATGGTCGTCACCCAGGTGATTCCACATCTCATCACACCGACAGTTGACACTAGCCATCCCAGGAACCTTTCGAGGGTACCAATTCCCAGCCTGCAGAATCCACAGGTGATGTTGGACAGACTGCAGTCAAGCTACACCTGCCTAGCCATGTCCAAACTAGAGATTTTAAAGAAAAACTAAAGTCATGGCTTGAAACTACTACATGTTGGGGTAATTTTTATAGTGATAATAATCAGATTAGGTATTGGCAATCTCCACCATATTTTGACTTGGCTTCCTGGGGGGTTTTCTTGACATTTAATAACTTTTAATGCTGCTTTACAACTTGGCACCAGCCGGGCGGTGGTGGCGCACGCCTTTAATCCCAGCACTTGGGAGGCAGAGGCAGGCGGATCTTTGTGAGTTCGAGGCCAGCCTGGTCTACAAAGTGAGTCCAGGACAGCCAAGGTTACACAGAGAAACCCTGTCTCGAAAAACCAAAAAAAAAGAAAAAAAAAAAAAAAAGAAAACAACTTGGCACCAATCTCTCTCAACTCTTTTTTTGCATGAGTTTTTAATTTGCTTGTAATTGAAACACAATTATATTGTCAGGCATGGTGGCACATACCTTTAATCCCAACACTTGCAAGGCAGAGGCAGGAGGATCTCTGCGAATCCAAATCCAGCCTGGTCTACATATTAAGTTTCAGGACAGCCAGAGCTACATAATAGAGAGAACCTGTCTCAAACAAAACGAAACAAAACACATTCACACACATATTACAACCAAAATATATTACATATATAATTACATTATTTTTCCTCTTCCTTTTCATCCCTCTAGCACCTCTCATTATACTCTCATCCTCACTCTCTTACAAATTCATGACCAACTTTTCTTTAATTCTATCCATCCATATGTGTATCTATCTATCCATCTATTTATCTATCTAATCTATCTACATATATGTTCCTAAATATATAAATACAACCTACTTAAGCCATATAATGCTACTTGTATGTATGTGACCTCAGAACTGACCACTTAGTATTGGACAACCAATTTTTGATCTTTTCCCTGGGGAAGACTATTCCTCCCACTCTCAGCATTCCTTAGTTGCCTGTAGTTATTTTTCTGGGAGTGGAGCCACATGAGATTCCTCTTCCATGTTAGTATGTCTGTTGGTATCATCCTTGTTCAGGTCTTGTTTAGGCAGCCATATTGATGAAACTTCATAGGTGTAGCTCCTCTGATGTTTTTAGGAGACACAATATCATAGTAAGTTTCCTATTCTTCCTGCTCTTACAAACTTTCTGCCCTTTTTTGTTCTGTGATAAGTCCTGAACCTTAGGTGTAGGACTTGTGCTGTAGATGTGTCAGTTTTGACTCAGCAGCCCCATGGTCAGTTGTTCTTTCTCCATGTTTTCTAGTTGTCATTTTCTGTAATGGTTTTCATCTGTTGCAAAGAGAACTTTTCTTGATGGAGAACTACTCCTGCCTGTGGTACAAGAATATATAATTAGAATGCAGTTAGGGGTTATGCTGGTTTAGTAAAGTGGGGTTTGTAAATTCTTGTCCAATATCCATGACTTCACCAGTCCTAGAAAGTTGTCTAAGTTTTCAGGACCAGGAATAACATTTTCCCTCTTATTGAGTAGGCCTAAAGTCCAATTAAAGAGATGTTGGTTACTGACAACTTATCTGTCATTAACGTATGCTTGGATTATCATGGCATGCTGGTTGCTGTTGTTCAGAGGCATCATAGGTCGGTAGAACCATTGGCTGCTTTCCTACCTTGGAAACTTACATGGCACCCTGTCTCAGCTCTTGCTTCTGGCTTTGGAATTTTGGATGCCTATTTTCTAGTATTTCCTGTATACCCCATAACTTGTATTCTAATTCACAATAACTATCAAAGCCATCCCTGGAGCACAGGTAAAATTTGGACTGTTATACATTTACACATTTCCACAACCACTCATTCTATCAGATCATAGATTCTTCCATGTCATGGTCTCACTGGGACATCAACACTCAGTTTCCTGAATAGTTCCTTCATCTTGCAATAATAGCACTTTTGACCTTAAAAGAGTATATCTTCCAGTAACTAGAAAGTAACCAAATCAGAAATTCTAGCTTTAAAAGGTAACATTTCCTTGGAAGGTTTCATAGGAGAGAACTGTGAACTTGATTTTAAAGAGGGATTTGTTGTATCTGGGTGAGTGAAAAGAGAAAGGAAGGCATTTTCAGCATAGTAACAGCATGGTAAGGTTGTGGGATGTGCAGAGAGGGAAGCCTGGCATTTGAAGGATGGAGATGTTCTGGGAAGAGGTGGTTTTTTTTTTTTTTTTCGTGGAGAAGTAGCAGCAATTATCTGTTCCATCTCTAACTTTATGTAAGCACTGGGTTCCAAAAATTCTTGCTCCAGTTCTTCAATTTAGATCATGTTTGCGTATTCAGATTTTTCATAAGTTGAAACAATATGACCTGTATAGATGTATAGATTATTTTCTCAGTTAGGGTTTTATTTCTGTGAAGTGACACCATGACCATAACTCTTATAAAGGCAAACGTTTAACTGGGGCTCGCTTACAGTGCAGAGGTTTGGTCCAGTATCGTCATGGTGGCATGCAGGCAGACATGGCACTAGAGAAGGAGCTGAGAGTTCTACATCTTGATCCACAGGCAGCAGAAAGAGACTATGTGCCACACCAGGCCTGGCTTGAGCTTCTAAAACCTGAAAGCCCACCTCCGCAGAGACACACTTCGTCCCCTAAGGCCATACCTCGTCCCATAAGGCCACACCCTCTCCAACAAGGCCACACCTCCTAATATGCCACTCTCTATGGGCCAAGCATGCAAAAAAAAAAAAAAAAATGAGTCTACAGGGCCATTTCTATTCAAACCACCACAGGTAGCTTGTCATAAAGGCACCCCATTTGATCTGTGGTAAATATACTGCAGTGAAATTCCAATTCATCACTAGGTAGATTAATTTGACATATGAAAAAAGGTCTACAAATTGTAAAGCCACAGGCTTAGATTTCTTAAGCTTTGAGAAGCTCTGAGAATAAAGTTAAACACTATGACTAAGGGCTATTTCCACTTCCTGGGATTTGAGGTTCATGTAATCCTAGGTATTGTGATGGTAATGACTTGGACCTCACCAGAACTGGTTAAGGAATATTGAGACCAGCAAGTGTATATTAACTAGGAAAAGCTGAGCTGCCTGGTTGTTTTAGCAACAAATACTGTGCAACTTTTTTTGGAGGTTTTCTATGACATGAAAAAACATGAATTTTGACACATTTAGTTCAAAAACAAAGTCAAACTTTTAATGTGGGCAGAGCTTTGCCTCACAGGTTTTATTCTAGGTTTATCTTAGGACAAATGAGGCCTCACAGGTTTTATCCTAGGTTTATCTTAGGACAAATGAGGAACTGTGGAAGGCCGTGGGTCCAGTTCCTGAGTCAGAGAAATGGGTACTTTACAGGGAAGGCTACCTCATCAGTCAGGAGAGTCTATGATAATGATACACAAGCAATTCCAAAGTTCATCAGCTTAAAGCCACAGAAAGTATTTGTGATTCAGTCAGTGTTTATGTCATGGGTCATTTAAAGGGCTGTGTTTTGATTTATCCTCAAATGAGGACACACCTAGGTGGGAGGAGTCCAACTCTCTGTTTCCAAGATTCCTAAGAGGACCAAAGAAGAAAGAAGGAAATGCAATGGTATGCATTAGCTTTTAGGCTTTGTCTAGAAGTGACACATGTTGCCACCAGTAACAATACACTGGCCAAGACAAGATATACAACAATACTTACTTCAAGACTTTTGAAACTGAGCGTGAACATCAACGACTAGCAGTCACTGTGTTCCATAGCGTGCTTGCTAACCATAGAATATCAGCGTTGTGGCTATAAATTTCTTTTCCTGCTCTCTGAGGTGGTTGAAGAATAGACAGCTTGAGTCTCATAGCTAAATTTTGAGTTGTTTAGGAATCAAGAGGGCGTTCTAGATCTAAGAAGATGGTTATAATAGTGATGCAAGTTAGTATGAAAGCTAAGTCAGTTATAGAACTTTAAACTGATGGAGATGGTTAGAAGGTAGAATGTTAAAGTCAGGGGCCAAATATGTATGAACTGGACATTGGGAAGGTATACCGGGCCATTTAACTCTCATAAATGTGGCATATTTAATTCTGCTGTTTTGTATAGAATTTACTGTTATAAGAGAAAGAACCATTTGTTGGAATGAAAAGAGAAGCTGTTGTGGGGGGGGGGAGAGGGTGGAAGGGTGGGACAGGAAGGGGGAATAGGGAAGGGTTTGCGACTGAGATGTAACTTGAAAAAAAAATAAAGTACTTATAAAAAAAAATTTCTTTTCCTGGAGAGCCATCTTAGATGTTGTTGAATATTTAGCAGGATTTTTGACCAGATCAACCCACTGTACGTCTATGCCTGGCTTCCTGAATATGTTCCCAACCTGTGACAACGACAAATGTCTTCAGATGTTCCCAAAGATGTTCTCTCCTGGAGGAGAGAGGACAAATTACCTCCCTCTCTCCCCACCCCAGCCCAGATGAGGACAACTGCTAGGGATAGGGCGATTTGTAGCAGAATCTATACCTTTCTAGGTGCCTGCCTTTGACTGCTAAGGTTTCTGCCACCAACTGTGGGTCCTAGAGCACTTAAATGATCTTTCTGGGCCTATTGCTTCGGTGGCAATAAGAGGCATGAGAGTCCCCTTACAACACTGTCATAAGAGATTGGTTGAGACAATAAGGTGTTTGGAACGTACTTAGAAAAGTTCCAGACACATACTAAATATGGAAAAATAAACTTTAGACAAATCATAGCTCCCTTGGAATGACCTGAGATTTAGTTTTGACTCTAGTTTCAGATGTGTTTGTTTGATGTCACATTGAATATGTTATTTAAACAAGCAAATGCCTGATACTTTATTAACTAAACACACTAGTTCTTTAGCACCACATGAGTTACCTTGGCTAAGAACGCCCTGGTTCCATCCCATGGGATCAGAAAGTAAAAAGAACTCGGTGAGGGTGACTCGACGGCCCTATATTTAATGTATTTTGTTTCTAGTGGTTTTTTCCGTTTTGTATGGAAAAATGTTTGTAGAAGGCAAGAGTTCGAAGTTGGTTCCTTTTCATTTTGATGTTTGCCGACAGCAGAGGGCACATGAGGATTGGGTCAAATGTGTCTGTTTGTTTTAAACCCAGAACAGGTCAATCATGGCCACTGAAAGGCAAGAGGTAAGAATGGCCCCAGAGGCTAGGGCTGGGCTGTCAGCTCACGGGTCCTTTAGAATTAAGGGTAATGCTGGGTGTGGTGGCGCACACTTTTAATCCCAGCACTAGGGAGGCAGAGGCAGGCAGATCTATGTGAGTTCAATGCCAACCTGGTCTACAGAGTGAGGTCCAAGACAGCCAGGGCTACACTGAAAAACCTTGTCTCAAAAAACAAAACAAAACAAAAAAGAAATAAAAAGAATTAACAGTAACTACTCATGTCTGCTCATTTGGTGTCATGTTAGTGACAGAAACACACTAAGTCACATTAAATGTCCAATAGGTGATTGATAACTAAGAGCCATATACACTGGAATCAACCACTTTTGAGGAGAGAAAGAGGAAAGGGAGCTACTTTGCCATTTGGTGTTAAAAAAAAATGCACCCATTTTTCTTGCTTCTCAAAAACCTCACAAAACGACAGTGAAATAATTTTTTAAGACATAAACCCATAGGAACAGAGACCCAAGCAGAAGAGATGGTGGCAAGCATATTTAGTGAATTAGAGAAATAGTTAGAAAGCAGTTAGCAGAGCTATAAAAGCTGAATTCTAAGGAGAAGTGAAGAAAATAGAGACCTAGCTTGATTTATAACAGAGGACCAAACTCTCAAAGGCTCCAAAGCTAATGACTTCCAGTGACTTGCAACTTGAGGGATAAAAGGACACTGTTAACCAAGTAAGACTCTTAGAAGCCAATTTAAAGATAAGTCTATAGATCTTCCCTTATGATTCCTTCCCTTGAGTGGACTATTCATGGTTTTTTCTTAAAGTTAGTCGCTGCATTAAATACACAAGTACAGAAGGTTAAAAAGGAAGGGTCCTGAATGACCTCATCTCTACTGGATGCCGATCCCTTCGTCTTTTTCCTCTGTGACACAGGGATAGGGTAGCAGCCAGGTTACCAAGTAAAGAGGAAATATCTTAAAACACAGGTGAGATCAGGTTTCCCCATTAAATGACTCAGCCAGGCCATTTCTTGGCACCACGAATTGTTGACAGACCCCAGGCACCTGGCCAAAGCTTTTGAAAAACACTTTATTTCCCAGATCTAACATAGGAGTTAACAGCCAAGGATGACTGGCTGCCAAGGGAAGCCTCACACAAGATAGGGGACAGAGTAAAGAAGCAGGAAAGTGGGATTTGTAGGCAACAGGAATGAGGAACTAAAAGAAAATGTAAAAATGTAAAACAAACAACAAACCTCTAGCAAAATATTCTTAGAGATGATGAAGTTGCACCGCACCATAAATGAGAACCAATTGTGTGATAAAAAGAGAACACTTGGGCAAGAGAAACACGTGTTAGAAATTAAAGTATGAGGTCATAAATTATAAATTCAACAGAGCTGGAAAGTTCCCCAGAAAAGCTGACCAAAAAAAAAAAAAAAAAAAGACTAAAGGGGGAAGGAAAACTAGAAATACAAGATGCCTATCACCTGAGTAATAGAAGTTCTCAGGGGAAAAAACAGAAAACAAAGGGAAGAGATCATTGAGATGGTTGAGTCGAGGTTATTACTCAGTGGTAATGCTTACCTGGAATGCAGAAAGCCTTAAGTTCATGCCTGGCAAGACAGATAGACAGGAAGAAGAGCAACAAAGAAATGAATAATGAAATAAATCAAGAAAATTTTACAGAACTATGGGATATGAACTTCCTGCTCAAAGGGGCTCAAAAAATGTTTAAAGGAAGACAATAAATGAAAATAAACCCACCACAGAGGCACCGTGTCAGGGGATAGGAAAGTGCTTTGGGTTAAAACAGCAGTTGTCAGCTTGAGTCTTGTGACCCCTTTGGGGGTATAATTGCAGTCATGAAGTAGCAACAGAATAATTTCATGGTTAACGGTCACCACAACATGAAGAACTGTACTAAAGGGTTGCACCATGAGGAAGGTTGAGAACCACTGGGTTTAACAAGATCAGGAATTCCAGTGTCACCATAGTTCTTGAAATCAGCACCGGAAGTCAAGGTGATGTTCCCAGTAAAAGACAATTTTAAGGTAAAATTATTTTTAAATTCAGAATTATGTTCTTAGCCAAATCATCCATTACGTATGAGAACAAATGAAGGTATTTCTGAAGTGTAAGGGGTGAAAAAGGAATTAAAGTACTCGAACCATTTATTTCTCTGGGAACAACTAGTGGTATTTTGTATAAACAATATGGTAGCCACTTGCCACAAGTGGCTATTTAAATTTAAATTTACACTCATGATAACTGCTACTTTTTTTGTTTTTTTTTTTTGTTTTTGTTTTTGAGACAGGGTCTTGCTATGTAGGCAGTGATGCTTGGCATAGAATTCGCTATCTAGAATACATGGGCTTTGAACTTGCCGTGGTGTGGGTTCTGGGATTATAAACATGTGCCACTGTATCTGGCACAATTATACAAAAATTTAAATTTCAATCCTTAGTCACACAATCCACGTTTTAGGCACCCCAAGCCACATGTTGTTAATGAGAATCAAATTGTATTATGCAAATTAAAAAAACAACATAGAATGTCTACTGGATACCATGGAGTCATGCTCCACCAAAGTAAAAGAAGGTGTAAATATCACTGATTACCAGGCAACAACACATAACATATTACATATTTGCATTATGGTGCCTTTCATGTTTTTAAATCTGAGGCCTTGTGAATTCTGAAGCATGTGTACTCTAAGAGTTTTAAATAAAGGATTATGGACTAGACATATGTTAAGAGAAATAAACTCCAAAAACTAAGAACAAGACAGTGACACCAATGATGGAGGATTGTCAAGGGGCCACCTGAGTGTCTCTATCCAAATGAGAGATTTCCATCCATTAATTTTTTAAATCCCACAGATTTCTTCCCTCTCTCTAGAACTTCACTGATTAGTTATAATTTTTACTTGGAAGATTGAGTTTCTTTTTATTTATTTATTTATTTATTTTATTTATTTTTTTTTTTTTGGTTTTTCGAGACAAGGTTTCTCTGTGTAGCCCTGGCTGTCCTGGACTCACTTTGTAGACCAGGCTGGCCTTGAACTCGCAAAGATCCGCCTGCCTCTGCCTCCCAAGTGCTGGGATTAAAGGCGTGCGCCACCACCGCCCGGCTTGAGTTTCTTTTTAAAGGTAAACTTAGAAGAACCAATTAGAGGCATGTAACCGACATTTGTTACTTTGTGAGTTCTTTCTTCTTTCTTCCACCTTTCTCCACCCCTTTTTTCTTCTTTCCTTTCAACCCTCTAACACTAGATAAGAGGGGAAAAAAGCATAACGAGGAAGGGAAAGAGATACCTGAGTAAAGTAAGGTGTCTGAAAGGGGACGACGTTATTATTAAACTACTTCCTGCTGATTAGGGGCATCAAGTTCCTTGGGGCAAGTTTGATCTTCAGCGTCAGGCTGTCTGATTTCTTCCTGTTGCTATTTCTTCTCTGAGGATGACTACTTAACAGACCCTGACCAACAGCAACCAACAATCTCCGCCCCCTGTCTTGGGGCCCTAGCATTTATACACTCTCTGAAAAGTCCCCAGAATTCCAAACATCAAATCCGGCCTCTGCTACAGCACGAGGCAAATCATAGTCAGCCGCTGTGAGACAGCCCCCTACCCCTACATCAGGAATTAAAATGAAAACATATTCCTATATTTCTGTGTGTTTTTTAAAGGAACCAAAATCCCAGAATTCTTACTACAGAGACATTTGCCCTATCAGATAATCAAGACCTATCAAAAATGCCACAGTAGGAAGTAGAGTGACAGCAGGCACAGGCAGTTGAAGTAATGGAATAGAGCAATAATCTCAGAGTCAGGCTCACTGTGGCCACGTAGTAAATAGTGGAGGTGGTGATCAAAGTAATGGAAAACTTTTAAAACTAAAAAAATGGTGCAGAATCTTCCCCCAACTCTCTATCTTAGAGTTTCTGCTGCTGTGATAAAGCGCTATGACCGAAAGCAACTTCGGGAAGAAAGGGTTTATTTCAGTTTACACGTCCATATCACAGTCTATCATCAAACAAAGCTGGGGCAGGAACTCAGGGCAGGAACTAGAACAGAGACCACGATGGAACCTGCTTACTGACTTGCTCCTTATGGCTTGCAGCTTGCTTTCTTATACCGTTCAGGACCACCTGCTTAGGAATGGCACTGCTCACAGTGGGTGGGACCCTTCAACATCAGTCATTAATCAAGATAAATGCCTTACAAACTTTCCTACTAGCCAATTTTATGAAGGTGTCTTTCTCAATTAAGATTCCCTCTTTCCCAGATACATCTAGGTTTGTATCCAGTTGACAAAAAGTCCTCAGATGCTTTTCCTTTCCAGTTTCATTTGCTGTATTTAAAAACTCATTGAGTCCACTTGGTGCTGCCAGTGTGTTCATGAGAGTAGGACCACCTACTAGAATGTGGCTAGTCTCAGGGTCTCCTGCCCTTAAAAAACTGACTCTCTCTCCTCTCTCTCCCTCTCTCCCTCCCCTCTCTCTTTCATTCTCTCTCTCTGTCTCTCAGAAGCTGTCAACTTCCGATAGCTTCTCATCTAGAGGTGGGATTTCATGTGTCTCTCCACTGTCTATGCTATGATTTTGGATGGCTTGTTCTTGTGCAGGTCTTGTGCATGTAGTCTCAGACACTATGAGTTCATTTGTGCAACGGTGGTGTCATGCTTGGAAAATACTGTTTTACAGTAGTCATCTAATATGTCTGGCTTTGCATTGATTTCTTGAGGGATGGGATGTGATATGGATGTCCTGTTTCAGCATGATCACTTTATAATCACTTATTCTCTGCACATCACCCAGTTGTGGGTCTCTGTATTAATTGCCATCTATCATAAAAAGAAGGTTCTATATTGAGGGTTGAGAGATACACTAAACTATGAGTATGAAGATAAGTACTCAGGGAGTACTTTAATACTCAGGACCTACTAGCATTCTGCTAGTATGTCTAGCAGAATAATATTATGCTTTTAAAACTAAAAAAATGGGGCTGGAGAGATGGCTCAGAGGTTAAGAGCACTGGCTTGTTCTTCCAAAGGTCCTGAGTTCAATTCCCAGCAACCACATGGTGGCTCATAGCCATCTACATTGAGATCTGGTGCCCGAGCATATATGTAGACCAAATACTGTATACATAATAAATAAATGTTTAAAAAAAAAAGAAAAAAAACTAAAAAAATGGTGCAGAATTATCCCCCAACTCTCTATCTTAGAGTTTCCACTGCTGTGATAAAGCGCTATGACCGAAAGCAACTTCGGGAAGAAAGGGTTTATTTCAGCTTACAGGTCCATATCACAGTCTATCATCAAACAAAGCTGGGGCAGGAACTTGGAGGCAGGAACTAAAACAGAGGCCATGAAGGAACCCTTCTCAATTAAGATTCCCTCTTTCCCAGATACATCTAGGTTTGTACCCAGGTGACAAAAAGTCCTTAGATGCTTTTCCTTTCCAGTTTCATTTGCTGTATTTAAAAACTCATTGAGTCCACTTGGTGCTGCCAGTATGCAGGCATGCAGCCTCATGTCTAGTCACATAAGTTTTATCTCTTTTATGTAGTTGGAGTTTTAGCCAAAGTTCTCCTATGTAGGAATGGTATAGCTATATCTAGCATATATATAATATATATGTATTATATGTAGATATATGCTAGATAGCCATATCTAGCATATATATAATATATATATGTATTATCTAAATTATATTTTTATATATAAATTATATATGTAATATTTAAATGTATAAATAATATTTAAATATATATTTAATTTTATATATATATATATGCTAGCATTTTTATTTCTTTTTTTAAGAATTCAGTTTAGTTTCATGCCCCATCTTTTAATTGGGTTGTTATTTACTTGGTATATGGATTTTATTTTAATTTGTTGTATATTCTAGACATTAACCCTCTGTCAAATATAAAGCTGGCAATTTTTTTCTCATTCTGTGGGCTGCCCCCCTCACTCAAATGATGGTGTCCTTTGCTGTACAGAAGCTTTTAGTTTAATGAAGTTCTCTTTGTCTATTGTTGGTCTTACTTCTTGCTCTATTGACAGGCCTATTTAGAAAGTCTTCCTGCTCCTGTAAGTTTAAGCCTACCAGGAAAATAGTTATTCAAGTAATAAGTTGGGTTGATATCATTGGATGTGTGTGAAAAATAACAAAATTGAGACCCTAAGCATATAGCATACACAAAAACCAATTCTGAAGAAATTAAGATCTAAATGCAAACAATTCTTTAAAATATAGAATTCTTAAAAAGACATTACATCAAGATGTATGTTATGTAATACATTAACTTTGAGAAACCATACACATGGGAGAAATATGGTTAAAACTCCAACTACATAAAAGAGATAAAACTTCTGTGACTAGGCATGGGGCTGCATGCCTGTGATTCCAGCAATTTGGGAGGCTAGTGCAGGAGGGTGGTGACTATAGGACTACAGTGGGCTGTGTGGTGAGATCTTAACCCAAAAATAAACACAAACAATCTTTGTGAAACAAAGAAACAATACAGTTAGAAGAGAAGCCTTGAAGTGGGGCGAAATAATTGAAATGAATATTCTAGTACAGGATTGATATCCAGAATATATGAAGAGGTTAAGCAAAACAGCAAAAGGAGGAAACCCCAGTAAGAAAAGGCCAAAGCCTGCACTTCCTGTATAATCAGATAGATTTATCCCTCTCAGGTCTCTGAGGTGGTTGAACAATAGACAACTAGAGTCTCATAGTTAAATTTTGAGTTGTTTAGGAATCAAGAGGGTGTTCTGTATCTAAGAAGATGTTTTTAAAATTGTGATGCAAGTTAGAATGGAAGCTGAGTTGGATATATAACTTTAAACTCATGGAGATGGTTAGATAGTAGAATGTTAAAGTCAGGTGCCAAATACATATGGACTGGACATTGGGAATGTATGCTAAGCCATATAACTCTCATAATTGTGGCCTATTTATTTCTGTTGTTTTGTATTGTATTTATAGTTATAAGAAAAAGAACCATTTTTTGGACTGAAAGGGAGAGCTGTTGGGGGGAGAAAAGAAATACCTTAAACTAAAAAAAAAAAAAAAAAAAAGAAGGGAAGAGGATGGGAGGTTGAGGGGGAGGAGGGTGGAAGGGTGGGACTGGAGAGGGGAGTAGGGAGGGGATTGTGATTGAGATATAACTTGAAGAAATAAAAAATAAATTAAAAAAAAAGAAATGGCCAAAGGACAGTAGCAAGAAATTTGTAGAAGAAAATGTATAGATAATCAATAAATTATGCAAAGATGTTGTCTCACTACTAAGCAAAAATGCTTATTAAAACTCTAAAGAACTGGCATTTGTATACTTTCTGGATAAATGCAATTCTCAGTCCTCACTAAAGAAGTTTCCTTTGCAAGCAGACAAAAGCTATTCTAGAGATCCACAACTGGCCAGAGTGTAAAAAAACAACTGACAATGCTATGCCACCCCCAAATGAGAAATCTGTAAGAAAACGCCTGTATTCAAGGTTCAAGTAACATTGTGGAATAGGGGCCAGAAGGATTATTAAAGCCAGAAAACTAGGAGGACTGGTTTGAAATGGTATCTTCTAGGCACAACAGGGATGGTGAACCCATAAACTCTCAACAGACCTACACAAGACCTGCCTAAGACCACATCAGCTGACAGCTGACATCCTGACATAGATGGGGGTTAAATTTCAAAAGGACCCACCCCCCAATCAAAGAACCACAGAGTCAATGGCTGCTGAGAGAAGAAGAGTTTTCTTAGGGGATAACCTCTCTGGTAGGTTGTCCACGTGTAAGTGCCCAGCCCTATATTCATGTACATATGGGTAACACGAATTGAAGAAAAAGTCATGACTTTTGGAGGGGGGATGTAAAAAGTAGAATGAGAGGAGTTGAGGGGGGGAAGAGGGGTAGACATGGTTTAATATAGTGTGCTCATGTAAAAAATTCTAAAAAAAAAATTAAACTAAAAACGTCAAGGAATCATCAAGACATAGAGACACATGCCTGTCATCTCAACCCTCTGGAGGCAAAGATAGTGGGATTGATAGGGACAAGCCAGGTTGGGCAACAAAGTCCTGGAGAAGCAAAAAGGCAAACAACCAATCACCCAGAGACATCTGCAGGGGACCACCATTCGACTTTTGTTTCTTTGAGGCATGGTCTCATTGTATCACCCAGGCTGGCCTCAAACTCAACATCCTCTTGCCCCAGCTTCCAGTATTGGGATTATAGGTATGCATTAACACACTCAGCTTGCCATCCTATTTTTAACAGACTGACAAAACTGGTGACTCAGTAGAATACTAGTAATTATCATATATTGAAATTGCAACAGACAGAATCACACTGGAAGGGAATTTGGCAACTCCCTTAATGTGGAAGATGTGTACTTCCTACCAGTCTGGGTGTCCACTTCCAGATATCTATGTGACAGAAGCCAGAACTCAATAGCACAAAGGAAAACGTACCACTGGGGTGGGGGTGAGATGGCACAGTGGCTAGAGGCACTTGCTGCAAAGCTTGATGGACTGAATTCTATTCCAGGGATTCATGAGATGGAAGTTGAGGACCAACTCCATAAGTTGTCTAATGATCTCCATGAGTACACTGAGAAACTCACATGCCAAAATAAGTAAATGTAGGGGGAAAATGTACCATGGCACAAAAAGATGGAAACCATCTAGTTTCCTTTAGCAGGGAAGTAGATAAACACATATCACACACACACACACACACACACACACACACACACACACACACACACTGTGATTTTTTTTCATACAATGAAACACTGTTACTATTAAAGGATATGAATTAGAGCCTTATGGATCTAAATTTGGGTAAATTTATATTTTTAAATAATGAAGTTTCAAGAGAATACATAGAATATCCTACTAAAACAAAAATAGAAAATATGCCAGACTATATAAATCATTAATTCTTTACAGGCACTTACTCATGAGATAATATTATAAAGATATATGGGACTAATGAGCTTCAAATTTAAAGCTGCAATTAGATATGACATCATGAAAACCATAGAAGACACTTCAGTGATCATATGTGTAGATGTGATTTTATTAACTAAACTATTTTAGAACAGTTTTAGGTTGATAGCAAAATTAAGTAGAAGTCATAGAAGTTTCCACATGCCTCCGAGCCACACACATCTGCACAGCCTCCACTCTGATTGGTATCTCACACTATAATGGCACATTTGTTACAGTTGATTACACCCTTGATTTCTTGTCACCTCATCAGATTCAGGTCCAAGGCTTGCATTAGGGCTTGTTTGGGGTGTGCCGTGAGCTGTCATCGTTTGGGTTTTGACAAATGTGCTATGGTGTGTACCCACCACTGCAGTGGCACACAGAGTAATTTCACTACTCTCAACAGCTCTACTTTGTGTCACTTATCACCAAAAAGAGTGATCCGGTCTTCCAGGTAAGATGATGGATTAGTAGTTCTCAACCCCTAAGCGACCTCCACAGGGGTCGCATACCAGATATCCTGCATATCTTATATTTACATTACGATTCTTATTTATTTATCTATCTATCTATCTATCTATCTATCTATCTATCTATCTATCTATCTATCTATCTATCTATTTATTTATTTATTTTTGGTATTTCGAAACAGGGTTTTTCTGTGTAACAGAGCTCTGGCTGTCCTGGACTCACTTTGTAGACCAGACTGGCCTGGAACTCACAGAGAACCGCCTGCCTCTGCCTCGCGACTGCTAGGATTAAAGGTGTGCACTACCACGCCTGGCTTTTACATTGCTATTCATAACAGTAGTAAAATTACAGTGATGAAGTAGCAATGAAATGATTTTACGGTTGGGGGGGTCACCATAACATGAGGAACCGTATTAAAGGGTCACCTCATCAGGAAGGTTGAGAACCACTGGATTAGAAGCTTTTTCTGTGCAAATGGATAAAAGAGAAGAGTTGGGATTTAAAGAACAAAAACCACAGAACTCCCCTATTCCTCTGAGAGAATGAGCTGAAGACAAGGGAATAAGCCCGATGTGATTTTGTTTTCCCTCATAAAGGAGCGATCAAGGCTGGTCCCAGGGGTGCTCTGTTGCTCAGGGAGGACTGGGATCCTTGGGAAGTGCCAGAGAAGTGCCCTCCCATCAGGGACATAGGGGCCCCTAAGGGCTGAGATTGTCCAGGCTGCAGAGATGAAATTAGAATTCGGACACATCAAATGCTCAAAGAGATAGTGGAGCCCAGCAGGCTGTGTCGGGGAAGAGCAGTGGTCCACAGGAGCCTGGTCACTGCTGCTGGAGAAGGCAACATTCCAATCACTGGATGAATCACAATGGGAGCACTGCAGAATTTGTCTCCTGACTGACACAACCAGGAATGGACCTGCTAGTGACAAAAATAAGGACAGGTGGGTGGCCCTTCACACCCCATCCCACCTCTCATAAACGTCCATCACAGAAAGCCCTCACTGTGCAGAGTCCCTTCCTGTATATTTCCCATTAACAACTGATTGAGGAGGTAGATTTGAGATTTCTATATCCTCTTGGATGATTGTCCCTCGGGAAGAAGCTTTTTATTTTTGCAAAAAATTGGTGCCTATGTGTATTCTGAACAAAAAACCTGGCTCACGATCAATTGACTTGATGTTTAATACCAACTGCCAACCTGATGTGATTGCATCATCCAAGGGCATACCTCTGGCTGTGTCTGAGGTGTTTCTAGAAAATCTGAATTGAGGAGGGCAGATACACCTTGTGTGTCACTTGGAACTATGTTGTGGCCTGATGTCTTGTCCTGAACCAAAGGATAAAGCAGACGGGTGGCAAGGTTCTCAGTGGGTAAAGGGGCCTGCTGCCATGCCTGAAGATCTGAGTTTGAATCCCAAGATCTACACAGTGGAAGGAGAGAGCCAACTCCCACAGGTTGTACTCTGACCTTCACATACCATACATAGTACAGAGTCCCTGACACTATTAAGTAAATGTAAAAGAAAAAAAACAACACACTTCTCTAAATACAAGGAGAAAGTAGAAGGGCCACCAGCATCATTTCCCTCTGTTTCCTGATGTGGATACAAAGTGAATTGCTGCCTGGCGCTCCTACAACTCTACCTTTCCCATCATGGCAGACTATGTCCCACCAAACTGTAAGCCACAGTCACCTCTCTCTCCCATAAGTCATTTCTTCACAGGCAAGTAACTAATTCAGTTGGCACTGTTGCCTCTATACCTTAAACGGTCTCATTGGCTGCTGCATACCAAGGATATCCTCAAGATATTAGCTCAGAGCACACATCGGTCTCTCCCTGCTGTCCAACTATGGATGTGACAGGACCAGCTGCTTCAAGCTCCTGATGCTTTGACTTCCCTAACATGGTGGACTATGTCTTTGAACTGTGAGCCAGAGCAACCTTTTCTCTTCCCTGCAGGTTCTCTTGTCATTGTATTTTTGTCACAACAACAAAAGAGCAAATGAGACAGTGAGCCTTAAATACAAGCATGTGTCACGAGGTGGAGCAGAAGGAGATTTGACCGCAGAATGGGAATGTTAGGTTAGGGTTGGGAGCACACACCTGTAATCCTAGCACTGAGGAGGATGAGGCAGGAAGATCTGGAGTTCTAGGGAGGCCTGAGAATTGTGAGGCCTTGTCTCAAAGCAACAACAACCGCAGTTACAGGAGTGGTAGAGAGGCAGAGTGAGAAAACGTGACCCGTTGCTGGGGACTCTAAATGTGGAGGAAGGCCCCATACTCAAGGAATGCCGGGAGATCTTCAGAAGCTGTGAGAAACGGAAACCTTTGCTGGTGTCAACAGAAGGAGTTTTGCACAGTTGACACCCATTCTGGACTTCTGACTTCCGGAAGTGTAAGGCTCTGTTTCTGAGGACTTTTGGTTACACTGTTGTGTGCTAAACTGTGCCCCGTTCACATCCGTACAAGTTAGCTTGTAATGCATGGTGCCTCAGAATGCAGGCAGATTTAGGCATATGACTTTTCTAGAGGGAATCAAGGTAAAATGAGGTCAAGTGGTCCTAACAACATTCCTTCCCCTAGTTCTGAGGGTGGAAGGTGAGAACAGGATGTCAACGTGGTCAAGCTCTGAGCAAGGCCCCTCCTCTGGTTCAAAGGTAAGTGTCTTCTTACTGTAGCTGAGGGCAGAGAGAGGAAGTACACTTTCTCATGCTTCTTTCAGTGAGAGAATTAGTCCCATCACCTGGGCTCCAGTCTCAACACTTAATTGCTTCCCAAAGGTCCCATGTCTAAATCCTGCCACTTAAGGAACAGGTTTTCAACATGTGAGCTTTGGGAGACATATTTGGTCCACAGTGGATATCCTTATGTTACCCTAGAGCAATAAAGAAAAAGATAAACCCTAAGGGCTTCTAGGAAGAAAAAGCCAGAAAATTATTAAGCCAGGTATGGTGGTACATGTCTGTAGTTCTAGCACTTGGGATGCTGAGATAGAAGGATCAGAAATTCCATGCCAGCCTGAGCTCTACTGAGTTCCAGGCCAGGCAGGATATAGAGCAACACCCTGTCTTAACAAAATGAACCAACTAACCTAGCAAACAAAACAAGTAAATTACTATTTTTAAAAAACCCCACCAAGACCCAGATTAGTAACGGATCATTTAATTGATAACGTTGGGTTTTAAATGTTAAGAGAGAAAACTTTCAAAGTTCTCAGGATCAGTGTTGGAACTGAATATCCAGGTAGACTGCCAATCTGATAGGAAATAGAAGAAATGATATTTTTCAGACATTCCAGACCAAGAACTTGGCACATACCATTTTGGGGGAAAGTATACATAATAAAAGATTCAATTTTATATGGTTGCTTAAGATATTGCATTTCCACCAGAGAATATAGCTCAGTGGTAGAGTGCTTGTCTGGCATGCCTGAAGTTTTGAGTTCAGTTCCCAGAACTAGAAAAAATTGCGTTTATAGATGTGTAAAGTTGTAAGGACATGGAACCATTGCTTCCTTTCTCCTTTTCAGTAAACAGAATCTCATTTATATTTTTCAAGTACTAAATAAAATTTATATTATTTAATTTTATTATTTATCTTGTATAATGTTAATATTACACATACTGTTTTATTGGTTGGATCTTTCAAGCTGACCTATAGACATGCTATAAGATCTTCATGCTTTCTTACAAGGGTGTAGTTACATTATAAATCCCTGTGTCATAAAAGTCATGATGGAACCAGAAGCAGTCAGGAAGAAGAGAAAAGGAGACTGAGAAGTGGTGGCAGGAATATTACAGAATGCTGAGGGATGTTGCTTACAATGGGAAGAGATAGGTTTTAATTCTATTTAAGGAAATTAAGATAGGGCTTGAAGGGATAAAGCTGGTAAAGTGTTTGCCTCACAAACAAGAGGCCATGAGTTTAAGTCCCAAACCCACTTTACACACACATGCATACAGACACACATACGTACACATGTGCACATGTGCACATACACACATACACAAAGGCGGAGACAGAGACAGAGTCAGGTAGAGGTGGGCAGATCCTTAGAGCTAGGTAGCTAGCTAGCCTACTTGGTGACCTCCAGGCCAAAGGAAGGAAGAAACAAAGAAACAAGGACAGCACCTGAGGATCAACTCTGAAGATCACCTTGTCTTTGGGCCTCCACACATATGTATGCACACCTCTAAAAAAGTGATTAAGTTATGAGATAATTAATGTACAAAGAGAATGGCCATAATATATTCCTGAAGAGAATTTGAGTACACGGCCTGCAGCATCTTGTCCTGAAAACCCTCCCACTCCTCTATGATTGACAAGCAGAAGCACCACTGGAAGTCAGGTTGTAGACAGGCTAGATTGGCATCTCTAGTGAAAATCCAAGAAGCTAAACAACAAGCTCTGGAACATGCCACCCCAATAGCCACAGCATGGACATTATCTGGTACTTTCCTTAGTTTTTGTTCCCACTTACAACTTAACACAAACCAGAGGGAAGCCAGTTATGTAACCAGTCCTGTAGGATGCCCTCTTCTGGCTAGCCCACTTACAGCTCCTGGTGCCATCACCCTTTAGCCAGACTGAGCAGGAAGACTTCCCCAGTCTGCCCTGTAGAGACTTCTCACTCCTCTGCCTGACCTGGAGTCTCTGCCAAAATGCAAGGACAGTGGGTTGGGGACTCCCAGGAAGCTCAGAATACAGAGCCTTTGCAGAATAGAAGAGATGGCTCAGTCCCCCCTTACACATCCACCCAGGACAGGAACTGTGATGAGAAAGGAAAGCAGGCATTGTCCTTTAACTTGAGAACTTTCTGCAGTTTCTCATCTTTTGTTTTTGCATCAACCCATTACTTTTATAGCTGGATATATTTCTTTTTAGTCTCATGGGTGAAAACTTTGTTTTAAAAAATGCGGATGGGCCTTTGGTGCTGTGGAAAACCTTTGGTACTGATCTTAGAGCAAAGACCCAGGTCATGGTGAAGTCAGCAACAGAGAATGAATGAGCAAGCAGTGGGTACTGGGAACACAAAGGAAGTGTTCCTCAGGAGGGACACCAAGACAGCCATGCTTTTCTGCTTCACATCCTTCCCTGGTGACATTTGCTGTGGAATCTAGTAGCAGACAAGGAGGGTCAGCTCCGTAGTGTGTAAGAGAAAAAAAAAATGATGACTATACAGAGATCAGATTTTAAAAACCAACCAATCAACCAACCAGATGTCAATAGCAGGGACAGGGCAGCAGTTCACTGCGATGTCTAGGCTCCATACATTCTAAGGAAAATGCTATGATATTTTCCCTGGAGGTCGGAAATTAAAAACCGTCATCTGTTCTGGTTTATGGTTTTAAAACTTTTGATTATTTAAATGTCTTATTTTTCCTCTTACATCAAGTGTGGGGGTGGGAGGCATGGTGATCCCGACAGTGTACGGTCTCAACTGTTCTTGGCTGCTTTGGTCTAATAACTGAGCTGGTACCGATGGTGGCTGAAAAGCAGGAGGTCACAAATGGCTCCTGTTTTATTTAAGAAGTCATACAGCCTGCACTTGTCCATTAACACACAAAAAAAAAGAACTGAGTGGAGGCATTGTTAGTTTTGAACTCCCACTAAGTGGCTGCCTGATTTTATAATACCATTACTGTAGCTATTCAAGTTGAAGCAAGGTCCCTGCTGTCCTTTGTGGGGCACCCCACTGTTACTACCCGCAAGATAGAGACCTTATTTTTAGTGGAGGTATAGAGCTGTCAAGGACCAGTCACTTCCAGTCCATGTGATTCTTAAACTAACTTTTGGAGCTGGTGGGGGCAGAGCTTGCAGGGCTACTTGCCAAACACAGAGGCTGGGTGTGTCTTTATTTTGTGTCCCTACTCACAGCGAAGCACAAAATCTCTTTGGAGGAAACACTCAGATAAACACCCACCAATCTCTTTAATCTCCACAGCAGGACTTCATGAGATTCTGCCTCTTGGCTCTGGGTTGCCTGCTTCTAACTTCCTCTGCAACTGCAGGAAGTCTCTTGTAAGAAATACAGTAGAGGGAATGCTAGGGCAGGCATTAGGAGACCTCCATGAGGTTGCAGACGCTTGGCTCTTTTGCTAGGCAACATCTACTTCTTTCTCCCTGTTGAAATTCTACCCAGACCTTCTTCTTTCTCTTCATTCCCTTGTCAATCAGTGTTTACCTTTTCCAAGTCCATTTTATGGCTTCCTTAACATTGCTGGACGCTGCAAAGAGGCAGAGAGAACATGAAATCCACACAAATAAAAGCTGAGGCTGTGCTCTGGGGAGGCTTAGGTGCCCGAGTCTGGCGTGATTTGTAGACATACATTGATTTCTCTGCTTAGCAATAACCCTTTCTTTTGATTGTTTTCTCTCTGTGTAGTCTCTGGCCAACAACTGGAATCCCTGGCAAATTTAAGAATATTTCTAATGTGTCTAAATTCAATGAGAAGCCAGGATTCTTTGAAAGACAAGGATGTCACAGTTAACAGACTGAGTGAGATGAGGTTGGAATTTTGGAGCTTGTTGGAAATCTTTAATTCATCAATTTTATTATTATTTATCCTCTCTCTGTGTCTCTGTCTCTGTCTCTCTGTTAGGGATTGGACTCAGGGTCTCACACATGCTAAGAAAGTACTTCAGCACTCACCGAGTTACCTCCCTAGCTCAGCTACTATTCCTTTTTTTTTTTCCAATTACAAATATGGATGGGCTTGCATAGTGTAGAGTTCTACATATTGCTGTACTGCCTTAAAGAAACCAAGATCTGGCCTGAGAGACACCTCAGTGGGTAAAGTGGTACCAAGCCTGACAAGAGTTCAATCCCTGGGACTTACATGGTGGAAGGCGAGACCTGACTATCAGAAGTTGTCCTCTGACCTCCACACACACCACAATGCACATGCGCATTCTGTCTCTCTTTCCCCTCTCTCTTTCTCTAAATCAATCAACAAACAAACAAACAAACTTTAAAAGTTCCCCTCCAGAAAAATGAACTCCTTGCCCTTTTCCTTGTGCCAGTATTGCTCAGTCTTGAGTAGGTACATTATATGGACATCTTTGATTGGCAGGATTTAAGTGATATAAGAAAACACGGCTTCGCTTTGTCATTTTCTACTTCCTGGTCCCTGTTACTGAAAGGCAAGCTGGCCAAGGGATGGATCAATCTCACCTGGGGAGCCATGGTCTCTGCTATGTGTTCTCTGGGTAGGAATTTGCAGACAAATGCAGGGCCAACTTGCCAGCGTAAAGCCTTCGGTCCAGCTCAGTGGTTGTGGAAACTTCACATGTCAAATGGCCTGGGAACAGACATGCTGCCTTGGGAAGTACAGCTCTGTCACCAAGGGGTATCTGAAATCTGAGTCTTGAGAATGAAGTGTCACAAAAGGCAGTAGAGAGTCCTCTGTAACAAGTGCTATGGGATGGCACAGCTAGAAGGTATCTGGATGACAGGTAGAGGGAACCAGGTGTCAAATCCAGAAGGGCAGAGAAGCTACCCATAGACCCGAGTCACTATATATCTGAGCTGCAGTGCTGGCCAGGGGAAACTCATGATGGGCAAGAGCCAAGAGCTTTGAAGCCAGGTTATCTTGGTTTAGAGCCTGGCTCTGCTACTTACCATAAGTTATGGACTGAATCTTGACTCTCTCATTTGGAGATGTTGGTGCCTACTTCATAAGGTCATAGGGAGGATTAAAATGGTGTTAGTTGAGATGCTCTTAGTCTACTGTGAGGTGCCCTATGTCGGTCCATATTTGGCTCAACTGCGGTCACTCCAAGAGAAGCACTGGTAGGCTTTTTCTGTTCCCTGCTGGTACAAAGAAAATACAACTGCATCCTATCTCCAATTCTTGTACAGCTGTCTAGCTCACTGATGACTTGCTCAGTGCTGACCTACCCATGGCTGACCCACCCAGGCTGATGCCCCTGCCCACAGCTGACCAGCTAACTGCTGATCACCCTCCAGTTCCAGAACAACAACAAAATGTACCCGACCTTGTATTCCAGGGGTGTTCTCTCGTCATCACCACACTGAGACTCTGAGACTCTCACTCTGAGAAGCACCCAAAAAGTCTAAACAAACTTTCTGATGGTCAAGCTGACCTCAGCTGGTTAGTCAGTAACAACGAGCCAGTCAGAAATGGACATGACTAGCTACCCAAATGTCGTCCAATCATATGGTAAAGAACCTGCTTCTTTGTCTGAGACTCTATATAAACTCTGCACTTTTGGGTCTGGAGGCTCTCAACTCGAACTGCTGTGTCAGTGAGTATTGAAGAGTCCAAGCTCTGAGCTTGAATAAACAACCCTCATGTATTTACATTGGAGTTACCTCCTGAGTGGTCTTTGGGGTCCGGAGAACGGGGCAGAACACCATAAGTCTGGCCAATAACCCATAGTTGGGGAGCTCACAGGCTTCAGAGTTGAACCAACTACTATTTTTCTACTAAAAGACATTCAAACTGCCTTCCTAATTTGTATCTCTATACCCATAGATTAGGGCAGCTTTTAGACCTCATCAGAGACATTTCTTTGTGGGGCTGATGGTCATTAATGCTCAGTTCTGCACAGGATCAGCCAGTCAACATTCTAGCACGGAATGTTGAAGGGTTCACAAGCCCCCTTCCCTAACTATTGGCAGTTGATGGCTTCTGAGGGAGGGAGAGTTGGTTTTCTTTAAAGGTGTGTTACTTCCTTCAAATATCAGCACACTTCAGCAGATGCCTTACACTTAGGAGATTATGGGTAGCACACACTGGGCTTGATGATTACTTTTTAAAAAGACTACATAAAGTTGGAGAGTAGGTATGGAGGTGGGAAAGGATCTGAGAAAAGTTAGGGGAAGAATATGAAAGTGAATATAATCAAAATACCTAGGAAGAAAGTATCAAAGAATTAATAAAATATTTAACAACTCCTTTTACACCCTCTAGATTCTTCAAAAAAGAACTGAGTACTTTGAAATTCTCCCTCCAAGTGCTGAGGGTCAAATTCAGGTCCTCAAATATGCCAGGTGAATGCTGGACCACTGAGCTCTCCCTCTAGCCCCTTGAAAGCACTGGAACATGGCTGAGAAGTTGCTTCTCTTTAGGTATTAACATGGCTGCCTTCCCCCTTTCTGCTGTCATATTTCCCAAGGCAGTTTGTTTAGAAAACTGGTCAGGGAAATATCTGCCTAGTTGTGGTCTCAGTGTATCAGGTGTGGGTGGCCTTTCCCCAGGTAGAGAAAGTATGAATATGCTTCATCAGTTTTCCATTTCTAATAAATTAGGGAGTCTGAGATTGTGAGGAGAGCCAGAGAATGACAACTCCTGTTCTCAGGTGGATCTGAACTTGTTCCTACATGGGGACAGAGTCTACTTAGAGAAAATTATACCTTCTGCTCTTTTCTAATTGCCTTCTTCAACAGAGTTTATAACACGAGAGTCATTAACAAGAGCAGGGACTGACAGTTCCTGCACTGGTAGAAATGACCAAGAGGAGTCAAGCTTTGCTCCTAGCAGAAGTTTATGTAGCAGACCAAATCTCAGGGCTTGCTTTTTGCTGAAACACGATGTTCCAGGATGATGGGCACATTGACTTTGTAGTTTGTCTGATTCTGTATGTCTCCCTTGCCAGTACAGTAGGCATTTCTTTTTAGGGAACAAATGACTAAGCAGGTGGCCTGACTTGAGGGTTTAGAAATACAAGACATTCTCAAACAGGCCTGTTATTCAGTGGTATGTGTTGTCAATGTTTTGTCAGATCACCAACAGTTCTCCAATGTGTATTTGTGGTGAGACATTTGGGTCATTAGTCCTGCTCTGCATGAAATGTATGTTCTCTCAGAAGTAGCACCATATAAAATAACTTCATGTATTCATGTATTTTTATTTAAATCACTGAAGATTTTTTGGAACTAGTTTTTAAAGGTCAATTTCCCAATCTTAATTTCTATTTGGATTTTGTATTATTTAGGGGTTTGAGATTCAACTACAAATTTTATTCTTGTTTTCCCCCCCTCAGAACTAAGAGTGTTTGTAAGTAATTAAGCTCTGCAGATCTCCAGTGAGCTCCACAGACTGTCTAACGAACGAGAAACCAAAGGCTTCCAGAAGTACTCCCTCATGTACTGGTTAAAAATATTTCTAGGTGATTACAGCAGGGCTTTGTAACTCTCTAATCCTCTGATTAATTTAAACTAGGGTTGCATGTTAAATATATTTAACTTGTCTATGTTTCACTTCTGTTTATGAAACTAAAATGTGAAAAATGTCAGAAGTGGGTAGAACTCAGAAGCACAAGGTAAATACTGTTGTCGGGGCCAAGTTCAAACCTCTGTGTTCCATGCATACTTGACCCTTGATAGGTAGAAAGATTCTCTCCAGAATTTAACAATGGTCCTTGTAAAGTGGGGATAGTGTCCATGCCCCTCCTCCATGGGGAAGATGCTGTGAGCCAGAGCTGGGCATTTTGAAACACAGTGACTGCTCAAGTTTGGTTTCTCTTGCTGTGGTGAAACATTGACCAAACTTAAAGGGTTTATTTCATCTTACAATTAGCTTATAATTCATCATTGAAGGAAATCAGGGTGGGAACTTAAGGAAGGAACCTGGAGGCAAGAACTGAATAAGAGACCATGGAGGAGTGCTGCTTGCTTACTTTCTCAGCTTGCTTTTTTTATATAACCTAGGATCATCTCCCCGGGGATGGTAGAACCTAAAGTGGGCTGGGTCCACCCACATTAATCATTACTCAAAAATGTCTCCACAAATATGCCAACGGTCCAATCTGATGGAGGCAATTCCTCAACCATGATTCCCTTTCTAAGTTGTCTAGGTTTGCATGAAGTTGAGAAAAACTAACCAGCATGATGACCAGTTGCTGGGCAATGCCTGCAGGCCTGTCTGGAATTTGTAGAGGAATTACTTTGGTGATCTTGTGGTTATGGTGCTCACAAAGGCAGGGCTGGAATGAAATGGAAGAGTACCCAGATGTCTTATTTTACAGAAAAGTAAGGCTCACATTGATGTGATAAGCATTGTGTGATTGGCTAATTAAAGGGGGAATGAAGGGTACTGTAACCGAACTTTTTAAAATTATTCAATACTTATTTATTAGTACAATATTTACTTTTGACCTAACCACTAAACCTATTGATAACTATTACAACTATTTTCCTAACCTTTTAGAAGGATACAGTCTCTGGGGCAGGTCCTCAGTCATCAGGAACACAGTCTCTGTGGTAGACCCTTTAACGCACTTAGCAGTCCTTTTTCTGGAATATCTCAGACGTAGATCCGTCAGGGTAAATTGGCTATCAAAGTCTCACCTTAAACAAGGCTTGAGGCTTTCTTCTCTCTGGGAGACCTCAGCCGTCTGTAGGCCAACTTATTTCCTTTGTATCAGCAACTCTGCCACTCTGCCTCAGTCCTTAAAGCTGGCCACAGTTTCGTTTAGGCCACTGTTAGGGCGGGTCAAACCCCTCTAGGCAAAAGCTGAGTCACAGGGTTTAGTCCTTCGCCTTTTGCTGTCTTGCTGAGGCTTTCTCTGTTCACCAGCTTCTTTCTGCCTCAGGGAGATCTGGCCATCAGTCCACCAGCACTTTCTCCATCAGGACTCACTAGCATCAGGACTCGCTAGCTTCGGACCTCTAGGATGGGGCTCCATCCACTGTCCTTAAATAGGATCTCTCCTTGTTCCACCTGTTTCAGCTTAATTTGGGCTCCGCCCACTTAGCAGCTGAAAACAATGTCAGGTCAAATACTTTGTTTCTAGTCCATTAAGTCTTTCCTGTTTTTCCTGGCTTCAACCTTGTTTTTCAGTCCATTAAGTCTCCTGTTTGTTTCCTGTTTTCACCTGACTTCATCCTTGTTTTTCCACAAGCTGATAAGCTAATTGCTCACAGCCAAGTTGATCTTCATGCCCTGAATCTCAAGAGACTGTATCAGAACCCCCTAGATATTTACTAATCTAATTTGTATTAATCTAACTTCCTACACATCCCCCTTCTTGTAAAATAAAAAAATAAATCTACAATCATAACTACATATACAATGTAAATAAATTGTCTATGTACAATACATAAACAATAACTTTAAATTTTCATCAATGTACATTAAAGCAAGAGTTAAAATAACTTTAAACTTCTCACAATACATAGTTGTATTGACATCTTTTGACAATCAAAAGACATGCAAATGAAACCCCTAGATATTTACTAATCTAATTTGTATTAATCTAACTTTCTACAGGGTACAGACAGGTTCTTTGGGTTTTTCCTGCTCATTTCCTGTTGGAATTCCCAATATAGCTGATATCTGGTATTCATGCTGTTCTGGTGGTGGACCAGACAGTGTGGATAACTTGATAAAGAATTCCAGGAGGGAAGGAAAGTGTTTAAAATGCCTGACACTCATTCTAAACCTCTGAAACTAAGGAGAAAGTTCTCTAACACTTGGTGATCTGTCTCCTCAACCTTATACTCCAAGCCCAAAGACAACAATGGCCAACCAGAATTTAGTAAGCAGTAGTATTGTTGTCTTACATACTTATATTTACATAATTTAGATAAAGCAAATTTAGGTAAGAAAACGAATTTATTTGTTAAAAAATCTAACAAAATAGTATTTGTGTCATGAAGATAGGATACAGTGGGCATGGAGACATGGAAGTGGGTGACATGTTTGCAATTTTCTGCAAGAAGAAGCAGAGAGGGCTGGGGGAAAAGGTGGTACTTAACACTAAGGACGTAACCTGGCTCGTGCCTTTGAGGAGTTTATTTTATTTGAGAAAACAAGGCATGTACATGTGAAAATGAATTTAAATAATCAGGAGTCTAAATGGTGAACAGTCAGAGAGGAGAATGTCTTGCTTCTTGGCTAGAGGAGACAGAAATGATTTAGGAACATTGAGAGATGCCTCCCTTTAGGTTAGGCATAGGGAAGATGACAGCAAGGAGGTGGGACTTTATCCAAATCTGGAAGAGAATGTTTTGTTTGTTTGTTTTTGTTGTTTTGAGGCAAGTTTCTCTGTGTAGCCCTGGCTATCCTGGAATTCACTCTGTAGACTAGGCTAGCCTTGAAGTCAGAGATCCACCTGCCTCTGCTTCCCAAAATGCAGTGATTAAAGGTGTGGGATACCACAACCCAGCCTTAAAAGAGTCAAATTTTATTTTATTTTATTATTTTTATTTTATTTTTGGTTTTTCGAGACAGGGTTTCTCTGTGTAACATCTCTGGCTGTCCTGGACTCACTTTGTAGACCAAGCTGGAAAAGAGTCCAATTTTAAACACTGCACAGAAGAGACCATTATCAGTAGAGCTGTGGTCTTCAAGTACATTAAAAACAAATTAATCAACATAGAAGATTATAATTTAACTTTTTTATTTACTTATTTGTTTTGTGGGGGTGGTGAGCACTTGTGCATGCATGCATGTATTTGTGTGGGTGTGGTCACATGTGCATACATATGTGCATGTGTGTGGATGCTAGAGGACACTTTCAGTTGTTGCCACTTTACTTTCCTTTTAGGACAGAGTCTCTTATTGGTCTGAAATTTGTCAAATAGGCTAGGCAGGCTTCCCAGGGAGCCCCAAGGTCTGCATGCCACAGTGTCCTCAGCACTGGGATTACAAGTGTGAGCCACCACACCTTTCATTTTGTATGGGTTTTGGGGATCAAATCCAGGTCCTCACACTGGCAAGACAACCACTTTGCTAACTGAGCTTTCTCCCCAGTTCCAAGTTTCATTTTTCATACATTTTTTCTTTTTAGAGTTGCAAAAATATGTTCCAGTGTATACTCTAATGGAGTGGAAATGAGTTTAAGTAATTAAAAAAAACAGTGTAATGACTAGATATTTTACAAGTTGTCCTAATTAATTTTTATTGTCTACTTGATACAAACTGGATTATCTGTGAAGAGAGAACTTCAATTAACAAATCATTCAGATCAGTTGGGTCTTTGGATATGTCTGTGAGAGATTGTTAGGTTGATGGTTGCTGTAGGAGGGCCCAGAGTCCATCCCACTGTGGGGAGCACCATCCTAGGTAGGCAGGCCTGGGCTGTATAGAAAAGCTAGCTGAGCAAGCAAAACACTGAGCCAGTAAGTAAACCATATGATTCCATATGGTTTCTGCTTTCAGGCTCCTGCCTTGACTTTCCTAAGAGATGCCCTGTGACCTGGAAGTGTAATGAAACAAACCCGTCCCTCCCTAAGTTGCTATTGGTCAGAAAATTTTATGACAGCAACAGAAAAGTAAATTAGAACTAGTCCCTCTTTTGAAAGACTCATATCTTTAATACCAGGCTCACAGATGCAAGTAACATATTAGGGATAACGTGAAGTCTTCTATTCTTTTATTTTGGTCAAGATTTAAGCAAAACAAAATGAATTTTGTTGTTTTAAAACTGAGTAAATATCTCTGGAATGGGTTTAGTTTTTTTTCCTTCCTACTTATAATACTAAACATTCCTTTGTGTCATTAAATACCCTAGGAAAATATTTTCTGTCAATAGTAAAAAATTTAAAGTGTTCTTGAAAGCTGTTCATTAATACCCCAAATTAAACAATTAACAATTAAAGGTTATGATCTCTTGTTAAATATTCTGTACACTTTGGCTTTGAGAAGGAATTTGTTATTACTCTCATGTTTCTAGAAGATGTTAATTAAATGTATCCCCAGATTACAAAGCAAGCTGCAATCATTACTCTTCCAGAATTTAACAGAGTGAGCAGCAGTTCTTTTGCTACAAAGAAATCAAAGACAAAAACAAACCCTAGGAATAAACAGCATGATGATCAGACTAGATTCCTTGTTTTAAGAGACAAAACCAAAGATGATCATGTGTGAGAAGAAAAAAGGAAGACTTGCTGCATGATTACTGGAAGATATCAGAAAATCAATGAGTGAATCTTGGGAAATGGTCAGAAACCAAGTTGTCCACAGGATGAGACAGCAGAAACATAAGCAAAAAAAAATCCATTGCATATGGTTGCCACTGAGGTTACCTCTACTTAACCACATCTGGAAATGCTTCCAATTGGCTAAAGTTAAGTTATGTGACTCTGTTGGGGATCCAAGATGGTGGCGGACCGCATGGACACATTTTGAATGTGGGGAAAACAGCCATAAAGCCACAGAGTTATAAGATGCTGTGCAAAAATCTGAGTGACACGACCCCCCTGGGTCTCACCCAGCTACCCAGGGACCATTAAAAGTCCCTGGGAAGGACTCTCCCTCCCTCTCTCGGACACACACGGAAGCTGCTGAATCTGGGAATCGGGAACCCCCCCACCAGGAGAGATGCTGGGTAAGATCCACTCTAATACCCAGCCGGAAGATTCGGACCCTTACTGGGCCCGCAGATCCCACACAGGTATTCCAGCTATTTGGCAAAAGGTTGTGGACCCATGGGAGTGCCATACACTCTTAGCAGCTTGCTCGGGGCAGCTGATGGTTCCACAAGCAGAAGCCCAGTGGCCAGCAGGTCCACATTTTGGAAAGCCCAGGCATATCTGTGTACCCCCAGAGGGGTGCTGGGCACACATACAGGCCCCTCTATTGGATTTATAGTCATTGGGGAAAAAACGCTGCAGCTGAACTGAGCAACAGGATACTCTTCTGGTTGCAGGTTACTCAGCAGCCTGACTGCTGTGTACTGGAGCTTGGATGACAGTGGCCCCATTTGCCAGTATCCAAAGCCAGCTCCATACACACATAGGTGGAGCTGTGAGAGTGGCAGAAAAGGCAGCAGGGTTGGAAGACGGATTTGCCCACCACAGGGTCCAAGCCCTGGGCAAACTGTGGGGTTTCTATTGTTATTATTAGACTCTTTTGCTAGTACTGGCCCTTCTGGTGGGAAGCCAGAGCTTAAGCATATATAGCTCCACCCCTGGGTCAGTGAGGTTTTGACCTGGGAGACAATGCTGAGTGACTCACCTTACAGGCATGGAGTCAGGTCCTTCCAAGACTCCAACAGGCCTTGGGACCTCCAGAGTCCACAGAATCTGTGCCTGGACACACAGGACCATACCACCAGAGCCACTGCAGGCTGAACACTCAGTGTGCAACATAGAGAGGTCTGACTTGGGAGCAGTGAAACAATCCCAGCCATTCCTTATTGCCTGGGAATAGGCTGCACCAGCTCACAGTGCTTCTGGCTATTAGATGCACATTGACCCTGAGAACCCCCTGTGAGCATCTGGGGAGGACCACAAACACAGTCCAACACGTAAACTGCAGGGGAGCTACAACCCCACCCAACAGCCTGAGGCCTGCCAACCTGCACTGTCATATATAGGAAGACCAGTTGGATCCCAAAATCTACAGGAACACATCACCATCACGACCCCTCACCTGAGTCCCCAATCGGGATGAATCAGGAAGGGGTGAGCTCTCGGAGACACACTGAGAACCTCCACACAAGGCCCCATCCAGCCAGTGGAAAGCGACAGATCACCAAGCAATATGACTGCTACACCAAAGTACCCCCTTTGGCCCCAAGCCCAGAAGACAACAGGAACAAACAGCTAAGAACAATCAAATGGCTAAAGGTCAGAGAAAAAACAGAAACAACAGAAGTCAGGGAGATATGACTCCAACAAAACACAGCTATGTTAGTACATCAAGCCCTGAACACATCTCCACAGTGGAAACACATGAAAACGATGACAATTCTATTTTACAGAAAGTGACAGAGTCCTTTCAAGAAGAATTTAAATCTATGAAGGAATTCAAAGAATACACAATTTCACAAGGGAAAGCAATGGATAATACCATTAGAGAGCTCCAAGCAAAAGTGGCTCAACTTGAACAGGAAAAAGACAGGGCAATGAAAGATTCCCAGGCAAAGAAAAGCAAATTGGAGCAGGAAATGTACAAAATGAATAAAATCATTCAAGGCATGAAAATGGAAATGGAAACAATAAAGAAAACACAGTCAGAGTTAAAAGTGGAAATGGAGAATAAAGGGAAGAGAACAGGAACTACAGATATGAGTATAAAAATAGGATACAAGAGATGGAAGACAGGATTTCAGGCATGGAAGATTCGATGGAAGAAATAAGTAAACATCCAAAGAAAATGAGAAAGCTAAAAAAATCTCTAACCCATAACATCCAAGAAATCAAGGACTCAAGAAAGGACAGGACCCAAGAATTATAGGCATAGAGGAAAGAGAAGACTCCTGACTCCAAGGTCCAGGAAATATCTACAACAAAATCATAGAAGAAAACTTCCCAAACCTAAAGAAAGAGATGCCAATAAAAATCCAAGAGGCTTACAGAACACCAAACAGATTAGATAAGAAAAGAAACTCCTCTTGCCACAAAATAATTGAAACTCCAAATGTACAGAACAAAGAAAGAATATTAAAAGCTGTAAGAGAAAAAGGTCAAGTCACATACAATGGCAGACCCATCAGAATCACACCTGACTTCTCCTCAGAAACTTTAAAAGCTAGAAGGGCCTGGACAGATGTTCTACAAGCCCTGAGAGAACATAGATACCCAGCCAGACTACTATACCTAGCAAAACTCTCTATCAACATAGATGGAGAAAACAAGATATTCCATGACAAAATCAAATTCAAACAATATCTACCCACAAACCCAGCCCTACAGAAGATCCTAGAAGGAAAATTCCAACCCAGAGAAGATAACTACACCCAAGAAAACAGAGCAAATAGAAAACTCCACAGCAACTAAACCAAAAGAAGCACAGGACAACCACCTATACCAAAATAATGGGAAATATCAACCCCTGGTCACTAATATCCATCAACATCAATGGACTCAACTTGTCAATAAAAAGACACAGACTTACAGATTGGATCCGTAAACAAGACCCATCATTTTGCTGCATACAAGAAACACATCTCACTAACAAAGATAGACACTATCTCAGAGTAAAGGGCTGGGAAAAGGTTTTCCAAGCAAATGGACCCAGGAAGCAAGCTGGAGTAGCCATCCTAATACGAAACAAAATAGACTTCCAACTGAAGTTAATAATAATAAAAAAAAAAGACAGAGAAGGGCATTACATACTCGTTAAAGGAAATATTCATCAAGAGGACATCTAAATATTGAACATCTATGCCCCAAATACAAAGGCACCTACATTTGTAAAAGAAACACTTCTGAAACTTGAATCATACATCGATCCCCACACATTAGTAATGGGAGACTTCAACACCCCACTCACAACAATGGACAGATCATCAAGACAGAAGCCAAACAGAGAAATAATGAGTCTAACAGAGGCTCATGAACCAAATGGACCTAAAGAACATTTCACCCAAACACAAAAGAATACATCTTCTTCTCAGCACCACACAGAACCTTCTCCAAAATTGACCATATAGTTGAACACAAAGATAGCCTTAACAGATGCAATAAAATTGAAATAACCCCTTGTATCTTTTTTTTAAAGATTTATTTATTATGTATACAGTGTTCTGTCTGCAGGTATATCTGCAGGCCAGAAGAGGGCACCAGATTTCATTATGGATGGTTGTGAGCCATCCCCATGTGGTTGCTGGGAATTGAACTCATGACCTCTGGAAGAGCAGCCAGTGCTCTTAACCGCTGAGCCATCTCTCCAGCCCAACCCCTTGTATCTTATCAGAGCACCATGAAATAAAGCTGGACTCCAACAAAAGAATCAACAGATAGCCTACACACACATATAAATTGAACAACTGTTTACTGGATGACTACTGGGTCAGGAAAGAAATAAAGAAGGAAATCAAAGACTTCTTAAAATCCAATGAAAATGAAGGCACAACATACCCAAACTTATGGGACACAATGAAAGCTGAGCTACAAGGAAAGTTCATAGCACTAAGTGCCTTCAAAAAGAAAATAGTGACAGCTCATATTAGCAAATTAACAGCTAAACTGGGTGAATTGGAAGAAAAAGAAGCAAACACTCCCAAGAGGGGCAGAAGGCAGGAAATCACCAAACTTAGGGCTGAAATAAACAACTTAGAAACAAAAAGAACTATACAAAGAATCAGTGAAACCAAGAGTTGGTTCTTCAAGAAAATCAACAAAATAGACAGACCCTTAGCCAAATTAACTAAAAGGCAGAGGGAAAAAAAACCCCAAATCAACAAAATCAGAAATGAAAAGGGAGAAATAACAACAGACATTGAGGAAATCCAGAGAATATTTGGATCCTACTTTAAAAATCCATACTCCACCAAATTTGAAACCTTAAGCGAAATGGGCAATTTTCTTGATAGATATCACCTACCGAAGCTAAATCAAGATCAGGTTAACAGATTAAACAGCCCTATAACCCCTAAGGAAATAGAAACCGTCATTAAAAATCTCCCAACGAGAAAAAGCCCAGGGCCAGATGGTTTCAGCACAGAATTCTACCAGACCCTCAAAGAAGAGCTAATACCAATATTCTTCAAACTCTTTCACCAAATAGAATCAGAAAGAACACTGCCAAACTCTTTCTATGAGGCCACAGTCACCCTGATTCCTAAACCACACAAAGACCCAACAAAGAAAGAGAACTTCAGACCAATCTCCCTCATGAACATAGTTGCAAAAATACTTAATAAAATACTAGCAAACCGAATTCAAGAACACATCAAAAGTATCATACACCATGATCAAGTAGGCATCATCCCAGGAATGCAGGGATGGTTTAACATACGAAAGTCTTTCAACGTCATTCACCATATAAACAAGATGAAAGAAAAAAAAAACACATGATAATCTCTCTAGATGCAGAAAAAGAATTTGACAAAATCCACCACCCCTTCATGCTAAAATTTCGGGAGAGAATGGGCATACAAGGACCGTACTTAGAAATAATAAAAGCATTATACAGCAAGCCAGTGGCCAACATCAAATTAAATGAAGAGAAACTTGAAACATTTCCTCTAAACTCAGGGACAAGACAAGGATGCTCACTTTCACCATATCTCTTCAATATAGTACTTGAAGTTCTTGCTAGAGCAATAAGACAACTAGAAGAGATCAAGGGGATACAAATTGGAAACGAAGAAGTCAAACTATCCCTATTTGCAGACAATATGATAGTATACATAAGCGACCCCAAAAATTCCACCAGAGAACTCTTACAGTTGATAAACACCTTCAGCAAGGTGGCTGGATACAAAATTAACTCAAAAAAAAAAAATCAGAAGCCCTTCTATATACAACAAACAAATGGGCTGAGAAAGAAATAATGGAAACAACCCCCTTCACAATAGCCACAAACAACATAAAATACCTGGGAGTAACTCTAACCAAGCAAGTAAAGGACCTGTACAACAAGAACTTCAAGCCCTTGAAGAAAGAAATGGAAGAGGCCTTTAGAAGATGGAAAGATCTCCCATGCTCATGGATAGGTAGGATCAACATAATAAAAATGGCCATCCTACCAAAAGCAATATATAGATTCAATGCAATTCCTATCAAAATACCAACACAATTCTTTATAAACCTGTAAAAAGCTATTCTGAATTCCATATGGAACAACAAAAAACCCAGAATAGCTAAATCAATCCTGTACAATAAAAAAATTTCTGGAGGTATCATCATCCCAGATTTCAAGCTGTACTACAGAGCAATAGTAGTAAAAACAGCATGGTATTGGTATAGAAACAGACCAGTGGATCAATGGAATCGAATTGAAGATCCAGAAATAGACCCACACACTTATGGCCACCTAATTTTTGACAAAGAAGCCAAAACCACACAATGGAAGAAGGACAGCATCTTCAACAAATGGTGCTGGTCCAACTAGATGTCCACTTTTAAAAGAATGAAATTAGACCCATACTTATTACCTTGTACAAAACTTAAGTCCAAGTGGATCAAAGACCTTAACATAAGTCCGGTCACACTAAATCTACTAGAAAAAAAAGTGGGAAAAACTTTCGAACTTATTGGCACAGGTAACAACTTCTTGAACAGAACATCAACAGCTCAGGACCTAAGACCAACAATCAATAAATGGGACCTCATGAAACCGAAAAGCTTCTGTAAGGCAAAGGACACTGTCATTCGAACAAAACAGCAGCCTACAGAGTGGGAAAAAAATCTTCACCAACCCCACATCTGACAGAGGACTAATAGGCTAATATCCAAAATCTACAAAGAACTCAAGAAATTAAATGCCAATAAACCAAATAATCCAATCAAAAAATGGGGAACAGAGCTAAATAGAGAATTCACAAAGGAGGAATCCCTAATGGCTGAGAGACACTTGAAAAATGCCCAACATCATTAATCATCAGAGAAATGCAACTCAAGATGACTCTAAGTTTCCATCTAACACCTGTCAGAATGGCTAAGATCAAAAGCTCAAATGACAGCACATGCTGGTGAAGGTGTGGAGAAAGGGGAACCCTCCTCCATTGCTGGTAGGAGTGCAGGCTTGTGCAACCACTATGGAGGTCAGTATGGCGATATCTTAGAAACCTTGGAATTGTTCTCCCTCAGGACCCAGCCATACCACTTCTGGGTATACATCCAAATGACTCCTCACGGAATCATAAGGAAGTTTCCTCATCTATGTTCATAGCAGCCTTATTTGTAATAGCTAGAAACTGGAAACAACCCAGATGTCCCTCAACTGAAGAATGGGTTAAAAAACTGTGGTACATCTACACAGTGGAATATTACTCAGCTATCAGAAACAATGAAATTATGCAATTTTCAGCCAAATGGATGGAACTAGAAAAGCTCATCCTGAGTGAGCTAACCCAGACTCAGAAGGATGCACATGGCATCTATTCACTTATAGTCGGATTTTAGCCATATATTACAGGATATCTATTGTAGTAACCAATGCACCAAAGGGAACATGGACATAGATTTTGTTTGTTTGTTTGTTTGTTTGTTTTTTAGTTTTCTCTCCCTGGCAATGAGACACTTTTCATTGGTGGTACTGCCTTGTAGGCCCCAGTGTATGAGGAGGCTCTTGGCCGTCATACGACTTCTGAACTGGGGCGGGGGACTGTTACGTAGGGACACACCACTCCAGAGGAGTGGGATGTAAGGGTTTTCAGGTAGAGGGAGGGCGGGACTGGGAAGGGGGGGAAAGAGGACACTATGACAGAGATGTAACCTGAAGCAACAAATAAATAAATTTATTTTATAAAAAAAGTTATGTGACTCTGTTGGAGTAAGGTAAAGGGGTACATGACCCCTTTTCATTCCATATGATAGGGCCACTTCTTCCCATTAACTATATACAACAGGCATCAGGAGGGAGAAAGGAGGATTGGATTACCTCAAGTGTCAAGAATCCATTATAGCTGGTGAGCTGATCAAAGACCACAACAGTTCGTTATAAATGAACAGGTTCAGTTTGTGTTTGCTAAGCTCATCTAAAAGCCCAAAGTAGCCTCTGGTATCATGAATCAGGTTCCACGGTGAAAGACTGATTCCAGGGTTGGGGCAGAGTAGATACAAAATTGACCAGGAATAGGATGTTCTGTGCTTGTAGGACAGTGGGCAAATAACTTAAGTTCCACCCATTATCTTGAATGAGTTTAGAATCACATAGCAGACTCACTTCTGGGTTGATGTGAGGGTTTCTCTGTGTAGCCCTGGGTGTCCTGGACTCATTTGTAGACCAGGCTGGCCTCGAACTGAAAGAGATCTGCCTGCCTCTGCCTGCCAAGTGCTGGGATTAAGGGCATATGCCACCATGCCTGGCTCCAGAAAGGTTTAAAGGAGGTAAAAAGGCCCACCCTCAATATGACTGTGATCCTAAACCACAGGTTCTCGACCTGGGGGGTCGAATGACCCTCTCATAGGGGTCACCTAAGGCCATCAGAAAACACAGATGTTTACATTCCAATTTATAACAGCAAAATTACAATAATAAAGTAGTAATAAAAATAATTTTATGGTTGGGGGTCACCACAACATGAGGAACCACAGTAAAGGGTCACAGCATTAGGATGGTTGAGAATCCTTGGCCTGAATGAAAGGGAGAAAGTGAGCTGAGCACCAGCATTCGTTGTTCTCTGCTCCCTGCCTGCAGAAACAATGCAACCAGCTGCCTCAATCTCTCACTCACAGGACTTCCCCACTGTAGGTCCAATGTGGACAGGTGAGAGCCAATGCCTAGGAACACACATTGGATATAATTCTTAAGGCAGACAGTAAACAGTAGGTAGCCCAGAGACCTGAACCCACTTTGTTTCCCAATGAATGAGAATTACCCCAGATGAGCATGTCAGCACCATTCTTATGGCCGAGGCTTGAAGGATCTTATGTAAAAGATAAGGGGATGAGAGATTAAATTTGGGAATAAACGGGAGGAAATGAAACATGACACGTACCCAGTAAGATGCTTGGCTCCAGTGGGTCCCAGGAGCCCAAGGAGAACTGAAAGTGTAAGAATAATGGGTGTTCTTTAAGTATGCATCCTCCTGAGCTTCTGGAAATGAAACTTGCTGGGTCTAAGAGCAGTGTTGGCATGGGAAACCTCTTAGGAAGTGTTCAGCAAGTGATGGAATTGCCTGCAGGATGCAGAAGCTGCTTTGAGGCACTTCTCTGGCAAAATATGGCATAACCCGATTGCCAAAATTATTATCACAATAATAGTTCATTAAACACCAATATATATATTTATGATTCTATTCAGATGATAGATAGATGATAGAAAAAGATAAATGATAGGTAACAGATGGCAGATAGATAGAGAGAGAGATAGAGAGATAGATAGATGGATGGATGACAGATTCTTATGTTAACTTGACAAAAAAATGTAGAGTCATTTGGGAGGACAGACTCTCAGTTGAGAAAATGCCTCAATAAGATTTGCTGTAGGTAAGTCTGTAGTGCATTTTCTTAATTAGTGATTGAAAAGGTACATTCCATTATAGGTGGTGCCATTCCTGGGCAAGTGGTTCTGAGGTGCATAAGAAAGCAAGGCATGGGGAGCAAGTCAGTAAGCAGCACCCCTCCATGGCCTCAGCACCAACTCCTACCTCCAGGGTACTGCCCTGTTTGAGTTCTTGCCCTGACTTCTTTCCATAACGGACGGTGATGTGGAACTATAAGGTCAAATAAACCCTTTCCTCACTCAGTGGCTTTTGGTCACAGTATTTTAGCACAGCAACACAAACCCTAACTAAGACAGTAATAGTTACATTAGAAGGGATAGTTCTTGTTTACCAGGCTATAGACTCACTGGTAAGTTGAAGAGTGTTGGAGCTAAAGAAAAACCATTATTTTTGCAAACATCTTAGACATGGAAACAGGCAAGGAACATGAATGGGTGCTATATCTAGGAGGCTATTCTGATTAGTATTAGGGTATTTGTGTGGTCTACAGTATGCATTATAGCTAGACAGAAAGAAGAAAGCAGCCACTGTAGTGTAGAAAAATCAGACAACACATCAACTGAATGATCAAATTAACATTTTGAACAAGGGCTAGACAGTTATCATGTACTTCCAAATATGATGCTCTGTGGACATGACACAGTCCTAGTTTTCTTTCTGTTGCAGTGATAAACACTATGACCAAAACCAACTTGGGGATGAAAGTGTTACAGTCCACCATTGAGGAAAGCCAGGGCAGGAGCTCAAGGGAGGAACTGAAGCAGAGACCATGGAGGAATGTTGTTTACTGACTTGCTCCCCTGCTCATACTTAGCCAGGTTTCTTATATAAGTCAAGACCACTGCCCATGGTAGCACCACCTCCAGTAGGATAGGACCTCCCACATCAGTGAACAATCAAGGTGATGCCGAATAGACGTGTCCACAACCCAGTCTGATTGGGGCAATTCTCCAATTAAGGTTTTGTCTTCTCAAACTGACAACCAAGATTAGCACATCACAGACTCTTCTGCAGTATTCCAGCTTGAAGCACATATGATCTCAATATAATTCTAAAGAAACATCACAGGATGCAAAATGAAGAATGCTCTATTTATAAAAGATTGGAGAGTCAAGATTCTTAAAGGGCCTTTGCAATCAAAAGACAAAGGAAAGATGCAGAAGCACCGAAGGAGGCTGGAGAGACAGAACAGACTCTAGAATGATCCTCCAGGGGAAAGGAGGGAGGAGATATCATGAAAGACATTATTGGGTTAGCTTAAAAATTGGAACATGTATGGTTGGAATACTGAGTCAACCCGAATATGTCAGTTTGACAATTGTGTTGCAGTTACAAAATGGGATGTTCCATCCCTATGAAACACACACTGGAGTGCTGGAGAATAATGGATAATTGAGGTATGTAGCATACAAATGCTAAAGCTGAAGGAAGCTGCGGGGGCGCAATGGTGGCAGCCGTGGGGTCTCAGCAGCAGGGATACTAGTGTGTTCTGGGTTATTTTGTTTTCACAACTTTTAGTTCATTTGACATGTTTTCCAAGTAAAGAGGTAATATTTTCATATTCACCGAACTGACTTTCATCATTGTTTGCCCTTCATGCATATGGGTACGTAAAAGTCACTAAATCGTAAGTTTATCTGCTTTGTGCAACTTGCACAAGATTTTGCTAATCTGCTTTGACACCTAACCTTTTTTTTTTGACATCAAACAATGCACGGACATCTTCCTGGAGAAAGGATGCTGGAATAATCATAGGTAGCTGTAGCGGGGCTGGATTAAAATCTCTTCCAGACACACATGCATACAAATAATATACGGGAGAGTCCAATGTGTTAAACTTGTTTTGAGGAGAAATGCAAAGGTCAACTGAAATTATTTGCATAGTGTTCCGAGAACCATGGGTTTGGAAAGATTCATGGCAGTATATTTGATCATTCCTTTTAGCCTAAATATCAAAGGTTGACACAATCTCATTAATGTCCTATAAAACATACTTCATACCCCCTAACGCAACCTATTTCAATATTTAACGATCTTAATTGTCGAAGTCTTCCAAGGGTTAATCATGTTGCTCTGTTCTTGAGGGGTGGGCAGAACATTTTCAGTTTGATAATCAAAATGACCTCGTAGGAGGAAAGCCACTTCATAAATCCCAAACATAAATATTTAAGTTCTCAATGTTTGCTTTCCCCATGCTAAAAAAAAATTAGACCAATGGCACTGATTTGACTCAATGTGTTGATTAATGAGAATGAGAATCTATGGCTCCTGTTTGGTTGCTCAGGCTCTAGTAGACGGCCCCACACCAATGCATATATATGCAGCCCAAAGAAAGTAGTAAGGGTTCTCTCATACAACTCCAGTGGCATGTGCACACCACATATATGTTACAGATGGGCTCCTCTGAGAAAAATGTCTCCATGACTGAGACCACCTGGAGTTGGGCAACAGAACAGTGGGAGTTCAAACGCTGGCCCATTATCCAGAACACGAATAATATCCAGTCTCCCTTAACTCTGAGAAGAGACTCACTAGCATTCCACTTGCTGAGTGCACACATGAGGTCTGCCTGACAGCTTCCTCAACGTGGCTTCAAGTGGAGGCACTGACGTCACCTCCCTGGTTCAACCAAATTTCATTGGGGGTCGGCTCTGTAGGAAGGTGAATGGCTGCTCACATGGTGGATCCCGCGAGTTCTTGGGAAAATATTCCCACCTCACCCATTTTGCTGTTGGGAGCCATCGTCCCACCACTGGCTTCTTCTTCGACCAAGAAGTTTTGCAGGTAGCTGTAGAAATGAGCACATGATCTAGAAGGAATCTCGATGAAGGAATTCGTTGTTTTGGTGCTATTGGTTAATGATGAGAAGGCCCACCCCATTGCGGGGCAGCACTGCTGGGTTGCAGCCCAAACGAAAAGATGTATTTCAGAAGGGAGTTTATTCTCACCTTCTGCTCCCTTGGGACTTGATTTACCCCGTCATTGCTGCTGTTGATTCCTTCACCGAAAGCATTAGCAGTGTTTCCAGACTTTCTTCTGGAACAGGGATGGACAGCTGTCCAGGAACTTTCCCGGTCTCCATGCCAGGTTGTAACCACTGAGACATCCCCCTTACAGACTGAGAGACAGCTGTTCTGGGACCACTCCGACAGTTGAGGTTTCCAGGCTCAAAGACTGAGCACCGGGTTCTCAGTGTCTCATGGGAAAACTTCATTTCCTGCCATTTTGCAGAACATTTTTTTTTTTTAATGGGGAGCGCTGTGGGTTTGACAGGGGCATGTGGGAGGACAGAGATCAGGGCACGAAAATAGGAAGTTTATTCTTGTCTTATTGATTTGAAATACACTGAAGACTTTTCCTGCGCCACTTTCATACATCCCAAGTCCCCTATTCCTGACGGGCTTGATTTTATGTATATAAATTGGTGACTATGTCGTAAATTTTAATTTGGTAAGATTTGCCAATTATTTCCATTCTGATTTGTGGCTTATTTCTTCTTCTTCTTCTTCTTCTTCTTCTTCTTCTTCTTCTTCTTCTTCAACTTTTGAGATGCAGTCTCATGTAGCCAAGACTAGTCCCAAGACCTTGAACAACTGATCTTCTGGCCTCTACCTCTTGAGTGCTGGGACCACACTTTTGTGGCACTATCCCTGGCTTGTGCATTTATCTCTTAATATTTCTTCCTGGGTCTGGAACAGTGGTTTAGTGGGTAAGAGCACTGGCTGTTCTTCCAGAAGACCTGTGTTTGATTTCAGCAGCCATATGGCAGCTCACAACTGGTCTGTAACTCTGGTCCCAGGGGATCCAATACCTCTTCTGGACTAATAAAGCATTAGGCACATACATAGTGTACATATATAGACGGAGGCAGAATGTCCATATACATAAAAATAAAAATGAAAAAACTATAGAAAAGATTCTCTCTAAATCCTCATCAATAATTTCATTGTTTATGTTTAAGATCCTTTTGCTTGTTTGAGAAGTTGGTTGGTTGTCAACTCTTGTGTGGTCTTCTGAGTGCTGGGATTACAGGCATGTACCACCGAACTTGGACAGATTGAAGAGGGTCTACTTTCTTCGAGGATGTACCATGTCAGCTCCACTAAATTCAACATGTGGTAACATTGTTCCCCACTCTCCTCCATTACTTCTCTGTGCCCAGACATTTCCCCTTCTCTTTGTTTTGTAGACCAGTTTGTCAAACCCAGACAAAATTCTATGGAGGCTATTCTAACTCAAATCAATTTATAAATCACTTCAGGTATTTCCTTCCTCATGATGTTCTGTCTTCTCATATGTGATCATGGTTGTGCTTGCTTGCATCATTTAAACAGGTGTGTGATGGTGGGACCCTGCTCTAATCCCAGAATTTAAGAGTAATGCAGGAAGGTCCTGACCAGCCTGGAGCTATACTGTAAGATGCATATTTGTCCATTTTAGTATTGTTCATCCTTGTTTGAGATTTATTCTTAGATAATTCTGTGTTTTTTCTGGCTGTTGTAAGAATTTCAGTTTCCTTCAAAACTGAAATGTTATGTTTTTGTTTCAATCATGGGACTGCTTCAGACTGACTGTGATGTGTCTCCTGCTCTGTCAGGGGTGTGCGTTTGCCAGCTGAGGATAGTTTCCATTTGGAACTCTGGGGACTCTTCTGAGGGTATACAATACAAGAG